>OY856187.1:14282949-14845449 GCA_963693315.1 Diogma glabrata | reverse complement strand
TTTTATTTTATTATTTATGGAATCATCTATATACTGTTCAGCCACAGTGCAGGACTTTCATCCATCATGTTTTTTAATTTCAATTAAATCAGCTACTGCATCTGCCAGAACAGTAGTGGAAGACCTTCTCAATGTAGGACCCGTATGCAGTTTGGGATTTGGCAAATTCAGATGTAAAGCAATTTTTTTTTTGGAACTTTCCTGAATTTGTTGATTCCGACTACTTGCTTTGTACATTTCCATAAATATTAAAATAAAAAGAGGTAATAAAATATTTCAATCCCTTGAAATAAATGCTAGAAATAAACACAGAAACCGATGCAACAACAGAAACAGTAAATCAAATCCAATGTCAAATATTCAATCCTTTAAACAATACATACATCAGTTTTCCACATGAATCTGCCATCTACATCATCGATGAAACTGATGTGTTATATAGTCCTCATATAATATAATTTAATTTAAATCACTAACAATCACTGAAATAAAACACAGTAATATATATTTTTAAATAAACTTTTTTATATATTGATTTAAAGAATTTAAAGATACAAGATATTTTGTTTCGATTTTTAATAAAAAATAGCGTTGCTCGATCAAGTGCAAAAACTAGACTAAAGTTATTTTTGATTTTACATATGAGAGGATTATATTTAATCCGACTTCCGCTGAATTAACTAACTAAAGTGTTGTCGTTGTTGTTGGTATATTTTATGTAACCTAGTGTTGCCGCTACAAAACCAACCACTACTACTAATCATTATATTAGTTGTATTTTCAATATTTCTAACAAATAAAACAGAATAAACTTTTTATAATTTACAAAAACTTTAATAATGTGTGAAATTAAATTTATATTTTCGAACTATTTGCTATTGTCTTCCATCTGTAGGCGAACACTAGCATACAATAAAAATTATTATTTTTAAATATTTGGTTTTAACCACCACCTGTAGGTGGCCACCGAAACTTATTTAATTTCAGTCACTAGTGAGAAAAAATTTTTTCAGTCACTAGTTAGAAAAAGTCTCACTTTCACATAGATTTTACTATACAGGGTGAGTTTTTTAAAAAATGCCAGGCTTTTATCTCGAGAACCATGATAGATGGGACAAAATAACCCAAGGCAATATTTGTTAAGGGTCGAGGGGGACGTCTAGTGGTAATATTGAATGACCTTGAAACTCATAAGTATTGGAGATATATGCTAAAGTAGGGTTTTTTTAAATTAGAACCCATATATTTAAGGGTCTTTTTAAATTAAGTAAATCAAACTACACACGTTTTGCTTACAAAATTTTTTTGTAAAGTGTACGATTTTGTAGATATGATGAAAATTGATTTGCACTAAAGCAAAAGAGTCTTCGCTAAGTTCTCCAGTAAAAAAATAAAATTTCAATAAATTAAAAATAAACAACGAAAATCAATTTCACGCAGTAGACCACGATGCAATAATATTTAAATTAATGAATGATTTTCATTGTTTTTTTTTAATTTATTGAAATTTTATTTTTTTTCTGAAGACCTTAGCGAAGACACGTTTGCTTTAGTGCAAATCAATGTTAACCATAACTACTAAATCGTTCACTTTACAAAAAAATTTTTTAAGCAAAAAGTGTGTAGTTTGATTTACTTAATTAAAAAAAAACCTTAAATGTATAGGTTCTAATTTAAAAAAAACCCTACTTTAGCATATATCTCCAATACTTATGAGTTTCAAGGTCATTCAATATTACCACTAGACGTCCCCTTCGACCCGTAACAAATATCACCTAGGGTTATTTTGCCCCATCTAGCATCGTTCTCGATATAAAAGCCTGGCATTTTTTAAAAAACTCACCCTGTATATTAAAATGGCATTTTCGCAGCTTAAAGTAGAAAAATTTTATTATTATTATTAAGAATTATGGCATTATAAGTGTTATGTAGACTGGAGTATGATAACGTAGAGCAGTAAGGTTTCAGATTTATATAATGCCTGTTTTCTCATAATTCACAATTTTGCGTACCACGCGTAGTTCATAATAGTTTCCAATTCGTCCACAGTCTATAGTCATATTTTCTTATAGTTTCCGTTACATAAATTTGTTCTTAGCATAAAACCATTAACAATAATATTTTACTTTGCAACCCCCTAATATTAGTTCATACTGCGTTTTCACCAGCATTTTTTCACCGTACTACCAAAATTTGAATTCTCCGGACCTTAACCGTAGTTGCTCTGAAATGTTTTCAAACCTCAAACAGCTGTGCATATTTGTCCAAACGTCTCAATATTTTAAAAACTATTATTCTACCATCAGTTTTGTCATTGTCTTTAACAAGATATTATATTTCTTATATAGTTATTATTGACAACTTCACTTTCCGTTATGGATCTAAATTTTACTGTAACACTGTTGTAATCTATTATTTCATAATACACAAACATCATAAAATCGGTTGAACTTACGTTTGATCCATTCTAATATGTTCATGTTTTTACCCGATGCGTTGGAAATGGCTTATTTCGTGAAATCATCTTACAATATTGTGTATTACAAAATAATAAACAGAGTTTTTGTTAAAACGGAAAATGTACTAACATTTATTAACATAACATAAATTAACATAAATTTCCGTTCAACAGAAACACTTTGTCGAATTTTTCGATATTAAAATTGCTATAAAAGAGATGACTATACAGTTTTGTGTCTCTTAGTATATAATTCTTATTGGATATTTTGTTGTGCTGTGAGTGCCGTTGTTAGTGGAAATTAAAAATATCAACCATTATCTCTTATATGATCTGTCAATCATTTGTGAAGATTATAAAATATGAATGTTTTTTGAAGTCCCGCTTTTGTATTAAATCTAAGTAGAAAATTTATAGTAGTAGAAATAGTTTATATATGGTGTGTTAATTCTGTGATGAAAATTTGATGAAGAGAAAACTAAAAGAAGATAATATCGAGAGTCAAACCCAATTAAAAAGGTAATGATTTTATTTATGATGATCTGTTACACAGAAAAACAATCTCAACTGTGATTATAAAAAGTTAGTTGATGAATTTACATAATAACCTGTGATATTCTGTTTAACAGTAAGGAAAACAAAATAAACCATAAATGTATTATTAAATAAAATAAATAGTCAAGATTCGGTGATGGCTAAAATGCAAAAGTACTGTGATAAACTGTATATCCATTAAATGTTAATCATACATGAATCAAATAATAGTTTAAGTTCTGTGTAAAAATGTTGAGTAATTCATAACTGTAATAGAATAATTGATCAACGTTTGTGATAACCTAGTTTGCTAATAGCTGTAATAAACTGTTAACCAATAAAAGAAAATCCTGATTCTATATATTGTAACGTCTCTTCGTTGGTTCTTTTGGATTATTGAGCAAATACGACAGTAAAAAGACAGATCTTTAGTTAACAGAATCTCAAACTTTATTTGTCATCAAATTACAGCAGCTTCCGTTTTTCCTTACAATAAATTCCAGGGTCTCCAATTTATGTACGATAAACTTCACCACTTTTCCACAATTTGAATCAATAATATTCGGAATCGTAAAATCTGTATTTACTATTCCACTAAGTTCAAATTCTTTCACTATTAGTACCCAGGCTCAAGTACCACCGATTATTCCTTATACTTGCGAATATTTATAAACACTTTTAATTGCAAAAGTAAAACTGACTATCTGATATTTTGTTTGCTTATTTATATCGAAAAATAAATAAATCGAAACTTCTATAATCCACTAGAAATCAATATTACGTAGTCCGTACATCTTGAATAGGCCACACCTTTTTTATTCATACTTGCATTTGTATTAGCGAACTCAAATTTAATTTATGCAAAATGTATTTGTTAAAGGGAGTAAACTTTTAATTCATCTTTGCCATAGAATGTAGAAAACATTTACAAATAATTTGTGTCACTACCACCGTATTTCAAACTTATTTCAGCGCAACATTTGTGTCAAAGTTTAAATATTGCTACCGTATATTATACATATTTAAACGCATCATTTATATAAAATTTTTGCTGTCAACACCGTATTTCAAGCATATTTCGACGCAACATTTGTATCAAATTTTTGGCTATTGCTACCGGATATTATACTTATTTCACCGCAACATTGGTATCAAATTTTTGCTATTACTACTTATTTCAATGCAACATTTGTGTCAAAGTTTAAATATTGCTACCGTATATGATACATATTTAAACGCATCATTTATATAAAATTTTTGCTGTCAAGACCGTATTTCAACCATATTTCGACGCAACATTGGGTATCAAATTTTTGCTATTACTACTTATCTCAACGCAACATTTGTGTCAAAGTTTAAATACTGCTACCGTGTATTATACATATGTAAACGCATCATTTATGAAAAATTTTTGGCTATTGCTACCGGATATTATACATATTTCAACGCAACATTGATATCAAATTTTTGCTGTTACTGCTGGTTGTCAACCGAATTTCAACTTAACATTTTGGTAACTTTCTGGTTGTCTACCGAATTTCAACGCAGCATCCAAGTTTTATTTTATGCAGTTTTATCCGTAATACTTTACCTGTTGGATTATTCATCGCTGATGGAGGGCTAAGGCCGTAAGACTTTGAAACCTGGAGGATTACTTATGGGGTGAGTGAACTTTGTTTATTTTTAATTACTTTTTTTTAACGTAAAAGTGTGAATGCGCGTGAAGGGGTATGCAAATGATTGAATGAGAGCTTGCTTGTCGATGTGCGTGTGTGTGAACGGACGATGCGTGTAGCGAGACGCATTCAAATGATTATACTCGAAATATTTTTGCTCTGGGGCAATATCTCGTTTTCTAAATACATTTTTTTTTATTATTAAATTATATTACCTAAATTTATTAATTCGTGTTTTTATTGCAAATCAATATGAAAACCAAATAAACAGGAAGAAAACAAAAAAAAAAAGGACAAATTCTTGCCATGTTTTATATTTATTAACCGTATTTTACATTAACCATGGACTGTAAACTACAGATATTTAATTGAATTAGTTTCAAAATATTTATTTAACTTACAAATAAAATTATAGCTTTTTTGGAGCTGTAACTAATTTTTTTTTGGTAATTTCGTATGGTTTCCAACATTTTTGAAAATGGTATTAATAAAGAAAAAGGAAAATAAATAATAAAGGCTGTCAATATAGCGTGTGACGTTCGCCAGTGCTCTAAGGTTTGATTCGCGGTTTACCAGCAATGGCAGTGGTTTACGAGCTGTATCATATTGATCAGGTGACAGCACTGCAACTTAATTTTGATTACTACCACTTGCTGATAGTGGTTCTTTCGCAAAAGGGGTCGCCAGAGTTTCCTTTTTTCCCTTGTATTTTTTTTCCATTTCTGTATATTTTCGTAAATTGCGTAAATTTCTGCATTTGTGTTGAAGCAGCAGGTAAAAATCTATCAAATCCACGATGGCTGAGCATTAGTCGTTACGGCGTTAAATTACTCTAGGTACGCATCCTGCTAGGCCATTCTCATTGGTTCGCCAATGAGAAAGCTCTTCATTACATAAGATTGTCAAAAAAATGTGGTCAAGTGTGTCAAAAGAAAGATTTTTATTTATATTTTTACCCAATTTTTTGGAAAAATATAAAATTAATTGTATGACATGAAATTTTAATATTATTATAGAAAATTATGGTATTATAAATTTGTCACAAAAATAATGTCAAGTGTGTCAAAAAAATGATTTCATTTATTTTTTAACCAATTTTTTAGGAAAAAAAATTTAGCTGTTTTTATAAAGTAACATGAAATTGGACATGAAAATTTTTGAATTTGTTATAAAGTTAGGTTTGTTATAAAGTAGTTTTTGAAATATTTTTGGAATTTTGTAAAAAGATTGTATTTTTGGTTTTGTAATAATTTTTGCAATATTTTTAGAATTTTGAAAAAAACAGAATTTTAGAATTTTATATATATTTTTAGAATTTTGAAAAAAGTTTCAATTTTTGATTTTGTTATAATTTTTGCAATATTTTTAGAATTTTGGAAAAAGTTTGAATTTTTAAGAATTTTTGGAATATTATTGGAATTTAGAAAAAGTTTAAATATTTGATTTTATTCTAATTTTTGGAATATTTTTGGAATTTTGAAAAAAGTTTCAATTTTTGATTTTGTAATAATTTTTGGAATATTTTTAGAATTTTGAAAAAAGTTTGATTTTATTTAATTTTTACAATATTTTTGGAATTTAGAAAGAAATATGAATTTGTGATTTTGTAATATTTTTTCGAAACGCTATATGGAGAGGTTTTTGAGAAGTTTGCTGATAGTGTATCATCTTTTCACTAAATTATGTTAATTTATGATCTGTTAGTTTTGCAATAAATTTCCAAACAGAGATAAAAAATACATGTTCTTTAACAAAGAGTTATGTTTGATATACATCGCTGCCGAAAACTAAAAACCAAGTCCTCATAAAAGTTTTTTGCCGAAAACTATATGAAAATCCTTAACCCAGACCGAAGTCTTGATATCTCAGAGCCTTGAGATTTCAGCCCCTCCATTTTTTTCTATCATGTAATGTGCTGTCTTCAGTAAAATTTTGATTTGATGTGCATTAGATCTACAAATGTTTGACGTTTACCACAAATTTGTAAAGTAAAAGCAAAACTCAAAATATACCTTGATTGCGTAAAGTACAAATTATGATTAACCAAATTTTGATCAACATACGTTATCTTTCCACAAACACATTACAAGATCAAATTATGTTCCATCATTAATTTATATTCCCGACGCTTTCCCTTTACATTTCCGATACGAATTTTAATCTAGAACTAAAACAAAACAAAAATCGTTATAACTTTCACTTACCCAGTCAAAAACAAAATAGCTTTTCATATCTCTCTCAAGGATACAATGGAAAAAAACTATTTTAATAATTTTTCAATAATGCAAATGCAAGTAATACCATACCCTTAATAAATATATTCAACACCCTTCGACCGACCTAATCTTAAAAAAAAACAATCAATCATCCTTCTAACCTCCAATATGGAAAAAATCTTTTTCGTCTTTTGTTGTAATCAAATTTATTTTGTTAGTTATCAGCAGAATGAAGAAGCAATTTTATTTTGATGTTTCATCACAATATTAGGTAAGTATTTTATGGCTTTAGTATTATTATCTTGATAAACTGACGCTAAAATTATTCTACAATAGTAGCTATTCTGTAATAGTACCGCATAGTTTTTAATATACGTTTGAAACATTCTTCACCTTTTGAGCCATGACCTTCTTGCTCACCCGTTATATTAAAATGTCTTTCACAAATCAAAAACATTTTTTTTTTAATTTTCGTATAATGGAAATTTGGTTTTCTTCTTTATTTTTCTTTCCCTAATGGAAATGATTTCATTATTTTTATTGCTTACTTAATTACAATTTCATTCTGTAGGATAATACGAAACATTTTTTTTTCGTTGTTTATATTTTTGGCAATACATACAATAATAAATAGTGACGTCGTTAAAGAGATAAAAAATAAAAATTAAAATAAAATATGATGAATGGTTTTTTGTTATTTTTTGTGAAAAAAAAAATAATAAAAAGAAAATTGCAATAAAATATACAAAGAAAGTTATTAGAATAAAATGTAATTAAATTTATCAGCAGAAATTATGTTGGATTGCAAACAAGGGAGAGATTTGATTTTGAAATAAGGTTTTTTCTTGTTTGTAATTAATCAGATGGTGAGAATTGATTAATGATCGTCAATGGCTAGAAGATTTTTTTTTTCAACCTGAATATTTTACCAATATTTAACTTTTGATTAAATGTTTATCTTTAACTTCTTTAAAGTTTGGAAAACTCTAAATAGAAGAAAATGCAGTTTGAAATACATTCACTAAATCATGTTCCACACAGAACTGTGAGATTTCACTACCCAAAACCCGTTTTAGTTTATATATGAATGTTCAAAACAGGTAGGAGGACACCGTTACTATTATTTTCCATAATTACAAAATGTATCAGGTGTTTGGTTCCTGACTTTTTGTTGTGTTTGTATCGGTCTCAAAAACTGCTATCTAAATGAACCATAAGAAGAATATCCTAAGGAAAACTTCACATGTAGTTGCATTCAAATGAGTGTGACAATGAACTACTGATTTGTTGATAACATAACATCAACAATAAAATTATCCAGTAATCTTAAAGATTGCGCTACTTGATGGTAATTCTTCATTACTGTGGCAACAGTGGAGTCAAGTTTTCTTCTCCCATCAGCTTAAAATATCCTAACTGAACATAGTAGATTATCCTTCTTTCGAACACATTGTAAATAGTAAAAATCTAATTCCACAACAAATTAAAACACCAATCTCAACTAAACATTAACACCAATTAATTTATAATAATCTCAATTGATTGCAAATAAAACACTTTCTTATCTTAATTTCCCGAAACAAACTTACCCCAACAAAAAAAGAACGAAAAGTTGTATCCTAAATAAAAAACAAAACTTTCATTAAACCGGATGAAAAAAATTCAAAGTTTTCTTCTATCATTTTGTTTCTTTAGGAGTTTAGTTTTCTGATGTGATAGTATCATTTTTCTTGAAAAAAACAAAAAGATAAACAAAACAAAGAAAAAGTTTTTTATTTTCTTTTTCTGAGTTTCTGAGGCTTTTAATGTTTGATAAAAATAAAATAACAAAATATTGAAGTGAGTGTCAAGCCAAACTGTTAAGTTGTGAAAATAGAGGCTTAAAATATGTCTATTTTTAAAAAAATCTCTTAGATTTCCTAAAATGTAAATATTTAACTTAAAGAAAGTGTTAGTCCCTGCGGGTCTACGCCGATTTCATGTGATGATTACCACATAATTTATACTTCGTGAGGCATCTGTCCTTGACGAGCCCGAAAATTTGCTACCACAATTTTTTTAACTATGGGTGGTGGAAATTTGTTTTTGAACACGACGCGTGTCCGACACGGTTTTTGAACACGTAAGCGTGTCCGACAAAAATGTGTCTGCTATTGTCGAGTCCAACAGTTGACATTTTGGTCTGTTGGGGTTGTTGAACTCGGCAATAGCAGACAATTTTTTGTCAGATAAGGTTACCCTCGAGTTCTTAAACAAATTTCTAACCCTATAATTAAAAAAAAAGAATTTGCAAGTTCCCGGGAAATCGGCATTTTTCGGAGCTTGCCGAACGAAAAAGCGGCCGAATCGAATATAAAATACAAAAAAAATACGCCTCGATATGCAAACTCCACATTCGTTCAAAATCTTTAGCTTTACGTCCTCGCATCATAATGTACTATTAAAATATTTTTTTTATTCGCCTACATATTAAAGTGGTACTTTATTACTGTGATTTGCAGCCGTAAGGTGTCACTTTTTAACCATATATTTTGTTGTTATAGTTACGTCCAAAAAAGCAAAAAACATTTGTATTTGTTTAAATTTTTATAGAAAAAATAGAAATTTTTATCAAAGCAACCTTAAATGCGAAATTTCATAGTCCAATTGAAATTATTGTTAGAATTTGTTGTCATAGTTAAACAATTATTTTGAAAAAAAAAAAACAAATACTTTTTCAGAGGTTACTTGTTCAACATATTTTTATTTCAAAATTTATGCAAATTTATATCTTTGATTTAGAATAAACAATTTTTTTTAAATATTTTGCTAGCGGCGAATAAAAAATAGTATATGACACATGGACGTAAGCTATTTTGGACTTAATGTGGGTGCAAATCTCAGCTAGCGCCTCGATTTGCTGATTCCACATACGTCCAAAATGTTTAGCTTTACGTCCTTGCATCATAATGTACTATTGTTGTTGCTTCTCTTTTTAACACTTTTTCTTCTCTTTTTTATTTTTATTTTTTCATTTTAATGGATTTTGATTTTTATATGTAAAGTATATTGGTATGTTAATTCTTAATATTTAATTATATACATACAGTCGAATTTTAAGCGAAACAATTATATTTTAAGCTATATTATTCGAATTAGTACTATCGATAAAAAAAATTAATTTATTTCAAATTCATCACTTCACAATGCTGGATTTTCGTTACGTGTATAGCTTGTCATTCACGCTATATAATATCAATGGGGTATAGCTACTCATTCGCGCTATAAAAATCCAATGTTTATTTCATTACTTCTCAATTTATAAAATAATTTTTGATAATTTTTGATAAATAACATGAGCATATTCAACCCTTATAATGGTGTAACTACTTATTACTTATGTACAGTAAAAATGTGTAATGTTGCTCAAACTTAAAAAATTTTGTTTTTTAACAAAAACTAAACAAAAGGAACTTTTTATCATTAACGTGAAAATTAAACTTCTGAAAAGAAAGTGAAAACTAATTTTGTTTTTCGTTTTCCTCAACTACTAGATTAAAACTTAAATTTAATTTTTTTAGTTTTAACATACGCCACACGTGATACAAGATGTAGGTGTCTTACAAAACAAGTGCTAATAGCAGTTTTGTTTTACACCTAATATTTTTATTCCAATTAATGTTAATGGTAATATAAAAGGGAATGACCAATGTGGTATTCAATTCATTTTACTTCGGTCTGAAAGACCTAAGTATTACATTCATGAGCTAAAAGTGAAATTCTTACGCCCACTTTTTTGGCATTTCTCGACGTTTTAGGACTTACTGACTCTAAAAAAGCAAAACAAAATGTTGTCAAGTGTGTCAAAAGAAAGATTTTTGTTTATTTTTTTACCCAATTTTTTGGAAAAAAATAAATAGTATATTTTCCTACAAGAGATGAAAACATTGTTTTTTTCGTGAGTAAACATTTGTTCACGAGACGCGCTAGCGTCGAGTGAGACATGTTTACGAACAAAAAACGTTTTTATCTCGCGTAGGAAATGCAATTTTTTCTATGATAGTAATATATAATCGATATTTACTATAAATTATAAAGTAAGAAATCGACAACAAAACATTCAAAATTCATTTTCTATTTTTTCATGGCTACGTTGTTTAAAATACTTTGCAAAATTATATGAAAAACCATAGCAACTTTAATTTGTTATTCTATTTCACTAGTGAGTTTACTTTTCGCATAGAAAAAATTAATTATTTGTATGTTCATGTCATTATTATTATAGAGAATTATGGCACTATAAGTTTGTCAAAAAAATAATGTCAAGTGTGTCGAAAAATGATTTCATTTATTTTTTAAGCCAGTTTTTTTGGGAAAAAAAATTTAGCTGTTTTTATGACGTAAATGTAATTGAACATGAAATTGGACATGGACATTTTTGAGTTTGTGATAGTTTTTGAAATATTTTTGGAATTTTGAAAAAAGTTTGTATTTTTGATTTTGTAATAATTTTTGAAATAATTTTAGAATATTGGAAAAAGTTTTAATTATTGATTTTGTTATAATTTTTGCAATGTTTTTAGAATTTTGGAAAAAGTTTGAATTTTTAAGAATTTTTGGAATGTTATTGGAATTTAGAAAAAGTTTAAATATTTGATTTTAATCTAATTTTTGGAATATTTGTGGAATTTTGAAAAAAGTTTCAATTTTTGATTTTGTTGCAATTTTTGCAATAGTTATAGAATTTTTGAAAAAAGTTTTAGTCTTTGATTTTGTAATAATTTTTGGAATATTTTTAGAATTTTGAAAAAAGTATGATTTTATTTAATTTTTACAATATTTTTGGAAATTTTGAAAGATATATGAATTTGTGATTTTGCAATATTTTTTCGAAACGCTAAATGGAGAGGTTCTTGAGTAGTTTTCTGATTGTGTCATCTTTTCACTAAATTATGTTAATTTATGATCTGTTATAATTTTCCGACAACTTATTGATGTTTCGTGTTAGTTTTGTGATAAATTTCTCAACAGAGATAAAAAAAAATACTTGCACTTTAACAAAGAGTTTTGTTTGATATACATCGCTGCCCAAAACTAAAAACCATGTCCTCATAAAAGTTTTTTGCCGAAAACTATATCAAAATCCTTAACCCAGACCGAAGTCTTGATATCTCAGAGCTGTGAGATTTCAGCCCCTCCATATTTTTTTATTAGATTTTCTTTAAATATTTTGTTTGTGTTTAATTAGTTCAATTTATATTCTTAATTTAGCAAAAAATTATTGAAAATCTAGTTTAATTATGTGGTCGTCATTAAATAAAATAAAATAAATTAGAGAAATTATTATAAATGTTTAGTGAAAGATTTGTGCCAGTTTTCTTCGTATGTAGTCAAATTAATTTTAAATAAAAGAAATTTGAAAATTTGTGTTATTCGGTGAGTGGAATTCGGTAAAAAAGCCATTAAGGTTTTTAAACTAATTGTTGTGAATTAAAAAGTTTTTGTCTGTAGCTTGAACAGGGTCATACTATAATTAGCAATACGCCCACCCAACAGAACATTTGGCGCAACGTGTAATGTGAGGTTTGTCTGGTGGTCCGTGAAGGTCCACCAGTTGGTCGTGCACCGTGTACGTCAATAACCCTGCCGCTAGCTCATTTTAGCGAAAGTTCTATTAACCATCCTCTACACACAAGAAAATTTTAAACACAAAAACAAATCGCGTGCCTCAAAAACCACCCAGGATTTCCAGAAGAGAAATCTGCCACGTCACCACTCTCCCCTAAATATTTACACCAACAAGGCATTTTCATTTTAATTTAACTGTAGTAAAATTTACATTACCTTGCACTTTCCGCTACTTTCGTTGTTGAATCACGTTCCCTTGAATCTTTTCTTTGCAGTTATTATTCCAAACAAGTCAAGAGTTTAACAAAAAAAATTCCTTTTTCTACTTCAAGCTAAGAAAATTTCATTTTAATATACAGTAAAACTTATGTGAAAGGGAAACTTTTTCTAAGTAGTGACTGAAAACGTTTTCAGTCACTAGGACTGAAAGTAAATAAGTTACGGTGGTCGCCTACAGGTGGTGGTTTTTTAAAGGATTGAATATTTGATTGAATATTTGAGATTGAATTTCGAATCGAATCGAAACTAATCATTATATCAATTGTGTGTAATTAATTAATTAAACTAATAATGAGTGTGTTTTTTTTCTATATCGTAGAAATCGGAGCGATAAAATAAAATTTGTATCAGATATATCGTATAATTTTTTCCTCCGATAATTAACTGTCAGATATAAAATATATTCTCTGAGTTCTTTCCGCAAAAAAAAAAATTTAATAAATAAATAAATAAATTTTATTAAAAAATTTATTTTTATTTGTTTTTAATTGAAACTTTACCTACAATTTTTTAAATTTGTACTTTAAACGATGACTTCCAGTCGGTAAAAAAGATATCTGTAATATCTGTAAAAGTTTTTAGAGAAAATATATGAACTATTTTCATTATTCATATTGTTAAATTCATCTACTAAAAACTTACAAAACGACATATCTAAATTTGACTGTGTAAAAAATAAATAATTATATATCGCATTTTTACCAGTGTAAAATAATGTTATTATTGTGTTCGCCTGTTATTATTCCATCTGTAGGCGAACTCAATAATAACATTATTTTACACTGTTAAAAAGGTGATATCTAAATGTTTATTTTTTACACAGTCAAATTTAGATTTGTCGTTTTGTAAGTTTTTAGTAGATGAATTTGTAAATAATATCATTTATATTTACAAGCGTAGAAAAAATAGCGTTTTCTACGCGTGATAAAAACGTTTTTGCGTTGCCGAACTTATTCTACTCGACGCTATCGCGTCTCGTGGACAAACCGTTCAGTCACGCAAAAAGAGACGTTTTCACCACTTGTATAAAAATCTCCTATTTCTACTTCAAGCTACGAAAATGTCATTTTAATATTGTAATGAATTTCTCCTTCGTTGTACAACAAAGAACAGGCATAGCAGGTCGCGCACCTAGATGAGATTTATTTAGCCCCAAGCCAGCTGTAGTCCGTGGGGACGAGAAAGAAATCCTGCTGCTCCAGCACAAATACTGATATTGTACGCGAATCTCATGAATGAAAACGGATTAAATGGAAAAAAAAACTAAGTGAAGTGATTTGACTCTGGCGACCCGCATTAGACGAAAAGAACCGCGATCACCACGTCTACTCCCATAATTCTAGCACACTCATACGCTCTCGCACTTCATACACTCACTCACACACACACGCACACACACGCATACTCACACACATGTGCACATCAATGCCCATACGAGCATTCACACTACGCGATACAACCAAACTACCACATTCAATCCCATAGAATAATTTCTGTTTCGTGGCCATCGGTTGATCATAAAAAATACTTGTAACGCGTTTCACATTTTCAGAATAACTTTGGTTAGATAAAACGGTTTTCCATGCTCTTGAAATCGTATTAAATATTAACTCATTCGAATTAAGTTTATAAACCAAACCCTGAATCTTCAGCGATTGCCACCTTTAATTTGTGATCACTAAAAGAAGGAATACTGATAATTGGGTTAGCATGATACACGGTTTCTGCTAAACTTAACAATCCACCATGCCATATGAACAATTTATGTTTCGGATGTGTTAGCATATCAGCTTGCGGACACCAACTATTAACAACGACATTATCAGATTAGTTATCAATAGCGGTTTTATCAAATTTCCATATAGCTTTTTCTTTCAATTATTACAATTATTACCATTTAAATTGTTTTTATGCTTCACCAAACTAAACATCAATATTAAATTTAATGCAAACGGTCCGTACACAATCAAAATCAGTAGAACCCCTTTTCTAATTTATTAATCAATTACCAAAAGAAATAATGTTAACTCATGTTCTGTTTAGGAAAGAAATACAAAATGCAATGTGAAAAGCAATGCACTAACTTGTTCACTGTCGACTTTTAATTTTAACAAATTATATCGCCATCCATTTTTTAATTTTAAGTATTTTTCGAGATTTATCAATGGATTTTTGTTTTACAGTATTTAGGTAAAATTTTTTGTTACATTTTTCAAACTGATAGGCATACGCACATACACCTAACATACTCGTTCATACGCACTCATATCCACATATCCATATACACACACTCATACACCTACATGTAGATCCATGATCATTCATACATAACAATAAGACAAAATTGCAATACGACTCATCCCGTAACGATGGTTGCTCCTCTCTCCTTCAGAATTTCCGTTTAGCGCGTCATCCGAATTAGGCCACTCTAGATGGTTCAAATTTCCTTTATTTTTGTTGATTTAAAGTAATAGTGCTGATTGTCATACGGTACACCATTAACAAGGCCCTGGTGATTGAATCATCTCCATAAAACCAAACGACGATTACGAAATCGACAAGCAGAAATCAAACATGTAATTCTACTTTTGAATGTATTTCTGTCTCCAGACATAAAATATTCATTTTCTTATCTTCCTTAATTGATATTTATTTCCTTAGCATAATCAAAAGTTATGTAGCCAGTACATTAGATCAAAACCAAGTTTAATAAACATAAATATGTGTACAGCCATCAATTTATATCTAAAATTCATTTGATTTGCACTACAATACGAAAGCAATATTTTTATAGCCTTTTAATTTAAGATCCAAATGCTAATTTTACTTTGCACTAAAATACAAATTTAATATTTTGACACTCTTTAAGTTAGATTAAAAACTAATTTAATTTACACTAAACTACGAATTTACTATTTTTACAGTCATTAATTTAGATCAAATGACTAATTTGAGATACACTAACATACGAAATCAATATTTTTACAGTTTTTAATTTAGATCCAAAACCTAATTTACTTCGCACTACAATACGAAATTAATATTGTTACCGCCATTAATTTTAGATCCAAAAATTAATTTAATTTTCACTATACTACGAATTTAATCTTTTTCAGTCATTAATTTAGATCAAATAACTAATTAGTTTAGATCAAATAACTAATTTAATTTATAGTAAAATAGGAGGTTAATATTTTTATGGCCTTTGAATTAGATCAATCATAGTTTGTATGACAAATATATTCTTCAAGCTAAATTCTAATCAATCTATACTACGTAAGTTGCACCAAGTTATAATTATTTCCAGAACAAAACATAAGCAATATCCCTCACAGATAAGGAATTGTATAATTCGTTTGTTTCTTCTTATCTTATTATGCAGGTTGTTGGACCTGTTACGGAGCCAGTTATTGCACAGGCCCTGATACGGAACCGGGTATTATTTTGGACCTTTAAAGAAATATAATATGCTAGAAATTTTCCTAGCACGCCGGATATCTATTTATCCCCGGTACGACCCTTGAGATTGGGAATCTCTTATTTTGTATAATTAGCCTGTCATCAAAATACCCAAGTTAAAACACACAAAAAAAAACTAAATTTCAATACTAATATAAAATAAAACAATAACTTATCTTAAATTGTTGATTGATGATCTGGTTCATCAAAATTTCTTGCTAATTCCACTGTTTCATCAATAACTTTTATATATTTTTTTCCTTGCAATACTAAAAATATCTTTCAATGATTTCAATAAATCTTGTTCTTCTGAGTGCAAATTCTCGAGTGTGATGTTAGACGTTCTGGTGTTTTTAAATCTTCTTTACAAATCGGACATAAAAAATCCTTCCAAGATATCATTATCACTATCAAAAGGATTAGCCATTATAAATTTAAAATAATACTACATCATTTATCTTCAACCACTTTATTCTTTAGATGCAACAAACATTTTTGTTTTGATCATAGAAATTGGATCAAAATTATTTTACTTCATACAATAATTAACCTGTCAGAATAAGTGGAATAACTTATTATTAAACTGTGTTAAAATTATTTGAAAATATTCTTTATGTTTCCAGACACAAAATTTAATTCTATTTAACTATAAGCTATGTTTATTTAATGTTTAAAACAAGAACAATTGAACATTTTCTTTTTAATCACAAAAATGGAATGCATCCCTTTTAAATTGCAAAACGTGATTTTGCCTTTGACATCTTATGATGTCAAAACAAAATCGGGCAATCTTCAAAATTCAGCAATGATTAACAACGACATCTGTTCACCAGTATTGGAAACAAAAATTTAGTACGTTCGTTTGCTTTTTATAGTATATTCGAAATTTAACTAGCAGTAAAGTATTAGAAAATTTTAAAATCATTGTTAATGTAAAAATGAACGGAAACTAATGAAATACATTTCTATTGAATTGAAAACAAAGAGGAACTTGGCCTCACCATTGTTTTGCGATTATTGCGATCGTTACAATCTGATTTCGTTAGACACAACACAAACACATAAAATATATTTTTTTTTGTTTAAGGTTTTTCTTTTTAGTATAATAATAATTTTTGTTTTGTTTTAGAAGTGTAACTTTAGGTAGGTACATGTCCGCTATTTAATTTAACCGAGACAAATTTTGAGGTTAACCGGATTTGGCGAGGAAGATGGCTGGTGCTTTCCTATTATTTACTCAATACGCGACACAGACGCACAGCTGTATAGATTGTTCTTTAATTTTTTTTTTGTTTTTTTACATTTAACTATTGTAACACTTATTAATAAATATAAAACTTTTTTGTTTCTTTACTGATCACTAACAATGGACTTGGCAAGGTTACAACAAAGAAAAAAAACTTCGACAATAACAATATTTTACTACTTATCTTAATGGAAATTGGCCTAATTGGAAATACACGTTGCTTACGCCATTTATTTCGCATCGCCCGTCTCACAAATCAATCATACGAATTTTCAACACGGCATCAACATATCTTCACAGCTCGATTTCCAGCAAATGTCAAAAAAAAACCAATATGGATCCAATAGGAAAATGAATAAGATTGAACTAAGCTAAAGAAGCTATCTGTCATCATCTATTTATAGTGCATTAACAGTCGTTCCCAAACAATAACGAATCGATAAGGTAGTCTCTTGGGAAATTTTATTTCCTTTTTTGATAATTATTGTACCCACTAAGGATTCTTGTACAACTTAATTGTATTAAAAAAAAATGGAAAAAGAATCACATAAAAAAAAACATTGATTACGGAACGATTGCAAGAATTATATATGGAAAGAGCGCGATTACGAATCAATGACATTGTACAACTGTTTTATAATGATTTTATAGCGATTAACGACTACAAATTGAATACAAAAAGTTATACTAGGAGATAGCACACAACTGTTTTATAATAATTTTAAAACGGAAACTATTGTAGGTGACGATTACGGTTTGAGTATAAGAAACCCTGTTTAAAGGGAAAACGAAAACAACTATGAAAGTTTCCGTTAATGCAAACTTAATGCGTGTGGGAAAATGGTTCGACTCTCAATTATGAAGTCTGAATTACACTTCATTACAGGACAAGTTATTTTTGACAATCTAGTCAAAAAGAAGTTGGAGGCGAAGTGCTGGCTCAAACGAGGCCCCACACGATCATCACTCGCACTAGAATTCGCGAAAAGAAAAAAAATAATAAGTATACAAATCCTCATGGCCAATCCAGCCGCGCACACGCAACCCAATCGAGAACACATAACGATTCAGATCACTATTATCACAAAATATTTTCGTTTATTTTATTTTTGTTTTTATTTAAAACCAAAATTTCTTTATATTAAAAATTTTGTGAAGTTCCGCTTCACCACCAAAGAAAACTCATGGATCAACGCAACTAGTCAACTCCATATTTTAAAAATCAAAACCAAATCAACCAAAAACAAAAACTTAACCAGCCTATCAACTGCTCAAAAACTCATTGAAGAAAAAATTTCATAGCACGAGCTATAAAAAAGAATATTTTCCGGTCAGCATAATTTTTTTTTTACATTTAAATTGTTTATTCTGCAATTTGTTTTCTTTTAATTTTCATAATTATGTAAAAAAATATGCATGGAAAATAGAAAAAAAAATGAGTTGATACGAGCTTCCGGAAGAGTCAAATTTTAAAAACAGTTTAAATAATTGTGTTCTTACACACAATTGAGTTGAGAAGTTTGTGACTTCGAAGATCTCTATAGTATATTACTATAGGTAAAGAGGACGAAAATGGAAGCACAACTCACATGGAATCACAAATCACATGGAATCTCACATTAACTCTTACGTGAGCACAACTCACATTTCCCATTACAAACGATTGAGTTGCTTTTATTATTACTATACAACAATCGCCCGGACCAGAGGTGCAACATTATTAATGAAAACCAATAATATTAGCTATTGGTTTTATTAAATATAATCTTTAGGTGGTATGATTGGCTGAATCAACGAGGGCATGAGGAGTTGGACCCGATGCAATCATGAGTGGGTGAAACCTTTGTGGGTAGGTGAAACCTCGTAGTTGTATTGGTGCGTGTGTGTGTGTGTGTGTGTGTGGTGATCTCAATTTCTTCGGCCGTTGGAGACATCAAAGTCTCTGCTCTTTGCTTTCGCTTATTTGATTCCGGTATGCAGTCCTCCGATTACTTGCTGTTAGTAACACCACTAGCAGGTCCACTGTTCATTACACGTCTCAACCAGAACTATAGAATAAAAATATACAAATTTTCTTAGAATTGGAAAATCATCACGAAAAATCTAAAATGTAGCATATGAAAACTTATGATCGAACAATATATTGGGGTTATGTTTGAGTTTATATCTAAAAATTATTTTTATATTTGGTTTATGGAAAAGTTTTGCTTTGTTTATTTTATATGTATAAGAAAATTGGTTAAGGATAGTAATTATAGATTTGTTATTTTGGTAAGTAAATATTTCATGATTTTAGAACAACTTTTTAGAGTTTGTGATAAAATTTTAAAACCTTAAAATGATGCTATGCTAACGAGTTCTATGTAAATATTTGTATTAGGTTTGAATTAAAGAGTTGAATTAAAATGAAGAAAAATTATGTTCATTGCTTACCACTAGTAAATTCAGTGTAATTCAATTATCATTGAATAAACAAACTTCGATGTTTCGAAGAACTCACATACATCACACATTTTCTTTATCCAAAATACTTTAAATTTTAAATCTTAAACTCAATCACAAATACATATATTATTTCACCAATTCTTTGATTAATTGTCGTTCGTAACTGTCAAGTGACATACATTATTAAAGATTGAAATTCAATTGTTTACAATCATCTTGAGATAAGAGAAAAAAAACAAATTAGAAAATAAGTTGAAAAAAATATAGAATCGTGCAAGAGATAACAATCAAATAGAAAATTAAAAGATTATTTATTTAGCTTTAAGAACAGATTTCGTTTGAAGTAAGAAAACAAACTATTAGAAATTATTAACAGTAAATTTAGGTTTAAAGAGTTAGGTTTGAGTTTCTTTAGGCTTATTTTAGTTTGTTTTGTTTATGTTAATTGTTATCTCAGAGGAAATGAATGAATAATTTATCTATTTAAAATTAACTTATGTTGATTTATGATGAATTCATGAGAACATTTGCTTATCGCGGTTCCATTTGGAATAAGCTCACAGCTAACCAAATTTTTAAAATTCGTAGTGATAAACAGTGATAAACAGAATTATATATTAGTTTCGATTTTAAAACCTTTTCAATTTTAAAATATTAACTCTCAAGTTATGTTTACACGAATTCTTGAGTTTTCGATCAATTTTAAACTGTACCTACACTATGAAAGATTATTATTGATCTCTTTTTTCTTCTGTTGTTTCTTTAAGGATTTATTGTAATTTTCTTTTCTAAAAAATTGTTTGTGTTAGTTGGAGTGCAAAATATGCCAATACAACTAATAAATACTTTTTATTTGTAAATTTTTTTATCTGGTAAGGTCGCGTAATCCGAGCTCGAACGACATACGAGCTAACGTAAGATATCAAATAACACTCTTTATAGTGAACTTAAAGATGCAAACCATAAATTGAAATGCGTATGGTCGAAGTACTATTGGGAACTGTTTTTTAATTTTTGTTTTTTTACAAAGAATCGTTGCGAGTTGTGTTGTGACTAAATATTTCAATAGCTTCATTTAAGGTAATGCAAGTTGAATATGATTCTTGGAATATCCTTCTAAGACTTGTAATTGACTACGACGTCGAAAAACACATATCAGAATAGTCTAACAATACGTGTTAACCACGTAACCGTGGCGACGAATAACGAAAATGAATATGTTTAAACTGTTGTGCAAACTTTCCATCAAGCTCACTTCAAACAAACAAACCTAAACGTTGTAACTTGAAACTTAATTGAAACAGTATATAAAACAGTCGTGTTTACCAAATATGAAATGATCATTTTTGTATTGCTCCATAAAGCTTATAACTCACATTATACATTGGTGACATGTACAGTTGTTATCTATAATTAAAGTCCT
The DNA here is from genome assembly GCA_963693315.1 of Diogma glabrata. Taxonomy (NCBI): domain Eukaryota; kingdom Metazoa; phylum Arthropoda; class Insecta; order Diptera; family Cylindrotomidae; genus Diogma; species Diogma glabrata. The sequence continues at coordinate 14,824,106 of OY856187.1, read as the reverse complement.
CTTAAAGATTTGGTAAAATACAAATCATAAACCTAAAATATCACAGACCATAGTAAAATTCAAGATGAATCATTTATCATAATATTTCAAATCAAATAAACTTATCCAACACAATCAACAAAGTCCATTCCTTGTTTTACATCAACATTTCACAGTTTTGATTGACAAGGTGAATGGTAGGGTTACGGTTGTTGTTTTTATCGACAAACTATTTATAATATTCATGTTTGCTGTTTACAAAATAAACAAAGTTTAATTTCTAATGTTAAGTGAACAAAAGCTTTTAGACTTTTACTAATTTTCGACAAAGTTTTTTCATATTAGTTTTTTCTGTTATAGATATTCGTGATGGTGTTGAATGACGAATATTGTAAGAATTTAATCAAGTTGAAATTGAGAAACGAAGCATGGCAGGAACATCAAAATAAAAGAAAAATAATAAATTTTCATGTTAGTTTTTATGAATTTGATTTTCTTTTACTAGTTATGTGTGAGGGGTTGTATTTTGTGGTGAGTTGGAGAAAAAGTTCGTTGTTTTAATTGGGGTTATTGAATTTTTATGGGTTTAGGTTTATTTAGTTTGGTTTGATATGTTTTATGGTTTGTCAGAATCATATATCAACATATATTTCAAAATAAATCATTATGCTAGTTCAAATAGGTTAGGAAAATTTAATGAGATAAAATAATTGCGAGAAGCACCAGTTAGCCAGAACTGTCAATTGAGTGTTGTGCAAGATTTTTAAAAATTCTGCAATCTTATTACCCATGAATTATGATTGCGGGAAAATTGAATAGAGTGATTTTTCTCACAAATATGCTTCCTAATGACTTGGAATCGGTAACTAGAAGGAAATATCGTTTAAATTCAAATGAAATTCGAAAAAAGACATAACTGAGTTGATTTTAAGTTTTACAAACAAATAACACTTATGTATTAAATAACACAACCTATTGTTGCGAACCGTCAAAACCACTTTAAATATAAAACACTAAAAAACGCTTGTTTTAATTTATCTTTAATTCTTTACTGTCTTTCTTACTTTAATTTTAATAATGTTATACTTAAGCCTGAATCTAACAATATATGGTGTACAATTCATGAAATTTTTTTGCTATCCATACAATTGTTGATCGATCTAGTTTCGAACCCAATAAGAATACTTTTAATATTAAAAAGTTTATCCATTCTCATCGGGGCTAGCCGACTAGATAAACTACCAAAACAAGTGAACGCTTATAAACCAAAATTGTTTTACTGTTCTAGCGTAGTATAAGAAAACAAAAAACTTTCATAAACATATATTTATTAGATTCAGGTTTAGTCAATTTATTTTTCTAGTTGATCACTATTGTTTTTATACTCTAACCAAGCTGGAATTGAATAACAAACTTGTGTTGGTGAGAAGGAGATGACCCGTCTTCACTTATGTCTATCGACACATTATCTACAACACTGTGCGACAGCCCAAATCCGCTGGGGTTCTGACTACCGGGAAAAGTTATATCGGTAAAAAAAAAGTTATACGTGTCCCAGCGTTTCGCTGGGTCATGTCTAAGAATCGAAATATATCGATTTGAAGGTAGTATCATATAGGGGAAATTGTCACGTTTGGGGGTCTTTTTAGACATACCTCGAGAACGACTAGTCCGATTTTGCTGAAAAAATAAATTTAGAAATTAAGAATTACAATTCCTTTAATCTACTGATATACTATACTGAAAAAGTAACGAAAAAATAAAAAAAATAAAAAATAAAATAAATAAAAATAAAATAAATAAAATAAATAAATAAAATAAAAATAATAAAATAAAATGAAAAAATAATAAAAATATAATAAAAATATATAAATAAAATAAAAAAATATAATAAATAAAATAAATAATAAATAAACAATAAATAAATAAAAAATAAATAATAAATAAATAATAAATAAATAATAAATAAATAATGAATAAATAATAAATAAATAATAAATAAATAATAAATAAATAATAAATAAATAATAAATAAATAATAAATAAGTAATAAATAAGTAATAAATAATAAATAAATAATAAATAAATAATAAATAAATAATAAATAAATAATAAATAAATAATAAATAAATAATAAATAAATAATAAATAAATAATAAATAAATAATAAATAAATAATAAATAAATAATAAATAAATAATAAATAAATAATAAATAAATAATAAATAAATAATAAATAAATAATAAATAAATAATAAATAAATAATAAATAAATAATAAATAAATAATAAATAAATAATAAATAAATAATAAATAAATAATAAATAAATAATAAATAAATAATAAATAAATAATAAATAAATAATAAATAAATAATAAATAAATAATAAATAAATAATAAATAAATAATAACTAAATAATAAATAAATAATAAATAAATAATAAATAAATAATAAATAAATAATAAATAAATAATAAATAAATAATAAGTAAATAATTAATAAATAATTAATAAATAAATAATAAATAATAATAATAAATAATAATGAAAAAAAATAATAATAATAGTAATAAATAATAATAATAAATAAAAATAAATAATAATAATAATAATAATAAATAATAATAATAATATAATAAAATATACTAAAAATATAAAAATATTAAATAAAATTATAATAAAAATAATAAAATAAAATAATAATATAAAATAAATAAATATAAATAAAAAAAATAAAAAAGAAATTAAAGATAAAAACTAAAAAATAAAAATGTAAAAATAAATAAAATCAACACATATAGACCACATGTCCAAAAACATTTAAAACAATAAATTTTGGAGTTTATTTCAGTAAAAATATTAAAAAAAAAATTTCTATGAAAAATCAATTCAATGTTCTATTCAATCAATTCTTGTCAAAAAGAGATACCTCTACTTAATTATGGATAAATCGAAACGCGTTCATAGATTTTCATGATCCATGTCTCATTGTGTGCAAAGATTATGTGATTTTACGTCAAAGTAATGAGACTTTACACTTTTTCCCGTTTTGAATTTTTCATGATTTTTTAAAATACAATTTTTTTATTTTTTACGCAAAACATTATTTTTTTTCTTCATAAATTTATTTATAACTGCGAAACTGTTGATTGTGTAAAGAAATAGTTTAGTAGTAGATTAAAGGAATTGTAATTCTTACATTTTCTAAACTTGTTTCAGTAAAATCGGACTACCGTCTTCCCCCGAAAACAACGCCTAGGCGTTGTGTTTGAGGGTGAGCAATTTTTCGGTTTTCTTAAAAAGTGTTATAAATATTCGAATAGAACACTGTTTCAAATAGAAAGCTATCTTGAATAGAACGCCACTTTTCGAAGTAAGCGATTTTTTAAAAAATTTCAATTTAATTAAAACTTTTGTTGTAAATAAAACATAAGTTAGCATTTCAGGTAATCTGTATATGGTTATGTAATTTTGTATGTGTTGTTCATTGCCATTTTATTCTGTATCCAATTTTAAACCGAAAAATTTATTCAATTTTAATAAAGAGTTTGTGCCGGTATTATTAGCCACTTTCAAATCGATTGAATTGCTGAAGGAATTGATTGTAGCCAATTGGTCTAATATTCAGTAAATCATCAAAAGTAGAGTCAAAACAACAAAAAAAGCAATTTTTTGGCATTTATAAAATACAGACACAAATTTTAGACACGAAAATTTAGGCACAATAAAATATGTACAGATTTAATTTTTTATTATTTTTAACGTTGGAAATAAACATTTGTCGTCCCGCGCTGGGAAAGTTAATTTATTTCTAACAGTAAAACTCATTTCTCTATTAGTTAAATATAAGTTTTTTTTCGATATAAAGCCCCTACGAAAAATTTCAGCCAAATCAAATATGTGTCGGTCAGAATCGTTTCCGGTTTGTAGAAGAATGACCCTAAACATTAATCGTTATATATAATTGTTGTCCACTTCCACAACAGTAATGTTGACATCTTTTAGTTTGCAAAAAGCTACAATCCATGATGTCGAATACCCTTTATGGAGCTTGGCGTTGTCGTTCTCGTCGATAAGATCATTTAGATTGGCTTCAATTTCTAGGATGGTATCGTTTATAATACTACTTAGCCACGTACCGAACGGTAAGAAATTGATTTTGAAGTTTTTGAAATAGTCAAAAAGAGATTCCGAGTTTTTCTCTGTCAAATCAAATGCTTTGATGTAAAAATCAAAATACGTATGATATTATTTATCATACATGTAGTGAATGCCTTACAAAAATTAGTTTGTATTTATAATTCAATGCATAACGCCTAGGCGTTATATTTGAATAAAACGCAGGGTAGGCGTTCTATTTGTCTACAACGCCTAGGCGTTTTTTTCGGAGGAAGACGGTAGTCGTTCTCGAGTTTTAAAATAAAAAAAAAAACCCAAAAGTGAAAATTTCCCCTATATGATATCTGCTAACTTAAAATCGATATATCTCGATTCCTTGACGTGACCCAGCGAATCGCCGGGACACGTATAACTTTTTTTTGACCGATATAACTTTTCCCAGTAGTCAGAACCCCAGCGGATCACTGACCCCTACCATTTGTCGCACAGTGCAGTTAGTTCAATGAATTATTTGTGATATAACATCACTCCGATGGAAGTTACGCCACCATGAATAATAAGTTTTTCTAGTCGGCTAGCCCTGGTGAGAATGGATAAACTTTTTAATATTAAAATTATTTTTATTGGGTTCGAAACTAGATCGATCAACAATTGTATGGATAGCAAAAAAATTTCATGAATTGCACACCATATATTGTTAGATTCAGTCTTATCATTCATGATGAGATAACTTCCATCGGAGTGATGTTTAATCACAAATAATTCATTGAATTAATGTTATATTTATAATTTTGATGTTCAACCGGAGTCAATTCATTGTATTCAAGTATTCTTGAAATTAAATTAAATTCATACAATTGAAGGGAAGTGTTAGTACATAAGTATATTGATTTATTTAATTTTTTATTTGGGGAAATAAAAGGAAAGGACGTAATATTATCAATTTATTATATTATTTGTCAAAGCACGTTTTACCACTTTAATTATAAATTCTTTGACCTATATTAAATAACTGTTTTTCATAACAATTATTCAGGAGTCAACAAACTGATCTGAAACATATATTTTGCAAACATAATTAAAAATTATTAATTGCAAAATATGTGAATCAAATCAATTATTTTGTTCAAAATAATTATTATAAAAACAAAATGCTTTTGTTGCATTTTGACGAGTTTGAATATATTTTGAAATAAGGTTTTTTAGATAATTAAAGAATGGCAAATGGAATTGGAGGAGCAAATTGGGATCTAACACTCGCCCATCCTTACAAATAAAATTTGTGTCGTAAGATTTTTTAGATAAATTGCTAAATGGTTAAAAACAATTTTTTTATGTAAATCGTGTAGAAATATTTAACGTAAAAAATGTTTATTATAAGTAATCGAAACATAAAATATTTACCTTTTTTGTTTTTGTTAACAGAAAAAAAGACAAATGATCAATTTTCGACTTTTGTTTTTTTTTTTTTAATTATTGAATTATTGTAATTTTTAAGATTGCTGGAGATGTAACCCAGAATCTTTTCTTTCTTTTAGCTGTACGATCTTATTGTACTGATTTGATTGCCCCGGCATGTTACCCTTTAATATATAAAAGAAATAGAAATCCTAAAATTTTTTTTTTCACATAGTGTCTGCCCTCATCCGTCCCCTTTACGAATGGTTCGACATCAGCAGGAAATGGTTTTGGTTTTTTATTTTAAGACAAATTAAAGATTCTAGAGCTTTGGGGTCGCTCTAACAGTCACTATGTCATTACTGAATAATAAGGATAATGTTGTTAGTTTTATATAATGTTTTGTGAATTGGAATCAAATTAAAATAATTAAAAAATTTAGAAAAACATGAAAACAAAAATAAAAATGAGACAATGGATTGATATTTCTTAAAAAAACTTTTTTTTTGTTATTTTATTATACACTTTAACCAATATAAAGTAATATTAATTATAAAGTAATTAAATGTACGCTGAAGGTAAATCTAAAAAATTTAGATGTGCTTGTATTTCAAAAAAAAACTTGACTAAAATTATTATTTTCTTAATTATTTTATCATATGATATTGTTGATCAAAATCTACACAAAAATATAATGTTTAAATTCTGACGAAACCTGGACTCTGAACAATCGCACTGTTCCCTGATTTTCTCAAATTTTTCCTCATCTATGTTATGTTTTTGATGTGTTATGTTGCCGCAAGAACAGTCTGCCGCTGCACGTTGAATGAAGTTCTTAATTTATTACATCATCCTTCTCGTCATTCCATATATTTCCCGCAATCTGTGTGGACGAATCTATTGACTGACCGTCATCAATGTTTCGAGATTATCATATCACTTTAACCTTCTATATTATGGATTTTCTTTCTTATATCCAACAAAATATAACATGAATCGACAAATTAAAATTCCTAGTTAGTATTATTATTTGTTAAGAAGCTGCACAAGACCAGCCGCACGATATTGTCGATATGTTAAATTTATTATAAATACTTCATTTCATCACCATGATGGCCTCTATTATTTGTGTTATTTGTTCATTTGTCATCCGATTTTTTTTATTCGTGGATATCAAGAAAATGAATTTCTTGTTTTTATTCATTTTTATTTGTGTCATAAACCGTAAGTAGAAGTAAAATTTTTATGTTGGATCTAATTTTAGTGAAAATTTAAGTATATTTTGGCTATTAAAACAAGCAATTACAATTGAAATAAATTTAGAAAATAAGTTTTATCAAGGGTGACAGGAAAATACATATAAGTTAGCAAAATGGGCCACGAAATCGGGTATGATGATGATGATTTTTACAAAAACCTATCGATGGTCAAGATTACGGCAAAATTATTTAACAATTGTAAGTTGGCAGATAATGAGTTCCAAATTGCTGATACTACAATATATGCCTATAATGTTGAGTTGAGTAAATAGAGCGCAGGCTTTCTGGAACAATTTGCGGTGACGTATGAACGAATAAAAGTAATTACAGCTGTGGACGAGGTGACATATGGTGAGTTTTTTTTGTTAACTTATTCTATATGTTAAAATATGCGATAACCATACAAAATGCTGAAAAATTGATGATGTTAGCTGGAATACATATCGTACAGCCGCTGGTGATGCGCGTAGAACATTTTATGGATTAAAATTAGTGTAATGTCATGTGTGATAGTTTTAATTTATTTTTTTTGGGATTAGAAAAATTATTTTAGTTGTCGTGTCAGGTATATTAAAACGAGTGATTAATGGATGTGGCATGCTTTACATGCTTTCCGTCAGAAAAAGAAAAACCCGGGATATGTAAATATATTATATGTTTTGCGATTATGCTGTGTTTTCCCAATGCTGTATAATTCATACACATATAACACAGATATCGCGTATATGATCATTGAGTTTGGTTCGTTTGTTTAAAGGAAATATTTAATCACCACTGAAGGTCGACAAAATTGTATTGCGGTATTTCGGAATTTGTTTTCCGTTAATCGTTGTTTTGAAGGGTATATGCGAAATATTTGGGAACATGGAAGTTGTCCATATTAATTCACTCGAGAAGATCAAAATATGAATTTTCTTATTCACGTGTTTTATCTTATCTTCTTTATCTCAGTGGTAAAATTCACTAATCCTGATTTAATTGTTCAAAATAGAACAATTGTTCGTGTCTGTGTCTGTGTCGTTTCTAGATCAGTTTATTAATGTAATTTTATAAAAAATTTATCTGTTTGTGCCGTATTAGTGCAATTTAGGAAAAAAATTTTTATGTTTGTGTAGTAAAAACAAAAAAAAAAATTCTTAATGAAATGCGTTACACTTGGAATATGGGGGAAATTCGCGTTATACCATTCGTGTTGGTTATTATCAGAAGGCGAGCAATGTGTGTTGGTTTAACTGTTTAGTGTTAATTATAATAGTGTTAATTAAGATAATTAAAGTGTTAGTGTTAATTAAAGTGTTAGTGTTAATTAAAATAAATTATAAATTAACGTCTCTTAATAACCGAAGATACCATGCCAAAACTAGGTGCTATTATCTATGTGCTTTTCGAGCCTACCACATATAATGGAGGGCTTCATCGTTGATTAACTACGAAGTGGCATAGCAGGCCGCGTACCTAGCGATATTATGTTTAGCCCCAGACTAGCTGCAGCCTATGGGGTCGAGAGAAGAATACCTGCTGCTCCAACACAAATTACTGTAATGTACGCGTTACACACGATGAGAACGGATAAATAAGCAAACAAGTGAACGGAACCAGAATCTGGCGACCCCCATATATAAAGAACCACGATCACCACGTCCAACCTAATTCTAGTACATTCGCACGCTCTCAGGCTTCTTCCACTCACTTATACACACACATGTACTCACATCCAAGCCCATACGTACATTCACTCCACAAGCTAACAGCCCCATTTCAATGTTTGTATGAAATGGTTTTCTCAAATAGTATAACCTTGATTTGTTATTCAAACTATATACCCATAAAAAAAACTTAACCATCTCTCCAAGATTGTGCAAAATAAAATATCAACATAAAAAAGGATATGAGAATTGCCAGATCTAAAATTACCAGACAACCAAAAACCCAATAAACGTAATCTCGTTTCTGTCCAATTCGGTTGTATCACGTTTTTTGTAATTTCAATTTCTTTTTCCAGTCCCCCATAAGTTAACATTGCAGGTTATTCGAACTTAATGTTTTCTATCTAAGGAAAATATGTGTATTTAACTGTAAGTAAAACGAAAATTGGATTGGCGGATTGTATTTTGTTGTTTGTTTTTTTCTTTTATTCATTAGACGGCACCCACACCTCGGTAAATTGGTTTCTGGTATTCTAACCAATCAATGGAATATATTTTTTTTGTTCTTGAAAGAAAAACTATTTTTATGGATGGAAAATAACTAAACTACGGACAAATTACATTACATGGTTTTCTTCGAAATATCTCGCAAAACACTTCAATTTATATTCAAACAAAAATTTATCTTAATATTAGATTAAGTGAAATTTGCTTTGTCACATTTTTATAAATAAAAAAAATTTCTTCCCAATAGTTAAGTGAAATTCTGGTATACCGGATTCCAATTGGATTCTGTTAGCCAACGCGCAAGAAACTAACATCCTTGCTCATACATACACTCATCCACATATCCACATATATACACAGTCATACACCTACAAATACATCCTTAATCATTCAAAAAAAAATGATAAAGTTAACATAGAACTCACCCCATTGCTTAGTCCAGATCCCACTTATATAAGTTCCTAACTCATCTAGCCCTTCATCTGCGTCAACGGCCCAATGCGCTCATCTAACATACACCACACTGGATCAGCGAATCGTATTTTGGAGCGGTACTTTCTTCTCGTTGACGTAAGGAGGAAAATATGTATGATTAGTCGTGGCTACCTCGTCAATCAGATACGTATCCCAATTCGCATTAGTCAATCCTTTTGTATATTTGGTTATCCTCCCTTTTGGTCGTTTTTATATTTCTTTCTCCCCTTTCTTTTCTTGTAAATTAGCTACCAAGCCGTGGACAGCCACAAATAGAACTATTACCCTTCGACCACATTCGAGTTTACTTCCACATAAAAAAATAACAAGACCTCCTTGTTTATTTTGCCTTGATTATAAATACTCGGATATCAATTTTATTAACTTTAATATTTTTTGACGGACAAACATTTACAATTTTTTTCTTTTCTTTTTAATAAAATTTACTACTCAATGAATTTCTTAATTTCATACAAATGACTTTAGTTTGATAAATATGCTAGAATTCTAATATCACTAATTGCTTTAAATAAATAATCTTAGTTCACTAAACAGGCAATTTGCTAATGACACTAATTGATTTAAATAAATATTTCAGTTCAAGAACACGGGCTAGTACAACACTAAATTATTTTTAAATAAGTAAGTTCCGTTTAAGAAAATATGCTAATAACTAATAACACTACTGTATATATAAAAAAAATTCAGTCTTAGTTCAATAAACAGAATTTTGTACTAATAACACTGAGAAATTTTGAATAATTAATTTCCGCACACAAATCAAAACACGGTTTTCAAACACTGAATACAGTTTTTCAGTATCACTAAGAAAATGGGTTGGATTTCTTTTTAGGAAAAGTTTTGATAAAATAAATAGGTCAATGCGGCGGATGGCGTTCATTAATGTTACGAATCACCAACTGCAGGTCAATAATCGCGCTGTTCTAGTAAGCGCCCCAATTACTTTTAACTGGACTTACGTAGTTCCACAAGAATATCACTTGACTAATACTGATCGTTCTATAACGATGTTTTTGAAGCATGTAGCACTAATTGATTTATTTTGACCATTTGATTTATCTGAAGATTTCATCGTGTAAAAATAAAAAAAACATTAATTTCACCTATGGACGATTTCCTTTGTCGTATTATATGCTATCGTATTATATGGCGACCGCCGTTAGTTATAATATACCAAAAAAATATACATTTTGCTTTTAATAAAATCATCATCCGGTATGTATCCACGACGATTTAAATACTACGATCAGGCATATATGTTTGGCTTTCTTGATATGTACTAGTAACATCGATTCGCCATCGACATATAGAAATAATGGTTGATTTCCTTCCTTTTTCCCAGTAAAGAACATGTAACGTCCGCTATATTCGCCTAAACAACAATAAAACCAATTCATCTTCTTTTTCTAATTCAATAAAAATTTATTTCCATAGTTTCCGTTCATTTTTACATTAATAATAATTTTAAAATTTTCAAATAATTAACGGCCAGCTAAATTTCAAATATACTGAAAAAATAAACGAACGCACCAATTTTATTTTCAATTTTAACGAATAGAGATTTAACTCTCAGTTTTGCTTGATCTTCGTTTTCACGTTTCTCATTTTTTTGAATATAAAATGTCTGAAAAAATGAGATTGCTAAGTTTTTTGATAACATCAATTGGTTTTTAACTTTTGAACAAGTGATTCAGTTTTTTCATTTTTTTCATGTTCGTTCATCGAACAATAAAAGTTTTTATAAAAAATTCAATGTTTAAATTTTTAAAAACATACATCTTGTCAATTCATTCCGTGGTTGGTTTTTTTTTTTTATTAAAAACCAGATTCCACGTTTTAAAATTAAAAACCGAAATGAACATTGATTGTATCAAAGTTTTGTGATCAAGGTAACAATGGTTTCCATCTTTTTTTTGATGTCAAATAACAAAAGATAGATGTAATGTATATATTGTGATTAGAACCATAAAGTTAAAAATTTTCCTGTTCTTAATAATAAACTGGATATAATATTTGGAAAGAACGGTGTATGAAGAATTTTATTTCGTTTGATTTTGTTAAAAAACACAAGTGATAAAGCAAAACGCTATATGATTTGCAAGGGTTTGACGTTATGGCATAGCTGGTGAATGGAATGGTTTGATTGTAAATTAAAACAACCAGTGGACTAAAAAGAAGACAGGAAGAAGAATTTGTTATTTTATGTTAAGGAGAGCTTATAATTGTCAAGTTTGAACGTATGCATCCATACTGCAAATTGGAAAGGAATCATATTGAGGAATGTTGAAAAGAAGAATCAGTGGGATGGAAAATTAACGAAATAGAAGACACCACATCATATATATATATAAATCTAAGTAAGATAATTTCATTTATTTCATATTGTTATATTATTAGTATTTCTATTAGTATTTTGGTTTTGCTTTGTTTGAATTCTTTCTTTTTGAAAAGGAAGAAATGTCGGGCTAGTTCAGCCATATAAGTGATTCCCAAAATCTCATGATTCGTGTGGGGACAAACGTCCCGTGTATATTTTTGGATGCGTCCCGTGCATATTTTTTAATAATAATATAGATATTTTGTTAGTAGAAGTCCAAGGCCACGATACGTGGGGTCTAACAAAACCTGGCGCCGAAACAGGGACCCTTATAGTAAACCAGTTTGGTTTACGTGATTTCGTATAACAGTAGCGGTGAAAACCAGTTATTGTGATTTTCTTTTGGCGCAATTTTGATTTGGGTGTGGTACACAACCAGTTTTAGATTTTTTTTTTGTTGTTGGTGTTTTTTATTGAGATTTTTTTTTTTGATAAACCAATCCTGGTTTTTATAATTGAATTTTGTAAATAATTGGGTTTTTATAAATTTTATACATATATCATATATTTTATATATTATATTTGTGTATATATATTTCGCAATAAGTTTAAATATATAACAAAATGCACACAATCAGGAATTTTGGCTCGATTAGGAGCAAACGTCGTCCGGGGCCAGGAGAGTTGGGTCAGGCAGCGGTCAAGCCGGGGGTGAATGAGGTGCATGAAGTGATGCATGAGATTGTGAGTTTAGTAATGAATGTGGTGAATGAGAGGGAGAAGGAAAAAATGAATGCAGAACTGAATGAGAAAAGGAATGAAATATATTTGGAATTGATGAATGATATAATGTATGAGCAGTATGAACTGATGATAGATGTAGTGATAAGTGAGATTGTGAATGAGGAGATAAATGAGTTGGTAGATGAGGTAGTGCATGAAGTAGAGGAAATGAATGAGGAAGTGAATGAGATGAATGAGAGAAGAAAGGTAACGTTTATGGAATTAATGGATGACATAGTGATTGAGCAGTATGAGGAGGTGATGGGTGAAATGATAAATGAGATAGCGGATGAAGTGATGGATGCGCGAGAGAGATATCGGTTGAGGAGGCTAGAGAGGGATAGAAAAAGGCGGAGAGAGAAGAAGAACAGGAGGAAGATACAGAAGGCAGCGTGGTTGGAAGAAGAGGTGGAGTTCTCTTCAGTCATGCACGCTTATGCGGAGACATTGGCTGAAGAGAGCGCCATCTTCGAATCCAACCACAGGAAGGAGAACCCTCGACGGTGGTTGGGACCGCAAGTGGCCCCGGGAAATTGTGTGCATATTTGAAAACTTTTATTTTTTTTGTATTTGGAAAAAAAAAAACCGATTTGGGTCCACATTTTTTTTAAAATTTTTTTTTGGTGGTACTATTGTAGTTTTAATTGTATATAGTTGTATATAGTAGGTTAATTGTACATAATTGTACATAATTTTTGTATACCATTGTACATAGTGTAAATATATTGTCGTATAATTGTACATATTTGTTCATATTTTTGTATATAGGTAGCGGTTGTAGTGGTCTGAGTAGGATATTATGTTACAATATCGAAGTATTTTATCTCTTGGTGAGATGAAATTGAGAAACCAAACCGATGAAACGATTTAGCCATTTGAACTTTTTGTGTGTAGCAAATAATTAGATCTCGAATCTGATGCTCGTTTTAACGATGCATATTGGCCTGCGTGTAATACATACATGATTTTAATTTCTTTACCACTAAAGGTTATAATTGGTGAAAATTTTGTTTTGGTTGTGGTAGATTCGAACTACTTTTTAATTTCGATGAAAATATTGTACATTCCACTACAGTTGAGCGTTGGTAGATGTAAAAGGGGGGAAGTTAGAATTAATTGAATGTTTTTTGGTTGTTAATTTTTTTTTGTTGTTGTATAATGATTACAAGTGTGTAATAATTAAATCTTTTCCAGCGGTAGGCCTAACAAGCCATCCATGGGGCTTATCCCCTTAACATAATTATGTTCTTAGATCGCCTCTGTCCATTATGGACATGCGATCGAAGTTCATTGGTTTCTTCTCTTCATTTCAGAAGGAGTTTTCTGGTGATAAGGGAATGACTACTGCTGTGTTTGTACTTAGGTACAAACCAGTAGTACCATTCTCTGCACAGAAGCTTCTTTAACGAAATGAAGAGGAGAACCAATCCATTTTTTAATCAGGATCGAGGCTTCACCTCACACAACTTCAAAATTTTTCCACTTTTACATTTAGCTTACAATAGACAATTTTCATGGAGTTTGGGATTTGAAGTCTGGTGTTCGGGAGCTTTCTTCAACTTTGGCATTAGTTTAATGATAATTTATTTTTAGGTAGAACAACCGCAGCTGGGTCAGTAGAAATGGGCCTAGGGTCTAATCGTGACAGTTGCGATTGTTTTTGTTAGGTTGGGGAGATACTGTTCTGTAGAATCTGGTTGTTAGGGGCTTTTCTAGTCGGTTCTCACATGCATTGGTGGAGTGGGCTCGCGAACGCGATAATTCAAATACTAAATAAAATGGATATTGTAACCATACTTACTTTTATGTTGTCTCCAGACGAATCTGAATTTGGGAATCTCTTATCTTATATTAAATAAAAAAATAAATTAAATCAAAACAATAAATTTTTGAGAATAAATAAATAAAAATTTTTATTAAATAAATTAAATTTAGGAATCAATAATTTTTAAGTAAATACAATTTTTTCTTAAATAAGCAAACACATCAAGATTTAAATAAATATTTTTTATTTTTTTTTTAAAAAATAAATAAATATTTTGAAGGTAAGACGGTGCGGTGCATCCAATAAATAAGCATTTTTTTTAAATATTTTTATTTTTAAATTTAAATAAATAAATATTTTCCCCTAGGGGTGCTATCATCAATAAATAATTTTAGGTACTTATCATTCTGAATTTCAGCATATCTGAAATTTAATAAATAAATTATATTTTAAATATACAATAATTTAGGAATTTTTGTGAAAGGTGAAGCAACATTGAGAACAACCATAAGTTCGTTCGTTCTTTTAGTAAATTTGGTTTTTACAATATTTTTGTGGTTTTTTTTGAATTGGGCGTTCTTTGTTTTTTTCCGTTTTTGCGTTTTTCATTTTCCATCGTACTAACTACATTTTTTTGGAGGAATTGGTTTTTACATTGTTGTCGTTTGCGAGTAAATAATTTTTCGGGTTTTACCATCAAAATGTCAAACCAAATAGACGTTGACCATCCGTTCTATGGTTTGGAACCCACCGAACTACAGGTCGAATGTTTGGTTCGGGGTGTGAACTTCGGGGGGGCCGATTGGGCAGAGGAACTGCGAAACCATGTAGATCATGGGTCAGTTCCAATAACAGTGTCTCATGCGAGAGATTTTATAGAGGAATCTCAAATGGTGGTGCAGGCAGCACAACTTATTTTAAATCAAGTACGACGACTTCAGTCACCGATTGATCAGACCTTCTTAGATGGTTTGGCGAATTGAGTGTTACATTACACAGGTAGGATGAATAGGTTGGGTCCTCGCAATGACTTGCAATAAGCCCGCACCTACGCTATCTCACAATTGTCACGCGCTTGGTGTATAATAGGATCGTTGTCAACACGTCCAATTATGCAGAGTAAACCAGGAGTATCATCTGCTCCATCTGCTTCACCTGCTTTTCAACCAGATGAGAGATCCACACCGATCCCAGTACGGCCAATATCGGAAACAATACATAGTCTGAATCGTCCAAACCAGCAACAACAGAGACGGTCAGATCAGGCACCACCGGCTTATTTCCAGCAATCGGGTTTGAGAGCTGAGGACTTTGCAATACCACAATTGGGTCCATCACTCCCATCTGAACACACACACAATAATCCAGCATTGGTACAACCACAATTAAATTATCCATCAGTACCACAGGTACAACTACCACCAATATATCCACCAGCTCCACTAACAGCACCACCACCATACAACCAACCTCCTCAGGTATGGCGTGACGCGGCTCCAGCGTTAGCACCAGTGGAGTACCGAGGGGTTCGTGGGAACAATTTGAGTCGTTATGACTCAAATTGGGTTCCAACCTTCACAGGGGATGGTCACTCTCCTGATGTTCATGAGTTTATTCATAGAGTGGAGGCGGCTGCCAGAAGAGACCGTGTGTCATGGGACGACCTTAGGTCTATCATACCACGGTATCTGAAAGCAGCGGCCGACAGATACTATTTGAATTTAACTCATGAATATGAGGTGGTGACTTACCCAGTGCTAAGGGAGGGACTCCTACAAACCTTCGGTACGCTCACTGATGATAAGGCGATCTTGCGCGTTCTTCTGAACCGCAAACAAAAGTCAAAGGAGAGCGTGTATGAGTACCTAGTGGAGATTGGTTCGTTAAACCGTCGTTTAGCACGTCCATTTGCTGATCGTGAAATGCTAGAGATTGCTCGGGAGGGACTGAGTGTGGAGCTCAAAAACGCTACTCTAGCTGCTACAATACATTCAATTGACGAACTTCGGACTCTATGTCAGAAGTTTGAACGTCTGTGGTCCACACCAGTTCCGACCAGAACATCAAACTTAAGAATTAGCGAGCTACAGCAAGTGGATGATTATGAGGTGGATGCTGAACCAGAACAACATGGATATATTGAAGCGATGGAGTCAGCACCGAGACGGATATTGCAGCGACCTGGCATAACATCGGATAACATTCAACCTGGTCCATCAATGTCCAGACAACCAATAGTGTGTTTCAGATGTGGAGTAAATGGTCATCGAGCTCCTGAGTGCTCTAAGAATCGGATAAAATTATATTGCTGGAAATGTAACAAACCGGATGTAATTTATGCAAATTGTTCATATTGTCACCCGTCGGTAAACTACCGTCCGAGAGTACATGCTTCGGGGATGGTACCCTCGGTTCAACATCCAATGAGCCCGAAGAAATCGACGAGAGATGTAGGAACGCAGGACGATCTTCCACTACTCAAGAAATCCGAATAAAATCATCGAATACATTTAATTTCCCATCATTACATCGAACGTATTTTAGACGTCTTGAACGTAACATCAGATATTGGAGGATGAGGAAATTATTTCGTAAAGCTTGTATTTCATCTATCCTTTCAGAAACAAAGGATCCTCGGCCGCGACTAACAATTAGGATTTTGGACAAACATATTTCAGGACTATTGGATAGTGGAGCGTCAATCACAATACTTGGAAGAAATTCCTTGGAATTATTGGAATCATCAGGTACAACCTACCGTAAATACACTTCGTGTATTCGTACGGCGGATGGTACTGCAACTAAAATTTTGGGTTACATAGAAGTTCCAATAACTGTGAATGGCTCCACTAAACCAATGCGGTTCCATATAGTCCCTGGATTACGAGAAGAGCTCTACCTGGGCATAGATTTCTGGGAGAAATTCGGTATTGTTCCTTCTTTTGTTAGTGAACTGACTCGTACAGAGCCAATAACTTTAAATACACACAACCTCACCACTGATCAGCAACATGAACTGGATATGATCAAGGATTCTTTCCCGTCATTTGAAGTGTCTGGACTCGGAAAGACTTGTTTGGTTGAACATGTCATCGATGTTGGTGATAGTGCACCTGTTAAACAGAGGCACTATCCCACATCGCTGGCTGTTCAACTAAAGGTTTATGCCGAACTTGACCGAATGCTTCAAATGGGCGTGATCGAAGAGAGTAACAGTTCTTGGTGCTCGCCAGTGGTTTTGGTACAAAAAGAATCTGGTAAAAAAAGATTATGTATTGATAGCCGTCGTGTCAATTCACTAACTAAAAAGGATGCTTACCCACTTCCCTTGATTGATGGCTTACTAGGTCGTCTAAATAGCACAAAGTACATTTCAAGTATTGATCTCAAAGATGCTTTCTGGCAGATTCCTCTGGCAGAAGCATCTAGAGACAAAACAGCCTTCACAGTGCCTGGTCGTCCATTGTATCAATTCCGGGTTATGCCCTTTGGATTGTGCAATGCTCCCCAGACAATGTGTCGGCTAATGCACAAAGTGATACCACATCAATATCTCGAAAATGTCTTTGTTTATTTAGATGATCTATTGGTAGTCTCTTCCACGTTCCAGGAACATATGGAATTGCTGTCCAAAGTCTCTTCATTGTTAAGAGCGGCTGGGTTAACAATAAACCTCAAGAAAAGTAAATTTGTTCTGAGAGAGGTGAAATACTTGGGATTTTTGGTTGGTGAAGATGGTCTTCGAACAGACCCTGACAAGGTAAGAGCTGTAGCAGAGTATCCAGCTCCATCTACAGTAAAACAAATACGACGTCTTTTAGGAATGGCTGGTTGGTACCAACGTTTCATACCAAATTATGCAAGCGTGGTATCACCGATTACGGACTTATTAAAGAAAAGTTCTGGGAAATTGAAATGGACATTGGAAGCGCAAGGTGCTTTCGAAAATTTAAAACGATTGCTGACTACAGCACCGGTATTAGTAAACCCTGACTATAATAAAGAGTTCTTTATTAGATGCGATGCGAGTCTAACAGGGATAAGTAGTGTACTGTATCAGATCGACGAAGACGGACAAGAGTGTCCGATAGCCTTCATGTCGAAAAAACTTAATAAAGCTCAACGAAACTATTCTGTTTCTGAGCTTGAATGTCTTGCGGCAATTCTGAGTGTGAAGAAATTCAGGGGCTATGTTGAAGGTCACCGATTCACAATTGTGACTGATCACTCAAGTCTGAAGTGGCTTATGTCACAGAAAGACTTGAGTGGTCGTCTGGCTAGGTGGAGCCTAAAACTCCAACATATGGATTTTACCATTGTCCACCGAAAAGGTACCCAAAATATAGTCCCTGATGCTCTATCTCGTCTTTATGACGATACACACGAGGAATTGACGGAAGCATTAACACATCACATTAACGACATTAAAATCGACAATGAAGGTTATTGGCACAAGGAATATACGGATATGATAGCTAAAGTTCAATCATCACCCAAGGACTTTCCATCTGTTAAAGTCGTGGATGATAAGCTAAACATACGTATTGAGCCAAGACCTGATGCAATACCTAACGATGTTCCTGTGTGGAAACTCTGGGTACCAAAACCGATGACTTCAAACATGATTCAGAAACATCATGATGATAGTACTGCTGCTCATGGAGGTGTTAAAAAGACTTTAGAATTACTTCGACGTCTTTATTATTGGCCGGGCATGGCGTCACAGGTACACAACTATGTTGTGTCCTGCGACACATGTAAACAAACAAAAGCCACGAATCAGATATTGCGTCCTCCGATGCAATATCAATTCGAAACAGCACGTCCATGGCAGAGAGTCTATATAGATTTTTTGGGACCGTATCCTCGTTCTACACTTGGGAATACGGTATTATTGATAGTTCTGGATCATGCTACGAAGTTTGTACTACTGAAACCACTTAGAAACGCAACTTCACCGAAGGTGAATGCTTTTCTAAGGAATGAAGTGTTCCTTACATATGGGGTACCGGAGTTTCTGCACAGTGACAATGGCAAACAGTTCACTAGTAGGAAATTTCAAAGTCTTTTGTCAGATTTCGGCATTAAACACATTTGGACCGGTGTCTATAGTCCTCAAAGCAACGCGTCAGAGCGGGTCAATAGGTCAGTCCTAGCAGCAATTCGAGCGTTCATAAAAGGTCAACATACCAAGTGGGATTCACAAATTGGTGAAATCGCTTATGCACTGCGGGCTGCAGTACATTCAGCTACCAAGTACTCACCGTACTATCTATTATTTGGTCAACATCCAATATCGGATGGAAATACTTACCACTTGTTGAGATCACTGCACAAGCTTGGTGAAGATGCTGGTGAGGAAATAGAACGCTCTGATCATTTGACGCTGCTCAGGAACCGGGTTCAGGAAAATTTAAAAGCAGCCTTCAAAAAGTCGCAACATCAGTACAACCTGCGATCTAAACTACGGACTTTTCAACCACAACAACGTGTGTTTGTACGGCAACATCATTTGAGTGACGCTACAAAAAAATTCTCGGCAAAATTGGCTCCAAAGTTCTTACCTGCGATGATTAAGACTAAGATTGGAAATGTACTCTACGAGTGCATAGATATGAGCGGTAAGAGTCTTGGAGTCCATCACGCGAAAGACATCAGGGAATGATGTCTTTTCGTTAGGTAGGGTTGTTCCTCTGTCTGGTTGTCCTCGCTGTGGTTCACATCTTCAGTGTCATATTTTACTGGTTGTATCGAGGGTTCAATGATGCTGACGTTAGATGGATGGATGGTCGATTTCGGTACTCACTGATAGTTCCTAGGAACTTCATGAGTATTGAAATTGATCATCGACCCTGGCGTTGGTCACCATTGATAACTCGATCCCAGATACAGATTAGTTGTGGGAAGTAGTTCGATGGTTTCTGACGTAGAGGGGGTGACGACGTTTTTGTGATTTCAAGGGTAAATACCTTGGTTTTTACCTTGAATTCATGGTGTAACGTCCGCTATATTCGCCTAAACAACAATAAAACCAATTCATCTTCTTTTTCTAATTCAATAAAAATTTATTTCCATAGTTTCCGTTCATTTTTACATTAATAATAATTTTAAAATTTTCAAATAATTAACGGCCAGCTAAATTTCAAATATACTGAAAAAATAAACGAACGCACCAATTTTATTTTCAATTTTAACGAATAGAGATTTAACTCTCAGTTTTGCTTGATCTTCGTTTTCACGTTTCTCATTTTTTTGAATATAAAATGTCTGAAAAAATGAGATTGCTAAGTTTTTTGATAACATCAATTGGTTTTTAACTTTTGAACAAGTGATTCAGTTTTTTCATTTTTTTCATGTTCGTTCATCGAACAATAAAAGTTTTTATAAAAAATTCAATGTTTAAATTTTTAAAAACATACATCTTGTCAATTCATTCCGTGGTTGGTTTTTTTTTTCATTAAAAACCAGATTCCACGTTTTAAAATTAAAAACCGAAATGAACATTGATTGTATCAAAGTTTTGTGATCAAGGTAACAATGGTTTCCATCTTTTTTTTGATGTCAAATAACAAAAGATAGATGTAATGTATATATTGTATACATAAAGTATACCATAAAGTTGTAAACCACAAAGTTAAAAATTTTCCTGTTCTTAATAATAAACTGGATATAATATTTGGAAAGAACGGTGTATGAAGAATTTTATTTCGTTTGATTTTGTTAAAAAACACAAGTGATAAAGCAAAACGCTATATGATTTGCAAGGGTTTGAGGTTATGGCATAGCTGGTGAATGGAATGGTTTGATTGTAAATTAAAACAACCAGTGGACTAAAAAGAAGACAGGAAGAAGAATTTGTTATTTTATGTTAAGGAGAGCTTATAATTGTCAAGTTTGAACGTATGCATCCATACTGCAAATTGGAAAGGAATCATATTGAGGAATGTTGAAAAGAAGAATCAGTGGGATGGAAAATTAACGAAGTAGAAGACACCACATCATATATATATATAAATCTAAGTAAGATAATTTCATTTATTTCATATTGTTATATTATTAGTATTTCTATTAGTATTTTGGTTTTGCTTTGTTTGAATTCTTTCTTTTTGAAAAGGAAGAAATGTCGGGCTAGTTCAGCCATATAAGTGATTCCCAAAATCTCATGATTCGTGTGGGGACAAACGTCCCGTGTATATTTTTGGATGCGTCCCGTGCATATTTTTTAATAATAATATAGATATTTTGTTAGTAGAAGTCCAGTGGGGTCTAACAAACAGTAGCAAAAGTGATTCCCAGCTAATTTTCGAACACCGATTTCTGTACCTCGAAATTAAGACCACAACAAAACACAAATTACGAAAAGATTTAAGATGGCAGCTTTTTCACATGCCAATCAAAAAAAATCACATCTTCAACAGTCAGAAATGTCAAAACAAGAAAATCCACAGCTGTGTGTTAATTACACAAAAAAGTCGACTGAGAGAGCCTCTATACGCAGCTACGCGTATTTATAGCCAAAAAAATTTACGATCGTAAATTTTTTTCGATAAACCGATAAATTTGTTTCTAGTTTTTTCCTCGTTAATTAATGTGTACTCACAAAAAAAATCTTCACCACCGACTTGTACTAAAACCGGTAGGGAATTATAAACAGAAACACTTACTACGAAACGACTGTAGGAATCTATATTTTATAAAATGTAGCAAACGCAACTCAAAAGTTCCTGACACGACGACAAACAAGACGTAATCCATTGATTGATTTCTCCTATCCTTTGGGAAAATAGAGCGAATTCAAATTAGGGAAATTTCGTTTTATTGTACCCCGTCGTTTTTTCGTGTTATTGTACCCCGTCGTTTTTTCGTTTTATTGTACTCAGCAAACAAATTTTTACAATCACCGGGTATTAAAATAGGAAACGACGTAAAACAAATTATGGAATAATAATGATGGCAAGAGCCATATATGAAAATAGCGTGGTTACGAATCAATGATATGGCACAACCATTTTATGATGTTTATATTAACGATTACAAATTGAATATCAAAAAAATTATATTGGGAAATAGCACACAACTGGTCTATGACAATTTTCCAACGGAAACCATTGCAGATGATGATCACAGATTGAGTACAAGAAACTATGTGTAAAGGAAAAACGAAAACAACTATGAAAGTTTCTGTTAAGGTAGATTTAATGTGTGTGGGACAGTGGATCAAATTTCAATCACGGAGCTTGAATTACCCTTCATAACACACATAGTTGTGCAAACGACAAAGACAAATAAAAATAAGAAAAGTTAAATGAAAACACCACAAACAGACCATTCGAGCGATGCCGTTCTTCTTTGTTTCTCAAGGACAATACGCATGAAGCCAAATCTATAACCAAATACGTGTAGTAAAGAGGTTAACAAAATTGTTAGTACCAGCAATCGATATTTCATAAATCCCAACGAATCAATAACAGTGGCGTCATCTCTCACAAAACATTATAGATTAAATACATACACATAATACATTAAGTTCAACCCTAATTTATATCAATGCATTTTTGCTTCATATTATTTTTGAATAATGACTTCGATTGACCATTCTGCCACAATCAATTGTCTCTAATTTATTAGGACATATTTTATGTATTCAGCTCAAATTACAGTATCTCATTGTTTGCATTAACTAAGTGAATATATTAACTATATTTCTGATTAATGCAAGAAGTTGGATTGATAATATTATGGAAGTATATTAAGTTAAAACAAAAGTTGTTTGATCAACGTTATTTCTTATTTTAAATGTATTTGTTTTATATTTCTAGGTTTCACTCGAATTCCATTTCATTTTGAACAATAATCTAAATAATCTAATAATAAATAAATTTAATCTAATACCTAATTTAATTATATCTTTAATCCAACATAAGCAAAGAAAACTTTTTAATCTCCTTTTACATCCTAATGTTCTAACCTAAATTCATTTTAGAAAAGGAAAAAGGAAGAAAACTAAATAAATATTGAAGATTTAAGGGGGAGCCATCATTTACTAAAAATCAAAATACATTATAATAAATGAATAAAAAGAATAAAATTCGTTAGAAATTGTTATATTCTTGATTTAATTTTTTGATAAGAATCCAATTTTTTTTTATTTCTTGGTTGTTTTCTTAAAATTTATCATTTCGTTTTCTTATTTCAATTTATCTTGTTTTTTGTTTTATTTTGATACATCGAATTTTAATCTAATTCTATCTTTTTTGTTTTAACAACAATATAAAATATTACGAAACGCATAAGATTTAAGATTTTGTTGTGGTTTTTTTGATTATTGAAAGATTTGTTGCGATAGTAAAGTTGTAATTATTGTCGGTAATCGTAATAAGATTCTTTTACTGTCTTTCGAATGGGATAAAATATTGAAATGATGTTTGATTTAATCTGTTTTGTTTATTTGGTAAAATATTATATTTGTTATTTGAGTTTAATTATAATCAGATATAGAAAAAGGTTGATTGTTATTGAAACAATTGATTGAAAAACTAAATATATCTTAAACTACAACAAACTCAACCTTAATCCAGAACTAACAATTACTTATGAATTCAAACCAATCAAACAAAATATAAATAAAATAATCTTGACAACGACAAATTGTCACCCTCATATCTAACCAAACATATATCCAATTTGATTTAACAACAACAGAATAGGAAAAATTGATAGCAACTTAAATAAAGACAAAACAAATATAACAAGCAAACAACAAAAACTGTAAACTTTGCAAAAACAACAATGGATTTTCTGGATACGATTTTTCCCCAAAAAAAATTGCCGCCAAAAATGAAAAATAACGATAAACAGAAGTTTTTCGAGTTTAACCTAAAAATTTATGCATTCATAGAATATTGTATTGTACGCTATTCAAACGATTTGTTGTTGTTTTTTTTCAGTTTTATTTTGTTTGATTTTGTTATGTTTGACATGCAATCAAACATGATGGTGAAATCAAGAGGGATGAATGATGAATTATTAAAATAATTCAATGGATATTAAGGAATATGTTTTGGGGGTTTTGATAATTTATTTTATTTTTATACAAAAAAAAATTTACAGTTTTTCAAATATTTTTTGCTTTTCTTTTGTACAAATGGTTTACAGCAAAGGGAATAAAAGAATTAATTTAAGTTTGATAAAGTTTTTCTAATATTACAGTAGGTGTCGTGGTCGACTTTGGTTTCTTTGTACAACTATATTTTTAGCTGAGATTGTTCCTCTCTTGTTTCACTAAATAATAATAAAAAGAAATAGAATGTACTGATGAGTTTGCAAACTGCACCTTTGAAAATATATTTATGTTCAATCAATTAAAACCTTCGACTTGTACTGAAGCTGGTATTCATTATTCGTAATTTTGAGTCACATTGCTTTCCCTCACGCATTGAATTTACATTATCAGAAGCTTTCGTAGTTGTTTTCGCCTTTTCAGCCCCAATTTCTTATATTCAGATCGTAATCGTTTATCGCAATAAGTTCTGTTTAAAGTTATCATAAAGCAGTTGTGCAATATCATCAATTCGTAATCGCGCTATTTACATACATAATTTCTTACAGTCGTTTCGTACCCAATATTTTATTATAATTCTTTTCCATTTTTTTTAATACAAGTTAGTGGAACAGACTCTTTAGTGGGTTTCAAACAGGCTACCAGATAATGCTACCATTCTTTTTACTATAAATAAATGCCGCGAGATGTCATCACTCTTTTAGTCGATTTTGTTTGTCATTTAGATGATTGTGACTGTCAGTTTTTAGATTTCAATTTTGGTGTGTGATAAATCTAATTTTTTTCTGGGAAGATCGATTGCCAGGTCATCGCGGATTGTTGATGGTGGAATTTGCACATTTAGATGCACGAAAAGCTGTTCTGTTTTGGTGTAAATTGATTAGAAGGAAAACGAGACTTAGCGAGTGTCTTTGGGTGGAAGGTGACCTTGGTTTAACCCAGTTATGCAAAAACAGAATATTATACAGATATGACGCTACAGGTATTAGTTTTATTATAAACACCAATAATAAGTTTCCTTAAGAATATGCTTAAATAGCTATTCAACGTTCGTATAATAATTAAAGAAAAAAAAAGACAAAATTCAAAATACAAAGAAACCAAGCATCAAAACGTATCCAAATAAAAAAAAAATTATTAGAAAAATAATCAAAAGATTTATCTTGATGTTCTGTGTTCGTCCATATCAGTGAGTGTAAGTTTAAGATCAGTTTCATTAACCGTTCTAAAATATATCACGGTTTTTGTTTGTGAAACATGTTTATTGTTTGTTTAAAGTTTAACTTTAAACATAAGTTAACTGTCAAAAAAAAATAATAGAAAGAATACTCCGTTTTCGAATCATTAGTCATAATGGCATTTTATCAAGTAATCGGTTTAAAAATATACTAGTAAATTAATATAGATAGTGATAATTACACTTGGTCGTAGACAAATTTATTAAGCTTCCATATGACATATTTTTTTTTTTTGTGAACAAAATTGTACTACCAAAATAGTAGTGAAATTTAGCATTAGAATTAGTAACTGTAGAGTAATGTATAGTGGATCGTTTGATAAAATAATTCTTATTGTGAATCAAATTTAATTTATTTAAATATAATAAATACTACGCTGTCTTAGAGCTGTAGTCCGACATAATTAAATCTCTATGTTGTGAATTATTTATTGGGGCCCAAATTCGTATCAAATAAAAAGAGTGGTCAGAAGTTGTTCGGACAACGTTAGTAATTTGCTTTATGGTGGATTGGTGGTGGTTACACTGTACGACCACCCAAAAATGGTCCATACTGTCACTCGAAGCCAGTTGACCTAGTCCACGGAATCATTGCATGGAAATATCAATACAAGGAAACTTTAATTCAACGACGGCAGTCTACCTATTAATACTAACAAATACATCCACTCGGGGGTGTTTACAATCGGAGCTATTTGATATTGCATTACCCGCCGATAAATAGCTAAAAGCGATACTAAGGGGACGACGGAGATGGTTCGGACCGTACCATGGGGTAAGTCATAGCTTATTATATATATATATATATATATGTAAGCATAGTGAAAATGTATGAGTGGGTGGGTGTGAGACTGCAGGTGCGTGCATGTGTGGATGTGTGGATAGAAATGTATATGCCGATACCAAATTTCTTTTTTACTTGATTTCTGCAACGAGAACTTTTACAACCATGAAAATCAATTTGTCAGTTCATAAAATTGATTTACCATTCCCTTTGTTTCTGATATAATGATAGCGTTTTCATGTATTTCGAATCAAATAATAAATTCAAAATTAAATGTAAGCAACAAATTCAATATTTTTTCATTGATTGGTTTGATATGATTAACACAAATCAAAATAAGTTCATAGAATATCTACTCAACTAATTTAATTGTGGTAACATTCCTCACATAAGAGGGGCGAAGCCGCTATGAATGTATACGGGTATTTGGTTACTTTGTTCTAGCGACTAATTCCAAACTATAACTATTAACTTAGGAAGTTAAAGTATAAAGGAAGTATTATTAAAAAGATGAAACCTCGAATGGATAAGGTTTATATGATGCCTTTGGAGGGTTACTTGATCTCATGTCTCCGCAAGTAGCCTTCAACCTTCAATAAAAATTTGTCGGGATAGCAGGAAAAATGGAAGTTCTGGGTAGATATTCATTTATTTACAGTATATGCTGTGACCTCGATGATGTGAGTGAAGAGAGTGTATATGTATGCGTGAGCATATGGGGGTATGTATGACGGTGTGTATGTGTGGACGCGTGTGTATGTGGGTGTGTTCATGTGTGTATGTGCGTGAGTGGATGAAGTGTGAGAGCGTGTGACTGTGTGCTGAAAGTGTGGGGGTTGGATATGATGATCGCGGTTCTTTCACATAGGGGGTCGCCAGAGTCATTTCACTTAGTTTTTTTTCTGATCCGATTGTTCAATGGTACGCGTAAAAATTCTAATACTTGTGATGGAATAGCAGGTAATCTATTCTCGTCCCCACAGATTGCAGCTAGTTTGGGGCAATAAAACAATCTCGCTAGGTACGCGGCCTGCTGTGCCATTCGTTGATTTTCAACGAAGAAGTCCTTCATTACAGACTGCATATCTTAGTTTAAGCTTAAGAAACAACTATAACAAAACAAATAAAACTGCCAAAATTAATTAATTTTTATAAGATTTTTCGAAATGCGTTTCACCCTTTATTTTACACATAAAAGAAGAGGATTACCTAGAAATTCCGTTTTTAACTGAGTTATATCACTAGATTTTTATTTTGGCCAGTTCCAGACACACCACATTATCCAGCACAAGGAGCGAATTCATGAGAAAAAAATGGTTTCTTTAGAGGAGTGGCAGATACTGGTTAGGTTCGGTAACCTTGTGGGTTAATAGCATATGTGTCGTAAAATACTACCCCCGCCAAGTGCTTACGCCAGTTGTATAACACTGACGCCTCAAGCACTTTGCATTAATATATACTTAAAACTGTTATCACACAATCTTTCTTAGCCAACACATACTAAATTTAAGTTCCTTTTTAAAATTCCATTCATGCACTTCTAATATACAAACATAATTTAATTTAATAATACATAATTTTTGCGCTGTAACTAAAATATACAAAGGTAAATAAATACAAGAACTGAGTAAAACAGAACATAATTTCATAAAATTAATTTCGTCTGCTAACTTATTTCGAGTTGTTGTAATTAAATATCTAAACAATGTTGTTCAAAAGATAACATCAGCAATATATGTCTGTTTGTGGTAAAAAAAATTTCCCACCGTTAATTTGATGGTGAAAATACGAACGAAAAAAAAAAGAAAATTAAATTAAATTTTTTCTTTATTGATTAAATTAGGAATAATTATGATGGTAGTTGCTGTTGTGTTGATTGGATACAATAAAAAAATAATAAATGAGATAAACTTTTTACCATGGTTAGAAATCGGATGTAGTTCATGGAAGGTTGTAGATAAAATATTTTCAATTATTTTTAAAAACTTTTTACAACACCATGTAGTACCAAGATATTTAAAATAATGAAATGATGACCATCGTTCAAACGTTGGTTGAAACTTGAAAAATAATTACATATTTCTAGTTGAAAAATAATAAATCATGACCAATCAGATAAAACTCATTATTTCAGCCTCGTCCCAATATCGATTTGATCGATATTAATAAATTAAAGTGAAATTTTTTTATATTTTCCTTAAATATTTGATTTAAATCTTTTATTCATTTACTAGTTTTCAATTTTAAACAAAAACTAGCACAACTATGAAGAAAACATTTAATATTTTTTTGGCATTTTAAATTTAGAATTGGTTTTAATTTATAATTTAGTAAAAAAGTTTGTGGTGATAAACATGTGTAAATATATTGTGGTGGTAGATTGAAAAACAGACTTGTTATCACAATTTTCATACATTTTTGTAATACATTTTTAGTTGATACTGCGTTGAGTGGAGGTAAATTTTAATATTGAGATTGGCTGCTAGTGGCGTTGAATTTTCCAGGAGATGAAAATGATGATCGAAATGTTGTTGGAGATGTTGTATCCAATATAAGGAGAATTTGTTGTTTAGCACTATTTGATATCCTGATTCACTAAATGTTGCATTGTCCGGCATTTTTCAATATTATCTTCAACAGTTATCGAATCACTTAATTTATTATCTTTTTCTAAAGTATCTTAAATAATGGCAGAATAGTTGACTCCATTGGAAGGTTTGTTCATTGTCGGGGTTACCAGTTTTAGTTGATACTGCGTTGAGTGGGGGTAAATTTTAATATTGAGATTGGCTGCTAGTGGCGTTGAATTTTCCAGGAGATGAAAATGATGATCGAAATGTTGTTGGAGATGTTGTATCCAATATTATTAATTCTATCAACTTACCCTGGCACTTGAATTTATTATTTTGTTATTCAATAGCCATATTGAGACCACAACAACAATAATAATAATAATAATAAAACCACTTGTAAAAAAGGAGATTTAAATCTGATTTTGTTAATAAATTTATATTTCATTTCAGTTGCATGTTTTTATCTTATAAATTATAATAAATGAACGAATCAAGAAAAAAGAAAAAGAAAAAATAATATAAGAATCACCAATCGTCTTTAATTAATCACCTTCGTTATTATCATGTCTATACAGTTAATAAATATATTATACATGCAAGAGGTTTGTTGTTTTTAATTTTAATTTTATTAATATTGCTTGAAGTAAATTTCGTTTTTTTATTATTTTAATACCTTAAGCTTAATACATTTGAACCTTTGTAGAGAAAATAATTTAGTCCTAATAAGGACTGTTATTTATGTTCTGATTAGTCAGCTAATAGGCCTTTAACACTAAAGTACTGTATTCAAAGTATGTACTACATTCAAATTCAAATTGTGCGGCAGTAAAAAATATGAACTGAATGGGTACTATCGTAGGCTAAAACTGGCGTCAATTAATACTGCAGAAGATCATTTTAGTATAAAAAAAATAAATACCAGCTTCAAGAGGCTACATTTAAGATTATGTAAAATGTAATAGAAAGGTTAAAAGGACAAATAAATAAGATTAGGATGCAAATGTTTTGCCTTAGTTTTATTTTAATTTAACTCAATGAAATTCTCTAAAATGTAATGACATCAATCATCCTTCAATTTCACCAATAACATTTGAATTATACTAATAACAAATAGTTATACGTCTGGCCTACTGGGATATTAAAAATTATTAAATATTTTTACTATTTTACTCAAAAGTAAAAAATAAAAAAACAAAATATGAAATTCTTCATTGTCAAGTCAATAAATAGAAAAACGAAAAATGTTTATTGAAGTTAGGGAATTAAACATAAAAAAACAAAACCATAAAAATTAAACCCTAATTTGTTATTTTGAATCTTTGGAATCATATTAGATTAGAGGTCCGACAGGACGCTGTGTTCGATAACTGTACCGGAAGTGTGTCAAAAAATCATTAAGTGGTATGTGAGATCAAAAACTAGATTATTGCATTAAAAGTATGTCAAAAAAATTGTGAAGTGTGTCAGAAGAAAGATTTTTATTTTTTTTTATACACATTTTTTTGGAATAAAATAAAATTAATTATTTGTATGACTTGAAATTTTATTATTATTATTGAGAATTATGGCATTATACGTTTGTCAAAAAAATAATGTCAAGTGTGTCAAAAAAATTATATCAAGTGTGTCAAAAAAATGTTTTCATTTATTTTTTTAGCCATTTTTTTGGGAAAAAAAAATTAGCTGTTTTTATGAAGTAAATGTAATTGAACATGAAATTGGACATGGAAATTTTTGAATTTGTTATAGTTTTTGAAATATTTTTAGAATTTTGGAAAAAGTTTTAATTTTGTTATAAGTTTTGCAATATTTTTAGAATTTTGAAAATAAGTAGAATTTTTGAATTTTATATATATATTTAGAATTTTGAAAAAGTTTCAATTTTTGATTTTGTAAGAATTTTTTGAATTTTGAAAAATTTTTTAATTTTTGTTTGTTTTTTATTATAATTTTTGGAATTTTTAAACAAGTTTCAATTTTTGATATTGTTATAATTTATGCAATATTTTTAGAATTTTGGAAATAGTTTGAATTTATGAATTTTTAAGAACTTTTGGCACATTATTAGAATTTAGAAAAAGTGTCAATATTGATTTTATTCTAGTTCTTGGAATATTACGTAAATGTAATCGAAGATGGAAATTGTTGAAATAAAGAAATTAACGTTAGCTTACACACACTAATAAGAATAACAAATCAAACATCATGCATTATATAATTTTGTTTGTATAAAATATAATTGTACATAAAGTACCGCTAATTTAATTTAAATTTAATTAAGGTTTTGTTATGATAAATCTTTTGCTTTATGTTCATTATCATTTTGGCTACTATCAAATAAACATTTAAATTTATTGAAGTCTTAAGTGTTTTATTTATCAAATTCCAATGGGTTATGGGCCCAGACCCAAGTTTAACAAAGTTATAATTATTTGTGTGCCTTAGTGAATTACTTCGGTTTGAAAGACCTAAGTATTACATTCATGAGCTCAAAGTGAAATTCTTACCCCCACTTTTTTTGACATTTCTCGACGTTTTAGGACCTCCTGATTCTAAAAAGGCAAAAAAAATGTATGTCTGTCTGTAGGCCGGCCGGCCGTCATTACCTACGCTGCAGGGAAAACCGCTGGAGGGATTTAAAAAAAATTTTTTTTTTAAATAGGTTTACTCAAGGGACAGGTCCGAACGGACGCTGTGTTCGATAACTGTACCGGAAGTGTGTCAGAAAAATCATTAGGTGTGTCAAAAATAGGAGATTTTCATATTTTTGGCTTAAAAAACATTCATTTTAAGTGATTACGAGTAAGAACATTGAATTTGGAGAAATCTTGATGGTCGGGATTGGTATGTGAGATCAAAAACTAGATTATTGCATTATAAGTTTGTCAAAAAAATGTTGTCAGTGTGTCAAAAGAAAGATTTTTATTTATTTTTTTACCTCATTTTTTGGAAAAAAATAAAATTGTTTGTTTGAAATGAAATTATTTCGGTTTTATTATTATTATTGAGAATTATGGCATTATAAGTTTCTCAAAAAAATGTTGTCACACTTGACAAAAAATGTTGTCAAGTGTGTCAAAAGAAAGATTTTTATTTATTTGTTTACCCAATTTTTTAGAAAAAAATAAAATTGTTTGTTTGAAATGAAATTTGATTATTATTATTGAGAATTATGGCATTATAAGTTTGTCAAAAATATGTTGTCACATGTGTCAAAAGAAAGGTTTCTATTTATTTTTTACCCAATTTTTTTAGAAAAAAATAAAATTAATAGTTTGTATGACATGAAATTTTATTATTATTGTAGAGAATTATGGCATTATAAGTTTGTCAAAAAAATAATGTAAAGAGTGTCAAAAAATGATTTCATTTATTTTTTAGCCAATTCTTTGGAAAAAAATGAAGCTGTTCTTATGACGTAAATGTAATTGAAAATGAAATTGGACAAGGAAATTTTTGAATTTGTTATGGTTTTTGAAATATTTTTGGAATTTTGAAAAAGTTTGTATTTTTGATTTTGTAATAATTTTTGCAATATTTTTAGAATTTCGGAAAAATATTTAATTTTTGATTTTGTGGAATATATTTAGAATTTTGAAAAATTTTTAACTTTTGATTTTATTATAATTTTGGAAATTTTGAAAAAATTTTCAATTTTTGATTTTGTAATAATTTTTGCAATTTTTTTAGAATTTTGAAAAAATAGAATGTTTAAATTTTATATATATATATTTAGAATTATTGAAAAAAGTTTCAATTTTTGATTTTGTTATAAGTTTTGCAATGTTTTTAGAATTTTGGAAAAAGTTTGAATTTTTGATTTTATTTAATTTTTACAATCAAGAAATATGAATTTGTGATTTTGTAATATTTTCTCGAAACGCGAAATATACATTGCTGACCAAAACTAAAAACAATGTACTCATATCAAAATCCTTAACCCAGACCGAAGACTTGATATCTCAGAGCTTGAGATTTCAGCCCCTCCATATTTTTCCCTATACAATATTTCAAAAGTAAAATCAACGTCATATCGTTTGCAAGAAAAATGATAAAGCTTAAACGTTAAATAAATTTCTGGAGTTTCTTTGTCTAGAGGTTTTGAATACACCTAGAATATTTCAGGCATTAAGCAGAATTAATTTTTCCACAAGACACAGGATGGCTCGAAATCTGTTAAGGAATGTAATGACAAGAACAGATTTAAGTTAAATTGTACTCGAACTGGTTAACTGATTTTAATAATTTTTTTTTTTTTTTGAAAGGTACATACTTAGTGAGACTTTCTAAGACTATTACACTGACAAAAACTATTTATATTTTTAGATGATTTTTCTTTCATATTTTTATATTTTAAAGATTTATTATTAATACTTAAAACAAGTTAACCGATTCTATTGACCTGTTTGACCTCTTTGAAAAATTTTTTGCTTATTTTACATGACATTTTGTAGTATTAATTTTAAAAAATTTAATTTTCAAGGGTGGATTTTCAATGAATCCAAAATTAATTACCTGTTTTCTTTTTTTTTAAAGGTTTTCTAAAGATTTATTCTTTTAACCAAAACGTCCTAAAATATATACAACCAAACGGTTTTGTTAACGAGAAAAATCCATTTGAGTATTATAAATAAATTTGAGTACCAACAGTATTTGAGTAAAATATATTTGAGTACCAACAATTGGATTTTCCCAATTTTTATAATTTATTAATTTAAACTTGAGTTGTTTATTGATATTTTACGTCTCCTCTACAGTAGTGCTCTTGCAAGAAATGATCATGATGGAATGCGAACACGTCATATATTATTTCAAAATATTTTGAAAATTTTGAATATTTTTTCTTGAAAGAGAGGAAATTAATAGGAAGGAGCAAGAAATTAATAGGAAATAAAAATAAAACAAAATAGAATCAGCTAGTGTGCTTTTAGACTCAAAATTAAGACAAATTCTAATGGGAAAGATTTTAAATGTGGGGTATACTTCCATTTTCCGTCCTATAGTAATATACTATAGATCTAAATTATTTTCAACAATACAACTAGTAAACATTCCAATATACATTCAACACCCATCCTTCAGCCTTATTAAATTATATTTTTGTTTATTTTCTATATTTTTTCACCTAATTCTGAAAAAATTGTAGAGAATTAATAAATTAAAAAAGATACATAATTTCAATCTAAAATAAAATTTATGCTGACCGAGGAATTTGCATTTTGGCTCATGCAATGAAAATTTTTTTTATGGTTTTTTTTTAATTAATCAGTTGGTGGTTTGCAGTGAAGTGAATGAGTTCTGAGTAGTTAATGAGTTAGTTTGGAATTATTCAGTTTGGTGGTTAAGTTAGTTGACATGAAAAAAAAATGGTTGAATCAAGTTGATCAACCGTATTAACCGAAATTCGTATAATATAAAATAGTTTAGTTATTAATATTAGCATACATAAATATCTTGGATATGTTTTCAAAATAATACAATAGAACTGTATAGTGATAAAATTTGTGTTAATTCAAGTTTACGTAAAAAACAAGTAATTAAAAGGCAAATTAATAAAATGTGTAAACAGGTTAATTATCTGAAAACTTGTGATTAATTAGTCACGGAATGCTTTAAAATAAATTATTTGGAAAAGTAAGCCGAAAGCGTTTTATTTGAGAAACCCGAAGAGGAAGTAAAAGTGAACAATTAATATATGAACGAATTGATGGAGGTTTGTAACTGAAAAAAAGCAGAAAGAACCTACTTAACCCGAGGGCCAACACAACAAGGAGCGGTGATGCGGTGAGCGATTGACATAGAGTTGTTATTGAATAGGGTGGGTAATTCGGGTTTGAGTGACTGCAAAGCTTTCGGTGCAACCATCCATCAAACCTGGGTGGTATTTTGAGGCACGCGCGTGATTCTACTTGGTTTAAAATTTCTTGTAAAGAGGTTGGTCGGAAGAACCTTGGCTCAATCGAGCTAGTAACAGAGTGAATTTCGCGAGCACGACCAACTGGTGGACCTTCACGGACCACCAGACAAACCTCCTACTACAGTACAAAATAAGTTTGCAAAAAAAATAAAATTATTATTAAAGATTCATATTAAATTCTTATACATATACTACAAGAACTTCTGCTATTCAACATTTACAATAATATTTATATATCATTTTGAGTTTACACACTCAAATTATCATTAAGATTAACACATCTTAAAGCTTACAACTACAAAAGTGTCGACATAAATTTCTATTTAACGCACCAGGGAAGCATAAAAAAATGCCATTTACGAAAATGTTTCCCGTTAATGCTTCATCAATCATTATCAACATTACTTATAATTTGTTGCATAAAACAAAACAGAGTTCAACATTCCGTCGTTCATTGTTTTTTCCATTGTCAATACTAACCTACATTTGTGTAATAAAACATAGTCAACAGGATTTCAATAACGAGGGGAATATAAACGTAAATTGAGAAAACTTGTTTTATTTGGAATGAAAATTTATTTCCAGTTTCAGTTACTTAGTCTATGAAACATTAGAGTATGTATTTTTATTTCCAAAAACTAAACTCACTTTGTACTTTCTAATTCTAATAAATATCCAAATTTGGATATTTCATATTCAAGGTATGTTGATGACTTAGTTTTATTACTTAATGGAAAATTCTTTTCGGAAAATTCAAATTTTCAAACTTTGAATAAAATTAACAAATCCATATAATTACTTCGGTTTTGAAAAATTACTTCGGTTTTGAAAAAACCTAAGTATTGAATTCTCGAGTCAAAAATTAAATGCTTACCCTCACTTTTTTGGCATTTCTCGACGTTTTAGGACCTACTGCAGTCAAATTCTGTAACTGTGAAGCGGTGAAGTGATAAAAATTTCTTCGTTTCTTTTCATTAAAAAACTTATCACTTCACCGCTTCACAATTACAGAATTTGGCGGCTGATTCTAAAAAAAAAAAAAAAACAAAAAAAATGTATGTCTGTCTGCCGGCCGGCCGTCACAACCGACGAAATATAGAAAACGGCTGAAGAGATTTCTAAAATTTTGGTTTCTAAAAATAGGTATACTCAATGTTAAGAGCCGAAAGGACGATAACTGTACCA
Organism: Diogma glabrata; assembly: GCA_963693315.1. Taxonomy (NCBI): domain Eukaryota; kingdom Metazoa; phylum Arthropoda; class Insecta; order Diptera; family Cylindrotomidae; genus Diogma; species Diogma glabrata. The sequence continues at coordinate 14,788,081 of OY856187.1, read as the reverse complement.
GAACTGTGTCAAAAGCATCGTCATGTGTCAAAACAAGGAAATTTGCAGATTTTTGGCTTAAAAAACGTCCATTTTAAGTGATTACGAGTAGGAACATTGAATTTGGAGAAATTTTGATGGTCGGGATTGGTATGTGAGGCCAAAAACTAGATTATTGCATTATAAGTTTGTCAACAAAATATTGTCAAGTGTGTCAAAAGAATGATTTTCATTTTTTTTAAACCAATTTTTTGGCAAAAAATGAAATTAATTATTTGTATCACATGAAATGTTATCGAACATGAAATATTTTTGGGATTGTTAAAAAAGTTTGTGTTTTTGATTTTGTTATAATTTTTGCAATATTTTAAGAATATTGGAAAAAATTTCAGTTTTTGATTTTGTTATAATTTTTGCAATATTTTTAGAATTCTGGAAAAAGTTTTAATCTTTGATTTTATTATAATTTTTGGAATTTCTAAAATAAGTTTCAATTTTTGATTTTGTAAGAATTTTCGGAATATTTTTGAAATCCGAAAAAAAAGTTTGTACTTTTGATTTTGTTATAATTTTTGCGATATTTTTACAATTTGGAAAAGTTTTTTGAATTTCGAATTTTTGATTTGGAAAAGGTTTCAATTTTTGATTTTGTAATAAGTTTTGAAATATTTTTAGAATATTGAACAAAGATTGTATTTTTGATTTTGTTATAATTTTTGAAATATTTTAAGAATATTGGAAAAAGTTTCAATTTTGATTTTGTTATAATTTTTGGAATTTTGAAAAAAGTTTAAATTTTTGATTTTATTATAACTTTTGTAATATTTTTGAAATTCGGAAAAAAGTTTGTAGTTTTGATTTTGTTATAATTTTTGCGATATTTTAGAATTTTGAAAAAAACGTTTGTTTTTTTGATTTTGTTATAGTTTTAGAATTTTGGAAAAAGTTACTTCGGTCTGAATTTGAATTTTTGGAATATTTTCAGAATTTTGAAAAAGTTTAAATTTTTGATTTGATTATAATTTTTGGAATTTTGAAAAATTATTGTTTATTTTTGATTTTGTTATAATTTTTGCAATATTTTTAGAATTTTGAAAAGAGTTTGTATTTTTGATTTTTTATAATTTTTGCAATAATTTAAAATATTTTGAATAAATTTAAATTTTAGATTTTGTAATAAATTCTGGAATATTTTTAGAATTTTGAAAAAAGTATAATTTTATTTAATTTTTACAATATTTTTGTAATTTTGAAAGAAATATTGATTTGTGATTTTGTAATATTTCTCAAAACGCTAAATGGAAAGGTTTTTGAGTAGTTTGCTGAGTGTATTATCTTTTTACTAAATTATGTTAATATATGATCTGTTATAATTTTTCCGGCAACGAATTGATGTTTCGTGTTAGTTTTGTAATAAATTTCTAAACAGTCATGATATACTTGTGCTTTAACAAAGAGTTTAATGTTTGATATACATCGCTGCTGATAACTAAAAACAATGTCCTCATAAAACTTTTATGCCGAAAACTATATCAGAATCCTTAACCAAAACCGAAGTCTTGATATCTCAGAGCTGTGAGATTTCAGCCTCTTCATATTTTATCCTTGAAATTGAGAAAAAAAAATGTAAACATTTTTGAATTTAACCTTATCAAGGAATGATAATAATTTTGAGTATAACATTTATAGAAAATCTACTACAAATGATAACTCTAGCTCACACCATCCATATTCTCAAAAAATGTCTGCTTATAATTCATTTGAAAATAGATTGCTTACAATTCCAATAAATCATTTAACATTCCAGAATTAGGTAAAGACAATTAAATTTATAACAACATATTAATAACGGATAAAACCTAAATATTATTGATAGAATATTAAGTCGAAATAAAAAAAAAATAAAAAGCTCTATAAACAGATTGAAGAATAATAGTGATAAACTATATTTTTGTATAAATAACAGAAATCTGTTACCCATAATAGTTAGCCAATTTAAAAAATATAAATTTAAAATTTCTTTCAAAACAATTAACAGTCTGTACAAAAATTTAAAAATTAAAGAAAAACCTAAACTAGAGGAATGCTCTGCCATTTATCAAATAATTTGTAATTCCTGTGATAAATTTTATAATTACCAAATAGGTAGAAAATTTATCAACAGATTTTCGGAACATTAACCTAACCCTAAAAGAAGAAACATCCTTCATACAAAAATTTTGCTCAACACCATAATCATTGCAAATCATTTATTTACAAGTTTTGACAGTAATTTTAAGGTGTTAAATTTTTGTGACACAGTTGCTCTCATGGATTCAATGGAAGAATTTGAAATATATAAAGCTATTAAGAAGTCACCATATTAAATTTTGAATGAACAACTATCATTTAATTCTAATATTTTATACAATTTAATTATAAAATATGGAGGGGCTGAAATCTCAAGCTCAGAGATATCAAGACTTCGGTCTGGGTTAAGGATTTTGATATAGTTTTCGGCAAAAAACTTTTATGAGGACATGGTTTTTAGTTTTGAGCAGCGATGTATATCAAACATAACTGTTTGTTAAAGAACATGTATTTTTTATCTCTGTTTAGATATGTATTACAAAACAAACACGAAACATCAATACGTTGTTGGAAAATTATAACAGATTATAAACTAACATAATTTAGTGAAAAGATTATGCAATCAGCAAACTACTCAAAAACCTCGCAGTTTCGTTTCGAGAAAATATTTCAAAATCACAAATTCATATTTCTTTCAAAATTCCAAAAATATTGTTAAATAAAAAATTCAAACTTTTTTCAAACAAAATTCTAAAAATATTTCAAAAATTATTACAAAATCACAGATTAAAACTTTTTTCAAAAATTCTAAAAATATTGTAAAAATTATAACAAAAATTGAAAGTTTTTTCAAAATTATAAAAATATGTATACATAAAATTCAAAAGTTCTATTTTTTTCAAAATTCTAATAATATTCCAAAAATTGGAATAAAATCAAATATTTAAACTTTTTCTAAATTCTAATAATATTCCAAAAATTCTTAAAATTCAAACTTTTTCCATAATTCTCAAAATATTTCAAAAATTATAACAATATCAAAAATTGAAACTATTTCCAAAATCATAAAAATTATAAGAAAATCAAAAATTAAAACTTTTTCCAAAATTTTAAAAATATTGCAAAAATTATTACAAAGTCAAAAATACAAACTTTTTTAAAAATTCCAAAACTATTTCAAAAACTATAACAAATCCAAAAATTTCCATGTCCAATTTCATTTTCAATTATATTTGCGTCATAAAAACAGCTAAAATTTTTTTTTCCAAAAAAAAATTAAAAAAATAAATGAAATCATTTTTTGACACGCTTGACATTATTTTTTTACTTATAATGCCATATTTCTCTATAAGAATAATAAAATTTCATGTCATACAAATTATTAATTTTAATTTTTTCCAAAAAATTGGGTAAAAAACTAAATAAAAATCTTTCTTTTGACACACTTGACAGCATTTTTTTGACAAACTTATAATGCCATAATTCTCTACAATAATAATAAAATTTCATTTCAAACAAATAATTAATTTTAATTTTTTCCAAAAAATTGGGTAAAAAACTAAATCAAAATCTTTCTTTTGACACATTTGACAACATTTTTTTGACAAACTTATAATGCCATAATTCTCAATAATAATAATAAAATTTCATTTCAAACAAATAATTAGTTTTATTTTTTTCCAAAAAATTGGGTAAAACAATAAATATAAATCTTTCTTTTGGCACACCTGACAACATTTTTTTGACAAACTTAAAATGCGATAATATAGATTTTGGTCTCACATACCAATCCCGACCATCAAAATTTCTCCAAGTTTAATGTTCCTACTCATAACCACTTAAAATGAAAGTTTTTATGCAGAAAATATGCAAATTTCCTTGTTTTGACACACTTGACGATTTTTGACACACTTCCGGTACAGTTATCGAACACATCGTCCTTTCGGGTCTTAACATTGGGTAAAGCTATTTTTAGAAAAACAAAATTTTCAAATCGGTCCAGCGGTTTTCTAGATTTCGTCGGTTGTGACGGCCGGCCGGCCGGCAGAAAGACATACATTTTTTTTTGCTTTTTTTAGAATCAGTAGTGCCTAAAACGTCGAGAAATGCCCAAAAAATGGGGGTAAGAATTTCACTTTGAGCTCATGAATGTAATACTTAGGTCTTTCAGACCGAAGTAATTAATATTTTTCTTTATTGTTTTTGTTCTTGTCGTATTTTGTAAATTTTAAATCTTTTCATTTTGTTTTGATTTCTTTTTTATGTTCGATTTAGTATGCATATTTTAAATCAAATAATTTTGAAACAATATTGTCATTAATATAAAGTTTTTCATTGAAGATGTATGTGCACCTACGAAACGCGTCAGAGTTTATATTTTAAAATAAATTTGTATGAAAAATAAATTATTTTTATTCAACTATCATATTTAATAATTGATTAATTTGTACAACAGATTATTCTGTTTACAATATTAGAACGAAAGAATAATAAAAGAATTAGCAAAAAACATGTCGTCTGATTAATAAAATCAAATATTTTTACTCTAAATTTTAAAAGAAAATTTGATTTAAAATTTTCACTAGCCACAAACACCAAAACCAATTATAGCAAATAACAATCAAGAAAGTTCGAAGACAAAAATCAAAAACAAACCATCGAATATCAAGGAAAAGACTTTTTGTTATTTTACTTAACTATACAAAAATTGTACGTATGCATACAAAATAAAGGAAAACCAAATGAAAAACTTTCGTGTAGTTTGTGCAAATAATAAAAAAGTTATTGGAGAGCTAATAGGGCATTCACTGTTAGAGTAACATACCAGCAATATCTACTGCAATATCTACCTATCTGCAATAATTCGTTATGGTTTTCATGTCAAACTAAATTCAAATCAGACATCTAAATGTGAACAAACAAACAAATCTTTCAACGACTTTTTACTATCAACTCACCCCTGTATTGTAAAAGTTAACCAGAAAGCTACAAAATTTATGTATATGTATAAATATTATAACAATAAGACGCGATAGTAAACAAAGTGATGAGCATAGAAACAATGATGATGAAGAATAAGAAATGTGAAAAACTTCTAAGACTGAATAAGTAGATTGTTTACAAGAAACTTTAACAAAAATTCTTCTATTATTTTATGACGGATGTAAAACGAGTAAAATTATTTCATGGTGAAGATGAGGAGGATAATGATGATTATGATGGCGGATATTATGAATAGAAAAATGAATTTTACTTGTTAGATAATTGTAATAATAATACATAATAGTAAAACGAAACTTTTTAATCATCTTACTAACAAAAGAATACGAGGAGATTTTAGGATTAATATTTTTGTTTATTTTGCTATTGTCACTTGTTCAAATAAACTTAATGTTACTGTCGAAAGTTGTTGTTACATTTATGTAGAAAATCAGAATATATACCGTCTGGCTGCAATTATTTAACAATAGTATTGTTAATGTTGTTTGTTTATACATAAAAACTTGTAACTGTTTTTTTTACGAGAAATAATTTGGCAGACAGTCAAAATGTTAAATCCATGAAAAATCTAACAGACGTAAATCAATTAAACTAACCAGAATTAAATGGTAAACAAAATCCCTTTCATAGCCAATAGGTAAATCAAAAACAATTAAAGTTTGATTGCCGATTTTTATTGAACTTTTAGGGATGAAGAGGCGAATAAATTTCTAAAGAAAATCAAAAATATAAAAATTTATTGAAAGTGTTTTCAAATATTGAATTTATTTAAACAAACGATTTTCTGATTCTCTTATCAAACGCAAAATTTATTATGTCTGAAATTTTACAAATTGCAACACTACCCGACAAGTGCTATAGAAACATTATTTAAATTGTTCGGGATTTTTATGAGTAATTGAACTCAAGTAACTATAAGGACGAAATTTGGATTATTTCAATTCAAAGGTATGGTTGAAAATATTTCAGAGAAAAACTCTGTTTTGCTCTTTTTACGTGTTTCAGTTTGGAAATTTGAACTCGTAACCTAATCAATGTCAGTGAGTTCAAATCCTTTGGCAGACACGCTATCCACTCCGCCACATTTGCGATGATATTTCGAAGTTAAAACTTCATCATCATTTTATTTACTTAGGTTGAATTCTCAGGTAAACGATAATTTAATGCTGCTGTTCAGCCAACCCTTCGGTTCTCTGGTCAAGAATATGTTTGCAAGTGATATTCATTAACATCAATAATTTATTTCTTCAACATCTTCGTTTTTTCATATTTTTCATCATAATTTGATGTTAATGTGGTTATCTCGTTGTGAGCATTCATCTGGTCAATTCGCTGTTTCTCTTGGCATTTATGTGTATGGTTTTCTCAATTAACTATCAAATAGTGTATGTGTCATCACTATTTTCATTTACTCGACCGCTGTAACGACCAACCAAAATCTGTTCAGTAGACATTTCTTTGTAAAATCTATAAACAAACAGTCAACACATTAATCATACCTTCATCCCGTAATATTAAACAACATAAGATCATTTCATAAATAATATCTGACCATATACAACGTTTCACTTTATAAATAAACCGATATGTTAGTGAACTAACTGAATTGAACCCAACTTTTAACTTTTTAAAAATAAAAATAATTTATTTTAAAAAACTATATTTTTCAAAAATATTTTAAAAATTGAGGATTTCCCATCGTGTGAAGTATTTTAAGTGTTGATATTAAACTTTGTGAGTTATTTGACATGTTTCGATAATTGGCTTATCATCTTCAGTATCAGTACCGCGTCTTTAATGTGTATATAATTACTAGGGGGTATCCCGCGGGCTCGAACCCCCCCCTAGGCTGCTATTAGTTCGTATGAATAAAACAAAATTTAAAGAAGAAACGAACATCTTAAAATACAAAGCCCAAGCTAACGGATATAAACCAACATAATATATACTTTAATAAATAAACACAAAAAACGGATAACTGAAAAACGTAATAACCCAAAAAGCACGAACCGTTACATTTCCGCCGCATCATTTATGCCGTTCACCATAAAAAACATACTAAAAAAATACAACATCAATATAGGTTACAAGACAAGAAATAATATAAAAAAAAACAGGCTAAAAGTTCAACATAAGACTCCAATAGAAAAGTCAACAGGTGTATACAAAATCGCATGCCAAAAACTTTATATAGGTCAAACGGAAAGGCATCTCATCAAAAGGCATAAGGAACATCTAACCTCTAGCAAACATAATAATAAAAAAAACAACTCAAATTATGCACAACATTTAATGGACAAAAACCACAGCCGCACAAATTTCCACAATGACATTAAACTGTTACACAAATGTTCTAAAGGCCGATATATGGACACACTTGAAGAATACAAGTTCACCATAAAATAAAATGTCTTATACGAAACTGCTACACAAACAAAAGTGAAACACGGGCACAGGTAATATTACCAATGCCATCAACAATTTTAACATGTAACTGCTAAACGTAATTTTGCCTAAATGTTGTAAAAATTTTTAACTTTTTTAATTTGTCTTTTTTAATTTCTAACACTTTTCAAACCTGTTTGATATCAAGGTTTTTTAATTTGTAACTAAGTTTAATTAATTATATTTATATACACATTAAAGACGCGGTACTGATACTGAAGATGATAAGGCAATTATCGAAACATGTCAAATAACTCATTAAGATTAATATCAACAAAAAAATGCTTCACACGACAGGAAATTCACAATTTTTTAAATATTTTTAAAATAAAGTTTTTTAAAATAAATTATTATTATTTTTAAAAAGTTAAAAAAGTCGGTTTCAATTCAGTTAGTTAACTAATATATCGGTAATAATTATTGTGAAGTGGGTGATTTATATCACAAAATTGGAAAAATAACTAACAAGTTATTCCAACAACATGAAGTATAAATAAATTCATCTTTTAGTTTATTACTTCATAATTTATATCTATCATTCAAACTCAATTTACGGATATTATATTTCGGTGTATGATCGATTGTTATTTTATTTTATTTTTTAAATGAAAACAAATATATTTTTTTTGTTGAACAGATAACGAAATAGAGTTTATTCATTCTGCGCAGATTGAAGTGAAGCGCTCCTTCGTTGAATGACAACGAAGTGGCATAGCAGGTCGCGTACTTAGCGAGGTTGTATTAATAGCCCCAGACTAGCTGCAATCTGTGGGAACGAGTAAGAAATCCTGCTACTTCAGCACAAATACCGATTTAGTACGCGTAACATGAGATAAGAACGGATGTAAGAAAAAACAAGTGAATTAAACAGACTCTGGCGACCCCCCGTGTACGAACGAACCACGATCACCACGTCCAACCCCTACAATTCACACCATACCTTCACATGCTCTCACGTCTCATACACTCACACACACATACACACACACACACACACACACACACACGTAAAACAATTCATTATCACTCTTTGATAAAAAAAAATGTTATAGATTTCGTAAATTGAAACGTTCGATCTTTTTTTAATTAATTCACGGGGTTAATTTTTACTGAAACATGTTTACTCTTCTTGGAGACATTTAATATTCTTTATATTTCGGTTATTTTATTTGACCTTTTTCAAAAGATTTATAAATGAGATATATTAAGAAGAAATTTTATGAGATGTAATACATCTCTATCCTCTCTAACAGCCTTTGTTCCGGTGGAAAAATAAAAAGAAAAAAAGAAAAATATAAAGAATATTAAATGTCTCCAAGAAGAGTAAACGTGTTTCAGTAAATTTAAACAACATAATATAAATTCAAGCGCAAAATATATATCAAATGCAACCGCTTTATACGTTTAGCAACAGAAAAGAATTCAACAGTTTTTCTTTTTATTATTTAAATTGATAGCCATCTTTTACCTGACTACTTTTTCCACTTTGTATGCCTCCCGAATTGCATCAAATAATCAAACGTTAATTGTTAATGCAATATGGTTTCTTTTTTTTTCTTTTGTTCAGTAGATTACTATAATTAAATCAAAAAAAAAGTTCAAAAAAAATTAGGCATCAAGGTTGATTCAACTTAAAGGCATCGAAGATTTATATATCATTTTCCATAGCTCACGATAATTCAGGAATAATTCTTTGTTTGTTTGTCCTCTGATACAATAAACATTACAATTGGCACTTTTTTTATACGTTTAAATGAAATCAATTTCTAATAACAAATGATAAAAAAAATAAACGAAAAATTAAGTTCATTGTTCAAAACGTTCATAACTCTAACAAGCTTTCGTATTACAGTCGCCTTCGATATCATTATGTATTATGACAATTATGACTTATGTACGAATGAATTAAAAGTTTAAATCCCGAAAACAATAATAGAACTACATCCCATCACTGTTTTTTTTTCATTTTCTTTTTTGTTTAATATAGAAATTCTAGATTATATTATTATATAGAAATAGTATTGCTATATTTTATCGTTTATAATTATATCAGAATTAATGATTTTATTATAAGTTGCTTAAATTCTGAATAACAAATATTAGAAACCAATCAATAATTTCAAATAAAAAAAATAATTTATATGTATTTATGTTTGTTTTATACTATACCACCCATACACACCCCATGCATACACGCACACGTCCACACACTCACGCCTACATTCATATATATATATTTTTAAAATGACTCACCCCATGGTTTGTCCAGATCCCACTTCAAGAGGTCAATTAGTTCATCCTCATCATGCTCCTTTTTAGGCAAGTTCAGCAAACCGGAAAACGTCAATATTGAAAAGTCGGTGTATTAAAATTTTGGAAGGCTGGCGGCAGTTGGAGATAATCAGGAAGTATCCAAATATTCAGCAGACAGGTTGACCAAAATGGTGAAAAATTCTTATGATCCAAGCCGGAAAATGCGTCGAACTATTATAGCAAAACAAAATGGTTGCTCCGGAAATGCAACAAAAAAAACATCAACACCGGATGCACTCGTAGCACGTGGCAGCGTAATCAAGGTAAATTATCTCCAAAAAAACGAATTTATCCGGACGTAATCAACGGATACGTTCACTTTACAAAAAAAACTCGCTGTCGCAGAAATTATCACCATCTGATTACAGAATTGCATCTCCTGTTTCATCCGAATACAATCAGAACTTTATAACATAGTCTTTTCATCACAGCATGACAATATTGATAACAAATACAGCTATTTGACTATTTATTTTAACGAGTTGAGTGTCGTTCTTTATACAAATTATACTCAAATCTACACTAAGCTTATACTCACTAATTAGTTAATTTGTGGATTTGCATTTTTTTTTTAATAAAATGTGTTGTGTAGTAGGAATTACAATATGTGTCACAATAACACATAAAAACCTTTTAAGACCAAGGTCCCACAACAACATACGTTCAAAGGTGTTGATGGACGTAAATCTTTCTTTTTTCGTTTTTTATATTTTTTGTTAAAGAATGGATCACTAAACAAAATATTCTATCATTGATAAAATATGACATAGGCCAATATTTTATGATAGAATAGAGAAAACAAAAGTAAATTAAAAAGTAAATAGCAAATTTTTTTAAAAATTTGCTGAAACAAAACAAAAATGTAGTTGCCAATAATCCAGCCGGTTGCATATTCCTTGATCCTGTGACGCACCGTCTTTCTTAATGATTAAAGCCCACACATGGTTATATGAAAGCTCGTTTGTTAAAGGAAGCAATAAGGTCTCATCATCAAGGATTATTTCACAGCTAAGATTGAGGGTGCTACCGTTGACTGAATACAGTTCATCCGCCACCACCCCTAAGATGCCATCTTGGCTAGTGATATCTCACTGCTATTACTAGTGGTATGTGATATCTCACGTTAACTCGTATGCCAATAGCAGGGACTGGAGTACGCTGAGTTGTCACACCCGTAGATCAAAAATAAAAGAAAAATTTCAAAACAATAAAAACTGATCCCTCCATGCGGAATTATTTTTACAATCTTTACACAAATTACAATAAAATATACACTAAGCTTATATTAACTAATTACTTTTTTTTTTTTTTTAGTTCTACTTAACTAAATGGTTGAGGCGGTTAGCCTATATCACCTTCTTAAACTAACTTATGAACTACCCGACACCAATACTTAACATCTAAATCGGCTCTGTAATTCTAATCCAGAAAATCCATATTGGATTGGAATCGAACCGTCGACCCTAACAATGCATAACTAGCGCGTTAACACACTCGGCTATACATCGCCTATACTAATTACTTAATTTGTGGATTTGTATTTTTTTCATTAAATTATTTTTACACATTAAATTATTTTTACACAATAAATTATTTTATTTTTATTTTCATTAAATTTTTGTTTTTTTTTGTAACTTAACTTTAGCTTTCAATTGAATTCTTTATTTTTCCTTTTCTTTTTGAAATAAATTATTAAAAACTAATATAAAACAACACGAAATAATTTACAATCAATATCATTTACCTTGTAGATGTCACAAAAGCAAAAATAAAACAGCTGTTTATTTATTTAGACAAATAATCGAATGAGCGCCTTTTTACGTCTTCAACCACGTATTTATAATAAAAACAAAACTCCGTTTTTACACCTCAACAAACCGATAAACGCGATAATTCTGTTCATTGATTATTTTCTTTCGTTAAATATGTGTAACCACTAAAAGTGTCTTCACTATTAACCTGTACTAAAACTGGAAGGGAATTATAAACAGAAACATTTATTACGCGACGATTGTAGGAAATTACATTTTATAAAATGAAGCAAAAGCAACTCAATAGAGCGAAAATAGAGCGAATTCAAATTAGTGACATTTTGTGTTTTTTCGTGTTAACGTACCCACTAAAGAATTCTTACAACCAACGGGTATTATAATAGGAAACTACGTATAAAAAATTATTGAATAATGATGATTGTAAGAATTATATATGAATATAGCGCGATTACGTATCAAGGACATTGCACAACTGTTTTATGATAATTTTACAGTGATTAACGATTACAAACCGTATATAGAAAATTACATTGGGAAACAGTACACAACTGTTTTAGGACAATTTTTAAATGGAAACTATTATAGATGGCGATTACGGTTTGAGTATAAGAAACTATGGTTAAAGGGAAAATGAAAATAATTATGAAAGTCTCCGCCAATGCAAATTTGATGCGTGTGAGAAAGTAGTGCGTCTCTAAATCAAGGGAATTACACAACTGCTTCGTTGATCACCAGACTACTTCGTTACAAGATCTTGCCATTATTAATAGGGCATTTCACTCAGTGATGTTCGCATTGTTAATAATTGGATGAATTTTGAAGGACTCCTTGTTATGATTTTATGGTGTGAGACAGTTTGTTTGAACAATTTTTCTCTGTCTGCTTCGGTTGATTTTTTACGGCAGATTTTTAATGATGGGATAATTTTTGTTGTTGAATTGAATAAGAAAACCAAAGCGAAAGAGATAAAAATTTGTTATTTAAGTTTTAACTTCGAATCAAGTTTTGCGTGATGAATCGTATTTAAATAAACATGGTTTTAAGTGATTATGAGAGATGTGTTACTGACATATGGGTTGGAATTATTTTATCGTAAACTAATCATTAGTTTATCGATGTTTGGCATTTCTTCTTAATACATTTATCAAGAGTGGAAAATTATTGTGAAACAGCGAATTTGTGAATTGTCTTATTGGAATATATCTAGCAAAAATTTTGTAAATATATTTACAGAAATATATCAAAGTTATTTTAAAATTATCATAACATACTAATTTGAAACTTATCATTGAACTTTTAGACTAAGAGCCCGTGACGGCCAGACCTTCGTTATTTTATAAAAGCCTAAAGTTTCTCTGCACATACCCCTTAGTCAGGTAGGAACGATTAGTGACATATGAAGTTTGGATCATAGTGGCTTTGGTAAGGAGCAGGTAACATAGGGGCTTCCAAAGTTTCGTGAAAGTATAAAGCTAATTTTTTTTATACATTCTTCGGGATAGTATTAGAAGTCACGTCACCCATTGCCAGACACTTGCTATCGTGGAAACCCCCTTTATCGTGGAAACGCAACTTTAAAGTTTAAGGGTGTCTGGCTACTAAACGGGCTAGCGATGTTTTCCACTGGACAAGAGGATTTGAGTACTACATTCTACATTTAAGTTAAGTTTTATTCTATTATTATTATTCTTATTTTATTTTATTTACATATTTTCTGAGGTTTTTGGTCTTAAAATGATCAATTAAACTAAATTGAATTAGAGATTTTACTGGGCCAGAGGCAATGTGTTGAATTTTTTTGAGATAATTGTAATCCCGGATATAAACAGAAACGTGTTCATAACAATTATGGCTGAGAAGTTTTTTGTTCGATTATTTTGTTTTTTTCGAGAGCTTTGTTTCACAATTCAAAATCAATTAATTCAAAAAATCAAACTCTGAAATAATGTGTTGTAGTTATTTTATTGGGAGTTCTATTTACAATGGCCAATTTTCGGCCACTGGGTGATTCTCATTATAATAAAATTGACAATTCAACTCTCTAAATAAAGTTTCGATAAGGTCGAATAAAACGCTTCATTTACTATTTTTTAACAAATCAAAACGAATTGTTTCGATTATTTTTCTCTGGTGGGAAGGAACAGCGAATATTTTCGAATATTTTCGGCCTACTTAATATATAAATTTAAAACAAAAATTCACATACAAAATTATGTGAAAATGCAATTTGCAAATAATAAAAATGTCCGTTTTCATTCATAAATGATTGCATGTTTATGTTTATTTGGCAAAAATAAATTACAACTTTATAACATTTATGCGCCTACTTTGATGAAATAATATTTTATTATGTATGATTATGTTGTATGAAATAATGTTACTATTTCTGTTCGTTAAATTGTCTGCTAAATACAACTCGTCACCAAATTATCAGTCGATTATTTTTCAACATTACCACTCATGCCATTTGAGGTTAAAAATTTCCCTCGTGCTCTACGCGCACTCGGGACCTCAAATGACATTCGTAATAATGATTATGACTATTATTTGACGACTCGTGATATTATATATGATTATTTTTTAAAGAAAAACGACTATTTATTAATCGATTTTTCATGCTAAGAAAAACAGTCGATTTTTTATGTAGGATGTCACATCCCTAATATCCACCCCTCGCTTTTCATTTCGCATATTATATTGTAGTATACAAATAAAAAGATTAGGAAACGTCACGAAAATTGGGATTATTTATGTTTAAATAAAAGTCGCAGTCAGAGTAATGAGTCAGACACTGATAGAAAGCCTGTATAACCAAATTATTATAAAAAATAAGCCGCATGGCTTGAAGTTCTCGCTTGAAATTTTGATCCGTTTTTAATACATTTTATATAACAATATAAGGGAAAATAAATGATATAAATATGTGTATACTTATTTAATGTAAAATATTTCCAAAAAGTCAATAAAATTATTCAATCAATATTAAAACAACAAACAAACACAATTTTGTCCTTTTATATTTTTGGTTTTTTAAGGAACCTCTCAAAACAGAGGTCTAAATTTTTAACAATGATACTTTCTTAAGATTCAATATTTATGCATTTTAATTAAAACGTTTTGATCCAAATGGTAGTTGAAACATCTCAAACTTTTTAACTTATGATGAAAAATGTGATCTACGCAGGTGAAAAAGTCGAGATTTGACCTTGACCATTTTTGATTTTCCTGAAACTTCGACTAGTATAGTATATCATTAAGCGTTTAATGAACTACTTTAGTCTTGGGTCAAAGTTTACAATACAGGCGAGGCAATACCGATCATGTTTATATAAACGGACGAATATGGACGACACTCTTACGGTCAATTTGTGTTATGTTTTATAAATAACTAAAATCCGTCAAGTACTTAAGCAGTTAAAGGTGTATAAGATGAAAAACGTGTTCTAGACAGAGTTGTGAAAATATGACCATATTTGATTTTCCTAAAACTTAGCATATAAGTAGTATGGACAAAATAAAAAATACAACTTATTTTAAAATTTTTTTAAAGTGCATAGTTTGAGCATAGCCCCAACAAGCATGAAAAATGAAAATTCTGCCAATCCGATGTAAATTTGAAATTGAATTGCTCAAGAACGGCTATACCGATTTCATCAAACTTTTTTTTGTTTGATAGATGATTAGTTAGTCGTTTGAAAAAAATTAATTTATTGTTTTTATAATTAACTTTGAAATAAAAATATTAAAAAAACTTTTTTAAAGATGGCGCTAGGGTCGAAGATCAATTGGAATTTAATTAATTTTTTTTTCTGAAAACAGTTCTATCTTTATTCTAAAATACGTCAAATTTACAAAGAGGCGTTAACTCGTATTCTTGAGATATGTAATTTTAAAGATTTTTATTCCGTCTAAAATTCTAATTGTTCATTATTTTTTCGAACAATATTTATCATCAAAAAATTTTAACCACTGAAGTTCGAGAAAATAATGAACAACTAGAATTTTAATCGGACTAAAAATCTTTAAAATTAAATATCTCAAGAACACGAATTAACGCCTCTTTGTAAATTTGATATATTTTAAAGTAAGGTTAGAACTATATTTAGGAAAAACAAAAAGTTAAAATTTAAATGATTTTAAAATTTTTTGTTAATGGAAGTTCTTTGAAAAAATGGAGATAAATTCGAATTTCAGTCGTACTAAAAATCTTTAAAATTAAATATCTCAAGAACAAGAATTTACGCCTCTTTGAAAATTTGTTATATTTTAGAGTAAGGATAGAACTATTTTCAGAAAAAAATTAATTAAATTCCAATTGATCTTCAACCCTAGCGCCATCTTTAAAAAAGTATTTTAAAATTTTTATTTAAAACTTAATTATAAAAACAATAATCATCTATCAAACAAAAAAAGTTTGATGAAATCGGTATAGCCGTTCTTGAGCAATTTAATTTCAAAGTTACATCGGATTGGCAGAATTTTCATTTTTCATGCATGTTGGGGCTATGCTCGCTCAAACTATGCACTTTAAAAAAATTTTAAAATAAGTTATATTTTTTATTTTGTCCATACTACTTATATGCTAAGTTTTAGGAAAATCAAATATGGTCATATTTTCACAACTCTGTCTAGAACACGTTTTTCATCTTATACGCCTCTAACTGCTTAAGTACTTGACGGATTTTAGTTATTCATAAAACATAACACAAATACAACACTTATTTTTTGAAAGAACATTGACCGTAAGAGTGTCGTCCGTGTTCGTTCGTTTATATAAATATGATCGGTATTGCCTCGCTTGTATTGTAAACTTTGACCAAAGAATAAAGTAGTTCATTAAACGCTTAATGAATAATATACTATTCAAATTTGTTAATAAATAAAACAATTTTAAATTGTACAGCAGAAATGCATTCATTTGTTTATTCTTTTGCAATTTAATTCGATCAATAAATTTCATTATATGACGATGGTTGATTTAAAAATCAGATTGGGAAGGAATATACTAGTTACAGCTATTTTACTATGTGCTCCTTACAATAACTTTTGCCGTATGGTATATGATCGTAAAAAATAAAGTTAAATTTATTGGTATAAAAGAGATAAACAAACAACAACAAACAATATGTATTTAAATTCAATTAGCGACAAATTTAAACTTATAATAAAACAATAAAAGCTACTAGACCAGGGTAGAAGCCTTTAAAAATAATAAAAAGTGAAAAAAAATAATAGTAGGATGAAACCCATTAGAAAAGGAGGAAAATATTATAAAAATGAAAGGAAAAATAATTTACGGGCGATCTGAGGTCGGGAAGGGGAAGGGGTGAGTTTTTAAGGGTAAAAACGGTTTATCTCGATTTCCGGCAAAACTAAAAGTCCTAAGGAAAAAAGGCCTCACGGCAAAGTTGGAGGTAATAAAAAGATCTAAAACTTTTGTATCAACACTTTTTTCACATAACCTCAAAATTTATGTGAAAAATTCAAAAAACCAAGTTTTTGGTTTTTTATTTTTATCGTTTACAAAAAAATTTTTTATGCACGAAATTTGGTGAAAACTTACCTTTTTATGTCCCAAATACGCTGCAATTTATTTGATTTGAAATATTTATTTTCCACCTTATTTTGAATTAATGTCGAAAAAGCACCCTAATTTTCGATCGAAAATTCAATTCATTTTTTGCATTTTCTGAGAAGATTCACTATAGTACTATATTTTTTTTTCACCAACGGAAAGTAGAGATTTCAACAAACAGAAAGCATACCAACTTTTTGAAAAAAGCTAATATTTTGACGGGTGAGTTTTCGATTGAAAATTAGGGTGCTTTTTCGATATTAATTCAAAATAAGGTGAAAAAATAAATATTTCAAATCAAATAAACTACAGCGTATTCGGGACAATAAAAGGTAAGTTTTCACCAAATTTCGTGAAAAAAATTTTTTTGTAAAAGACAAAAATAAAAAACCAAAAACTTGGTTTTTTGAATTTTTCACATAAATTTTGAGGTTATGTGAAAAAAATGTTGACACAAAAGTTTTAGATCTTTTTATTACCTACAATTTTGTCATGCGGCCTTTTTTCCATAGGACTTTTAGTTTTGCCGGAAATCGAGATAAACCGTTTTTTACCCTTAAAAACTCACCCCTTCCCCTTCCCGACCTCAGATCGCCCGTAAATTATTTTTCCTTTCATTTTTATAATATTCTCCTCCTTTTCTAATGGGTTTCATCCTACTATTATTTTTTTTGTTTACAAAAATTATCGACCCTGGTCTATACTGTAAGAAAAAAGAAACAGGCGCAAAAAACTAGAAGAAAAAAATGCATTATTAAGCACAAATTAAAAATATCAACATAACCATATATATAATAAACTAACTAAACTCTAAAGTTTAAATATATTCTGTGACTTAAGAATTTAATCAATACAGCTTTAAATTTTTTTTTCTTTAAACTTACTTTGCCGCCGAACACTTTTATCCAGCAATACCAGCAATTTTAAGAAATTTATGAACATATGATATACATTTTGATTCTTTTGATCGGTTTATTTTGTAACAGAAAACTAGTGATTGGTATTATTATTTGATATTAAAGTGCATTTGATATAAATTTACTAATTTTAATCCGTATGCATACATAGAAATAAAGTACAGAATAAAAAAAATCATTTAGGTTATAAATGTAGAACACTGGACAACATACCACTACAATATCCCTTATTTCAGATTATTTTACCGAAAAAGTTGATTATGCCATGCCGTTGTAATGTTTATAAAAATCCCTTAAATTTAAAACCTAGTTCAACGCTAAAAGTTCTTCATTTCAGTTCTTCCATTTCACACTCAAATAAATTAACAATATCCTTAACTTCTAAAAAATTATTGAGAAATTTCTCTAAAAACCATTTCTGTCAACATTTTCTTTAACTCCCTCATCATTTTTTTTATAATTTCAATTTAAATTTACTTAGAATAACAACCAAAAATAAATATAAGCAAACATAAATGTAAGCTAGAAACGGAAAATATTTTAAATAATTTCCACATCAGTTAATTATTTTCATATTTTCTTTGAAAAAGATTCAAAAAGGATGTGGTAACATATTGCAAAAATATTTGTCCTTTTTTGTGTTTAACTGTCTTTGAGTTCCTAAAGTTTTGGATGACGAAATTATTAAAATAGAATTTATCACGGACCATTGAATAAATTAGATTTGGTTTCTTGAATTTTTAATTTAATTTTTTTTTCTTTTTTTTAATGAAATGTGAAACAGTAAATTTGTTTTTATGGTATGTGGGTGACTAAAATATGAATTTTAACTACATTTAGCTAGTGGCAAAAAGCATTTAAACTCACAATTAAAAAAGAGACATGTTGCTTTTACTTTACTGAACGTTTATCATTCTTGGGTTTGTTTCTCGGTTTCAAAATGTCACATCTCTTTGCCCTTTAAGACGGTTTTGAAATCTATTGATCAAACTCATATAGACACTAACAACTAAGATAATAAATTAATCTTATCTAAAACAGCAAACCGAAATAAATTCTAACCACATCCATATTAATTAGAACCTTTTGGAAAACTGTAAAACATTAAATGTATAATAAATTAAGATCAATTTCCATTCTCCCAAAAGGATATAAAATAAAAAATATCGTTTACCAAAATTAAATTAAATTCAATTAAATTAAATTGAATTGGAAAATTTGAAAAATAAAAAATTGAATCTAATAAGAAATAACATTAGAACTTTAACATATTCTATTTTCCACTCACCTTTTCTTTATTGCAAGAATCCTTTTCTTGTGATTTAAATCCTTTATTTATTGACTTAGTTAAGATTTTTATAAATTGTTGGAAAGAAAATAAAAATGACTTAAAGTTGATGAGATCAATTTGTTGCTATAATGAAGTAATTCATTTTTTGATGGTTGTTTGTGTTGTTATAAGCAAAGTTAGTTTGATTTGAATTTTTTATGGTACATGGCCTTTAAAACAACATAACAATTGTTTTCCATAACATACAACAATTTCTTATCTCCAATCAACTTTACAAACATTCACTGATCTCTATAACAAAGAGGTTTCATTTTGATTGTTAAGAAATCAAAACCCCAATCAAATTATTCCAAATCAGTCACCATAAAACAAGAAAAATCTTCTATCTACATCTTCATTTTGATTTAACAATTCTTGTTTATTTAAACTTTTTTCAATTTTCCATTTTAAGCTTAACCCTTTTTAGAAAATGTTTCTTATGAAATAACTAATATTGATGTTATCAATGTTTTTCTTTGGAGCAGTATTCAATGTTATCAAGTAAACATTTGTTATATATTCAGACTTCATATTCATATATAATATATCCATTAACATTATAACGGAAATATACCACCAAACAATCAACAAATCAATGAACAAGCGAAAACTCTGTTCTTAGAAAAAAGGAAAAAGAGATAGATTTCCTTCATCTTATTACGTATGTCAAGTGGAAATATTCATATATACGGTTTTTTTTGTTAAGATTTTAGATATTTAGAGTTTTTCACACTTGTTTGAAGATGTTCGTATTTGAAGAAGTTTTTTTGCTTTTCAGTTAAATAAATACATTTTCTATAAGGGTTATATATGTTAGCAGAATGGAATAATAAATTGATTGGTATATGCATAGCAGAAAAGAATTTATCATATTTATGTTTGTTTGGAATGCAATGGAATCATCTTCATTGTATTTTTGAGAGCAGATCTAAGAAAATTGCAAAATCATTTACCATCTAAAAAAAATATACCATCAAGAAAAATATACTGCCTTCTTGTTTACCGCTAGACAAGCAAATCCCTAACTTACGTATGCCAAAACCGTTTTAACAGCGTTCACGTTCAATTCAAAAATTTTATATCTCAATTTAACTAAAGATTGACATTACTTACACCAATTAATAGCAAATTATAAATTTTAAAAAATGATAAACTCTTTTTATATTCAGTTACATTCGTGTTATAAGCTCTTCGGAAAAAATCTCACACAAATTTTTCTTTTATTCCGCAACATTGTAATTTGATCCAATTTTCTATCATGCCTACACACTCGAAATTGACATCAATCACAAAAAGAAGAATTTTAAGTTCTATTTTATCTTCTTTTAGTTTCATCTCCAATAAAAATAAATTAAATTTGAAATGGAATTTTCAATTTTTGATCAAAAGAAAATGAAAACTAAATTAGACATAATTTTTAAAAATGCAGACAAACAAAATTCCATTCCCTAACAGAGATCATCCAAAAATTAGTTAAAATTAACAATAAAAAATGAATTTGATTACTTCTTTTTTTTTGCATTTCTTAAAGCAAAATGCGCGACTTTACATTTTCGTTTCTAAATTTAGTTTTTACAAAAGAAATAATAAAAAAACCATAAAAAACTAATTTGATGATCACTTGACGATCATGTCATGACATTATAATGATGATTATTTTAAAAGAAAACATCTGCTATTACTATGTCGTGTGTACGATACGATGTCTTGAAATTTCACAAAATTAAAAAAAAAAACAAGCAAATCAAATGAGAAAATCTGAAATTTGCATTCCTTAATGTCTCGAAGATTTTTTGTACGTTAAAGTGTTGTGCTTACTATAGATATTGTAAAACGAATTAACGTTATTGTTTTATGTTAAGTTTGTTTATGTTATATTTTTGTATTGTCGTGCAAAAAAGGAAATTGTGGTTATAAGTATTTTGACCCTCGTCAAAATTCACAAGTTGTTAAATAGACTTGCAGTTTAAATCTGTTTTGATCTTTCGATCGCATTGAATACAATGCTTTCGATCGCATTGAATACAAGTAGGCTAATTGGCGGTAATTAGGAAAGTATTGGTTGTGAACAACCGATGTTATTTGAACGGATCAGTGAAAGATGATCGATCCTTTAGTTAGTAATAAAAACGTCGTTAATTGCTCTATGTTGTAATATTGAAATTTTTTTAAGTAAAACTTCTTTAGGCGTGATATGACAAGGAAATCAAATCTTTTTTGAACGGAAATTTGAAAAAAAAAAAAAATAAATAAAGAGGAAAATCAATGAAGTAAAAAGGCAAATGAATATTATGTTCGGCAAGTATGCGATACAATTCGATTATGTGTATTGTGTGCGTCAGGAATTGTCATTCATTTGTTAATGTTATTATATTTTTTATTCAGTCTCGTACTAAATGTTATATGAGTTAGATGTGTCGATTTTGAGTTTCGTTTTTTGTTTATTTATTTCTTGAATTATTTTAGTTTTTTAACCGACTTCAAAAAAGAGGAGGTTCTGTGTTTCATTGTGGGGTTTTTTTATGTATGTTGACCGATTTCTCAAAAACAGCTCGATTAATGTCGATGATTTAAATCGTATTCTATTTGGGTTGATTTCGAGCGGGTCCCAAAATTGTTTATGATGTGAAAAATGCCGTTTTCAGAAAATTGGAAAAACCCGTATTTTTATGTATTTTAGGCGATTTAATCAAAACATCTTAATCTGTTAGATCTTAGATTATAAAATACACAGGATAAGTAATATTGTTTTAAGTTGAAGTTTTTTTTTAAACATAAAGTAGTGTGCGAATTTAACGTGATAGTATTTGTATTAAAAAGACAGAGTAGCCTAGAAATTTAAATATCATTAAGGTTTTCCGTATCTTAACCAAACATGCCTACGAAATAACATACTTATGTAGATGGTTTGTATTTTACATATTTTCCGTTCGGAAAATGCTCAAACTTATTTACTTTTATTTTATTTTTCTCAAAAGTATTTCGATTTAAATAAAACTGATAATATTAAAACTTAAAATTTGATCCTAACTAAACTTTTATCATGTACGCTTTGGTTTTGTTTTCATTTAAACTAAATTTAAAGTGATATGGATATTGTTTGCTGATTTACTGTTTCTGATGTTGTTTTAATTTAGAATGGAATTAAAATAAAATATATATTGTTTTGCAGTTACTTCTTTCTAGCAATAGAAAAATAATAATATAGTTTTTACCTATAAATGGAAAGAGATAAAAATGATACATGGGCTCCTGTATTTTTGTGTTTATTTTTACAGGAGCCTTTTCTTTTGTAGAAATTATTTTCAATATAAAATTTGAATTTAAAAGGTAGCTTCAATTTTTTTTATAGTTTTATAGTGTACATACACAAAACATATAAAATATTACTTATCCTGCATATTTTATAATCTAAGGTTTGGTTAGTTTGAGTTGTATTATATTGCTATAGCTATCGAGGTGGTCGTATATAATTTTCTATGAGTGGAAATATGCCGTTTTTTTTAAGTTTATTTTCAAATAAAAATATTTATGTTTATTAAATTTGTTTTGTTAAATAAAAAAATGAGTGCGTGTAATATTTGCACGCGGTTGAATTAAATTTCTTTGGCAGGTATTACTAAAAAGATTAAATATAAAATAAATATGTCATAGTGCAATTTAGAGTAGCATTTCTTGATAATATAATTTATAACATGTGTAATAAAAGGCAATATTTACATAATCTATTACAAAGTCAATTCAATTATTATAATAATTGAAATATGAAATTATAGGTTTATGATAACTAAAGTGAGAAACATAATAAATTTTACTTTGAAAATTTGCTAAATTTCTTGACAAACTCATTCCAATCATTTGTTGTATCAAATCTTGTTGTTGAATTAAGTGGACATGTATTCATCGTGAAGATTCATTTGTGATACGTTGTAAGATTTTATAAAACTTTATGTAAATATTACACATTGTTGTAAATTATATTATAAATAAATGCTACTCTAACTTTTAATATGACATATTTATTTTATATTTAATATTTTTAGTAATACCTACCACAGAAGCCAAAGAAGTTTTACCTTTGTAACGATTACGCACATCAATTTAATTAAAATTAGCTTCATTTACATTTTTTTTCATTCAATTCAATAACTTCGCACAGCTCAACTCACACAGTTAATAATTTTAATAAAAACTTAATTCTTAATGGAATGGAAAAATCGAAAACTTCTTAATTTAAAAATAAATCAAACAAAGAAAGAAAACTGATACCTTGTTTTGCTTCAAGTAAACGATCCGCTCAAAAACATGACCGATTTTAAATGAACAACGTATCCAAAACCAACAAAATTATTGACAAAAAAAAATCGAGCTAAAGGACAATGCTAAATGAACTATATGTGTTATTATGGTTTTTCATATTATTCACTGTTTGTGTGCTTTTGTCACTTTTGAATTAAAATGCAATATTTAACGCTAAATGAACGACTGACCCAAATGAACGACCGATCCATCAACGACAATTTAGAACGAAAGACCGATCTGAAAAAAAAACGTCTGACACAAAATGAACGACCGATTTAAAAACAAAACTGATTCGTTTTTCAAAAACTAAATAAAAATTAAATAAACAACCAAATGTTTAGGAGTTTTCAGATCATGATTCAGATCATTGCTTTGCTAATAAGAAACAGTGATGGTATCATGAATGCAGGTGGCCATTTTTCGTAGAATATGCGAGAAATTATGTAGAATTGTATATAAAAAAATTCCTCTTGCAAAATTAGATAGTTTTAATTTAACCTGCGATGGATGATATAAAAAGTGCGATATTAGAAATAGTTTAAATGAAAGTAATTGTAAACAAAACGTTGTACCGTGCATAAAAAATCGTGTAAATAGAAATTACTTTTAAATTAGTTTTTGTAAATAAAGTTTTAAGTTTTATTAAGTAGAAATATTTTGTGTATTGTTTTGGACGCTAAGTACTGAAAATTTTGACAATAAACCGTTGGAGTTTCAAAGCTGTTGAAAGAATATCCTAGTTAGGAATATTGTTTTCTGTATTGATTTCCTGTTGTTGTGGAACAATTAAAGTGTTGAATACTTAATAACATTTGGTCTGTTTGCTTACTAATCAGTGATCGAACTCGAAAAAGGTTTGGGAATTCCGTTTATCGAATTGAGAGCAAGGCCATTTCGAAGTAAGGATGGAAAAACGTAACAATATATATTTATTATTTGAAAAGGTTTACTTTAAAAGACCTACAATATCAAGAAATATTTTCTCGAAAGGTTGTGTAGATGTCGAAGTTATTTTCATTGGCTGTTTCGAAGTTATTTGCATCGGTTCTTTTTTGACATGATTTGTAGTTCCGAATATAATTATTCATTTTACTTTAACATTTTAGGAAAATAATAAAATAATTTAAAACGATTATAAGTTCGATATAATCCTTGGAGGGCACCAATAGAAAAATGACTGTCCAATAAAATCCATACAAAAATTACTGAATCACTGTTTCAATTATCATCCAAAATTTTAAAGACAATAATGTTATTATTAGAATCTTCTACGCTATTCATTTCGGTTTTCAAATTTAAGACGTGAGACATTTTGTCTATCATTTAAATTTGTTAAATTTTCTTTTTTTTTCCTTTCTGATCTGCTATTGTTAGAATTAATTAGTTTTGAACATGTATAAGTTGATCAAACTCTCATTCACACTTACGGTTGATCTATTTTGACCATCTATGTTACGCTGCACATGTTCATCGAGACGAGAGGTGGCTAATCTTTCGCTGGAGGAGACAAGTAGCGTTGAAAAATTAAGATAACTGTGGATCTAAGAAATGATGTGCACTTTCAGTTGAACAATCCTCAGTATCATAAGAACTCGAATTCAAGTTTGTATCATTATTCTGTTCAATTAATATTTTTGACTGCGTTCTAACAAAGGCGTTTATTTCAAGAGTACGATTCAAAACCATTCTACCTAGAGCAAATGCATTTGTTTTAGATATCCCCTCGGCTTATGAGTTATATCAAAGTCATACTCTTCTAACTGTATTTGCCATCTCATAAGTCGAGATGCCAAATTTTTAACACTATTCAACCAAACTTAAGGCTTATGGTCGTTAAAAATAATAATAGTAAATAATAATAACTACGAACATATGACGACCATACAAATACGGACCAAATACTTAACACACCAAAAAATAGCAAGAAGTTCTTTCTCAATAGTCGAATAATTTGTTCGTTCAGAATTTAGCCTTCTATATACTTGCAAAAACAACTGGAAGATCGTTTCCTTCAGATAATTCGATAAAACACTTCTGATGGTAGAAACGCTTGCATCACAAGCGAGAATAAAGTTTTTCTTATAATTTGGACACTGTAATATTGGAGATTTCACCATTAAACTTTTCAAATAACGAAACGATTCATCTTGAAGAGCTCCCCATTTACAAACCATATTTTTCTTTAATAAATTATATAACCGCTTCGCTATTATGAATACTCAGAACAAAATTTACGATTATATACCCAACCAACCCAAGAAACGATTGAACATCTTTAGTAGACCTTGGTGTTGGATAATACTGAATTGTTTCAATTTTCGAACGGTCTGGTTTTATTCCTTCTGGTGTTGGTTTATTCCTTCTTAAAAATTGACATTTATTAGCGTTTAATTTTAAATTAAATTTTCTAAAGCATTTGAAGACATCAATAATTTTAAATTATGATCATTAAAATTTTTTCCTAAAAATTACTACACCGTCTAAATATACTAAAAATTTTACTCCTTTAAGTCCACATAAAATATTATTCATTAAACGCTGAAAAGAACTTGGAGCATTTTTCAAACCAATACTACCCATTCCAGTAAATTGATTAGTTTTTGGTCTATCTTCAACAGCTAATGGCATTTGAAAGTAACCATTTGCGTTTTCAGTTTCTAACGTACTGGAAAAATTTGCTACGGCTTAATTGCTCCAATATTTCCAAAATATTTGGTAAAGCATAACAATCACCAACGGCAATATCATTTAAGCAACGATAGTCACCGACTATTCGCCATTTTTTTTTTCGTTTTTTGATGACTTTTTCGGAACACAAAGCATAAGAAAATTCCACTGCAATTCCGAATCTTCAATAATCCCATCACTCATCATTTTTGTAATTTGAATTTTTTCATGAAGAATTTGTTGAATTGGTTGATGTATTTAATTTTTCAAAACTAGGAAGAAATTCATTGAATGGTAAAAATTCATTGTTTGTATTATGTACTAACATGAATAGGATATTAAGGAAAAAACAATATAAATTATAAATCGTAAAAACAATTTTATCTTCGAAAATTTTGTTTTTATTCGCCTACATATTAAAGTGGTACTTTATTACCGTGATTTGTGGCCGTAAAGTATCACTTTTAACCATGTCATAGTTACGTCCAAAAAAGTAAATTAAAATTATTGTTATTATTTGTTATCATGGTTATACAATAATTTGGAAAAAATAACAAATATTTTGTCAAAGGTTACTTGTTCAACATATTTTTATTTAAAAATTTATGCAAATTTATAATTTTGATTTAGAATAAACAATTTTTTTCTAAATATTTTGCTTGCTGCGAATAAAAAATAGTATATGACGCACGGACGTAAGTTATTTTGGACTTAATGTGGGTAAACTTCATATACGTCTAAAATCTTTAGCTTTACGTCCTTGCATCATAATGTACTATTTCATTTCATTTGTTATAAGAAATAAGAAGGAAGAAAATTGTTTAAAGAAAACTTTTTATTGTAAATTTTGTAAATTTTATGCTGAAAAGCATCAAACAAGAATAAACGAAACGAAATTTGAAAATTGCAATATTGTGGGTTTCATTGTTTGTATAAAACAAACTTATACAAATTAAATTATTGGATGAATTGATTATGGAATGGAAATGAATTAAGAGTTGCTGATTTGGTGGTTTAACATGTTTAACTTCTAAAATTTTTTTATAAAAAAAAAGGATTTAAGGGCAAGAAGATTTTAAGATGTTAAAATAAACAACCTCAAGTCAACATGACTACAGTGAATGTTGTACAGTTATAAAATATGTTTAAAATGAGATAATTTTTTGTTTTAGTGTAAGATAGTCTTCTCTTTTATTATGAACTGCATCAAGCTACTAGACTTAATCCATTCAGAATTTATAAGAAGATGTTTTGAGTATCTAAATATTCCTACAGCAGTACGTAAAAATGACACTTGCCAAATTCAAAACCGTCTTGAATAAATGGTTCGGATTCTTTGGCCTCAGTACTCGTAATATACTATAACTTGAATATTGGAATTTCTGAGTTTGATTAGTGAAACTTTATTTTGGCACACAACTATTACTATAGCAACAGGTGATGTGTTGTTAAGATAGAATCGCTTAACCAGAATCCTTAGAATCCTTGAAAATAAACGTGGTGATGCTAAAAAAGGTTCAATTTTTATTGGCGCCACCTTTTGATTTGAAATTCTGGTCCTTTTCTTCGTCCAAATAAATTTGTGTTTGATTTTTCCTTACTTTCGCGATTATTTCTCTGTTAGAGCCGTTGTGTCTTAAATTTAAGGTATCTTAAAGTATCCAGATCAGTTTAATTAGGTTTATTCATTCTTTTAATTTCCTTCAATAAAAATCAGTACAAAAAACAGTTGTGAATCCTTCAACTCGTTTACTGTAATTCTTAATTACCATCAAATTCACCCTAAACAATATTCCGATTATTTGTTAACAAATCATTAAAAATTAAAGATTTAATCAAATCAATTAGTCTCCCTGCACAAAAAAACTCAAGAAATTGCAACAAAATTTTCCTGAAAAACAAATGTTAAAATAATTGAACTCAAAAACTTCTTCTGTAAACCTCATGAATTTTTCACTTGAACCCTTCTTTATTTGTTTTTAATTTTGTTGTTCAATATACATAGTAAAAAAGTCGAAGAAAATTATGAAATAGAAATAGGGGAGACCAAAGAAAATATTCATAAATTTCATAAAAAGCATAAATATATATTTTTTGTTAATTAAAAATAAATTTAAATTTTCCTTTCGGGCACAAGTGATCAAAACTCCACAAAACATCAAAAATGTTTATTTGTTTTATATTTATAATTCACAAAAGTGACCTGATGTGGATATAACAGTACGATGTGGTGCTGTAGACGGGAACTTGATTAAAAATAAATTTACTCTTTTGGAAGTAATTTTATTTCATTTCTCATTGTTGTGTCGTTATTGTGAATTGATTTATACAAATAAGGGTTGAATTGGTTTTTGATGTTTTCTTGTGTTATATGTCGAAAATTGAGGTAACAAAAAAAAAGGTTTTACTATTGCAAAAATTTTATTTTTGGAAGTTACGAGGTCTTTGGGGATTTAAAAATATTATTATGTTAAAAGAATTTCATTAAAATATTTAAATTATAATAAATTTGAAGTGAATTTAATTCGCAGCTGTTGCTTACGATGGGATAAATTCAACATTAGTTGAATTTTTTTAAAGTTTGGTAGCAAAATTTGCATAAGTCGAAACCTTTACCCCTTTCAAATAGCTGTTCGGTTGTAGTTACAGTCGACAATCGTTAAATATAGTTTTTTCAAAAAAACGTAAAGTGAAAACAGGTATCTCGGGCGGTCCACCATTACTTAGTTGTGCCTTCCAAAACTGATCAGTTCAGATTGTTTCTCATATTGGCAGACAACATTGGTGTTAAGTAAACTAGTAAATTTGTAAACTTGTAAATTTGTAAAAAAGTAATCTGGCAAAAAAATAAACGAG
This sequence comes from Diogma glabrata, assembly GCA_963693315.1. Lineage (NCBI taxonomy): Eukaryota > Metazoa > Arthropoda > Insecta > Diptera > Cylindrotomidae > Diogma > Diogma glabrata. The sequence continues at coordinate 14,758,855 of OY856187.1, read as the reverse complement.
TAAATTGGTGTTAAGATAAACAAGTAGAGAATAGGTATTTATGTACCAAGGGCGTTATGGAGGTTATTCTATATGCAAAGCGACGGAGTCCAGTTTGAGATTTTCTGGCCCAAGAGATAAATGGGTGTATACAAGATTTTATGCTTCACGTAATATGCTAAAAACTAAGAAACAATTAATTTATTATTTCTATTTGATATGCAAAAACTACATATGTATAGTATGTCATGAAAATAGATAGTTTGAAGTGAAAAAATTGCACTTTTTGTTTGGATTTATCTTACAAATAGTACATTATGATGCAACGGACGTTAAGCTAAAGACTTGGACGTATGTGGAATTTGCAAATCGAGGCGCTAGCTGAGATGTCTTGGTAGCGGCCCCAAAAACTATCAGTTTTTGTCCTAGTACAAAAAATAAACAAATCTATATTTCTATGCCAAACAAAACTAAAAATTTGAATAGAAAATTTACTAGGGGACCCCTGTGCATTTGCACAAAATATTTTTTCATAAATTAATAACATAAACCCTGTTTGCAACTTCTAGATCAAGCAAAGCATAAACTGAAACTGAAATTTCATTTGTTTTGTTTATTTTAATTTTAATCGTTTAATTTTTTTATATTTTTTTATATTCTGTTCTTTCCCCTCCTGTTTTCTCTTCTGTCCTATGATATGGCTACGCTTTTTCATGGCTTGTGTATTATATATATATATATATATATATATATATATATATATATATATATATATATATATATATATATATATATATATATATATATATATATATATATATATATATATATATATATATATATATATATATATATATATATATATATATATATATATATATATATATGATGATCAGCGGCAATTTCTATTGATTTAGGGTTTAAATATAGATTAAAAAACAAAATGCACCTTATTATATCTTTTCGGATATATGGTTTAATAATTATAAAATGATTTCCAATGAACAGCACTTCTTTATTTAATACATTTCTATTACAGAGTCTCGAAGAAAGTGAACGAGTATATTTTATTACAATTAAAAAGTTAATTTGCTAAACAATCATATACATGTAATAATAGAATTTATGTAATAAGATAATATAAGGTATAATGAGAGTTACATTTGAAACTCAGTAATATATCATTAAATTATTTGATTTTAAATACATAACACACCTAAGCAAACTCCTTAAACAGTAGCACAATGTTTTCAATCCACATATTTAGAAATTTATAAATATTTCACCTAATTGAACATTTTCCACAACTCTCGATTAGGGCTTCGAATACCGATAAAAGTATTACCGTTAATGCCATGCCGGTAATGATCCTTAAATCTTATTTCGGTATAACCAGCATTATGCCTCGCTATTGCCGTATTAAAAAAATTTACATTTACCAACAAAAATTGCGTCACTTTAAATAAAATCCATAATACAACTAAAAAATGTTAACTACAAAACTTTAACTTATTCTGGGGTCCAATTCCAGAACAAATGTACATTTCTTGCAATATTGGAAAGTTCGCATTGCATAACATTAAACGGTTACGGTAACGATATTACTAAAAACGAAATTCAGTTTCCACAATATTATCTAATTTGAATTCGACCTTCACAATATGGTCCAAATTCACATATATGTGTTAAGGAATAGAGCCCCTGCCTCCATAGAAATAAATAATTATAATCCAGAAACATTTAACATTACATAGTCCGAAATAGTTGACGTAATACATTGTTCCACAGTATATCCCACATTATCCCATACAGTATATACATGTAAAATATAAAATTAGTTTAAATTTTTTTCTAGTAAATAATACAAATTTATCGAGGACAACCAATGTATAAATTAAAGAAAAAACAGTTTCATTATTAATTAATTTCCAACAAACCTTTTTAATCAAACTCAATAATCACTAAATACAAAAGTTTTCAAGAATCAAAAGTTTTCATTCCTTCCCTATACAATTTTACATTAGACAAAATGTATAAATCAACGAAAGATTTATATTAGGTGCGTTCGATTTGACTAAAAAAACAACAACCATTGCATACAATTTTTCAGATAATTCAGTTGTTTTAGTCAAATCGAACACGGGTATCATGAAACATTTCTCTATCTTGTTTTGCAAAGAACGAACAAATCAATTTTATGAATTGTTTCTTTAATTTCTAATCAATAGAAAATATTTAAAAACAAAGAAAATTATGACTAAAATAAAAGTTAAGATTCAGAAGAAAGGAAACTTAAAATATTTTTTTTAAATCTTTCCCTATGCATGAATTTTATTTTTAATTTTCCAAAAAAAAGAAAGTGAAAAATGAATTTAAACACAGCTGAAATTTTAAAACAAATATTTTTTTAAGCCTGAAATATATTAAATCCAAAATAATACGTCTATCATCTACTCCGCAAGCAAAGCATAAACTGATATTGAAATTTGAATAAAAGAAAATAAGAAATTTAAAAAATTTCGTTTATTTGTTTCGTTTTTGATTTTTCTTCTTTCCGTTCCGTATTCTCTTCTTTCCAATGATATGGTTACGCTTTTTCGAGGCTTGTATATTATATTTATGATTATTATTTGACAATAAATTGAAGTGGTTGCTTGGATTTTGTTTGAGATGTAAATTAAATATAATTTAAATGTTGCATATTTTTAAATTTTATTAAATAATAGATTAAATAACGGTTGGAGTAAAAAATTTAATGTTTTACTTGGACTAAAAATGGATTTTGGAACTCGAAAAATTGCGATACTCCGCTATCAGCGTCGCACCGCAACCTTTTTACTCGTCCCAAAATCCATCATTTTTTGTCCTTCTGAAACAAATAACTATTGTTAAGCTTTCATTATTGAGAAGGGAATGAGGGGATTGCTCATCAACATTTTTTTAAGGCGTTCCACTAGTTGTTTGTATGTTGTTGTGTAAATAAATTCTCCTACATATTTTTGCGAACTACAAAAATAATAATACAAAATTCTAAAAATTCTAATTCTATTCTAATTACTAGTGGACTATCTTTTAATTATAATTGGCTTGTCCATCGTTGTTACAGTTTTGGTTTCGTCACTGGACCTCCAACACTGGTCCGCCGATACGAAGGATCAGGACAATATTGTTTACTCAAAAAAAGATATCAATTGTTTAAAAACATCATCATAAATAAATGAAATTATGTGAACAATGATCTTAATAGCATAAGTTTCATGTGTTTTAGTGTTTTTTTCATCACAAAAATACAAATGAAAATTTAGGGCAGAAAGCCAGTTGGTGATATTTCGAAATGCTAAATATTAGTAAGAATATTTGACATGACTTAGACCTCCTTCGTATGATACATATATTTCTACAAAACCAAAGATAAAACAATAACAATTTGTTATTTACCATAATCATTTCAAGAGACCAGCCAAACAAGATCCTTAATGTTGTCATCAAAATACAATTTTATACGAAACTATAAAAAATTATAGTCCAGTTACATTTTCTATTTTCATTAAATTTTCACAATTGCCATTCCTCCTCAATAATATTCGAACTAACCACGACGAAAAAAAGTTGATCCACTTTGCCTTAGTCTTTTTCATTTTTAATACAATTCCATTTCCCATTTTCATTCAAATCAAACATGTTTTCACTGTACATTTGTTTGTGTCTACTAATGTTTTTAAAAGGATATATTGAGGTGTTCATTTCAAGTTTATTATGTTCTCAAAAAAAAGTTTGAATGGATGTTTTGTGTCTACTTCAACGTTATTTTATATATTTAATAAATGTGGTTTTGGATGACCTTTAGTCAAAATTTAATTTTAAATGTAATTTAAGTGAAGTTGAAATTTTAAACCACTAGATATTTTATTTTATGTTTAAAATAATTCCACTTTATTTTCCTTGGATTGTGAAAACAACTTCATCCTACTCATTAGTTTTCAAACAACAAAAAATATGTCATAACTTATGCTTGTTTTTGTTAATTCACTATCTAGGTTGAATCCAATGAATCATGTCTGTCAAGTTGACTTACAAAAAAATAAGAACTTCCAAAAATAACAAACAACCACTTTTCTTTCCATCATGAACTACAGAACAAACAAAAATAGGATAAGTTAAAAGAAAAACTAAATATATACAAAGAATATAAGCCTTCTGGGGAACACCAACTATTACATAACAGCAAAGAAAAAATTTCCCAAAATAGAAATTTTGTATCATGATTTTTTTTTTGATTTTTCATTAGAAATGTTTTGTTTTATGTTTAAGGATTGTTATTGTAAAAAACAAAAGACGAAAAATATGATTCTGTTTTGGAGACAACTACAAGAACTTTTAGTTTCATATTAACCGATGGCTGAGACATACAAGTATCTGTCTAACTCCCTAATCGTCTGTTTATGATGGGCGTTCCAAAATAAATCAGAGCTTTTCTTTTGTGTCTAACCAAAAAAGACTTACATAATAATCTAAAGACCACGGAGAAATATTAGATCGTATGCCTTATCGGTGCTTCTCGGTGAGGATTACTCAAGTTCAGAGAAGAATTGTAACGTGTTTCCCTCAAACTGTACCAATTTTATACTCTAATTGTATTTTTATTTTGTTATACTCATTAAACATTTTGGTACTTTTAAGAAACTGTTATTATGCTGTTGTTAATCGTTATATATAATGCTTGAATTGCATTACATTTTGAGCAGTATAGTTAGACCTAATCTGAGTTATTCAGTAATTACAATTTTTTATGAATTCTACATATACTGGTACTCACCTTATATCGGCTTAATCACAACTTCGACCGCAGCAACCGCAGCTGTTTTAAGAATTTAGTCGATTTGCCCAATGAACAGCTGTATTATATTTGATTCTCTATAAGCTAGACGTACTTAAAATCGTCATATGTACTATCAAAAAATTTTGGTTAAAAAATATAATAATGATATTGTCTGTAAAATTATAAATTTTAAACAAAAGTCATTCAACTTATTGCAGTTACTTTAACCCAAAAATAAATTTCATAACAATGTTTGCTCACCAATTTTCTCTTAAAAGGAAATTCCAATTAAAAAATGAATCTAGATCAAATTATTTTACTTCCTAGAGAAAAAAAAACGAAAATTTATTAATTTTATTTTGTTTTAAAAATTTTCATTCGGTTATTTGGCAAACGCATTCAGGATGTTATATTTGGATTTTTATTATTTTATCTTTGCCAATTCAATAAACGAATATGCTACAGTGATATCATATACTCGTAGTTATTGTTTAAAAATATAGTTTTTGAAAATCGATTGAGAATAAAAAAAATGACTACGATAGTTATCTAACAAATTCCACAGATTTGATATTATCCTTAAGATTAAGAGCAACAACTTATCAACCCATCATTGTATGTACATACTAATGCAGTGATTGTCTTGCACTAGATTTTGCCTTCTAGCACAATCGGAGATATATCTATAAAAGTAATTGTAAAACAACGGTTGGGGTAACAAACCATTTGTTTTTAGTTTGATGAAAACTGATGATGAAAGTTTTAAAAAGTTTTTGCGTTTTTGGTCAATGCATTCCACATTCACATTCAATCATTATAAAACCTATATATATAAAAAAACAAACGAAGAATTTTAAACTTAGCTCTCCTTTCATTTATTCATTAAAATCATAAAATAAAATTACGAGCTTATGAAGAGGAATGGAAAATTAATTAACCGAACAATGGAAATGTACAATAACAAAAAATTTTGTTTAATAAGTTTTATGCAAATTTTTTCCATTATTTTATGAATAAACAGTTCCAATTCCATTTTCGTAATTCTAGTTTGTTTTCATTTCATCATTTTATTACTTCAAATAACGTTGATGTCGGAAAATTTAAAATGGAAAAGAAAATGAGAAATAATTAAAACTCAGGCTCATTGTAATGTATATGTTCAAGTTAATAAAAAGTACCTCTATACATGGGATAGTTTTCTACTTCATCACGCAGTAAATTTTATGGCTCTGTTACGAGTGGTAAATTGATAATTTAAGATCTTAAAAAAGTTAAAAGCTTTGAGTTAAAAGTTAAAAACTTCAAGCAAATAACGATAATACTTAAGAGTCATTTTTTTAAGGTTGGACAAAGTGTGGATAGTTGAAACCTTCGATTTCCCTAAAATTTTCAAGATATATTAGTAGTACTGTGATAAGAAAAGGTGCAGTTTACCACCTCTAAAATCTGGCAAGTTTGCTCTTGAATAGTGGTCAAAGTTTAAGATCACGGGTAAATCGTATAAATTCATCATTCATTCTACTCCATAAAACCATGAGTCACCGATAAAACTTTTTTTAATATGGATTTTACTCGATACTTCATAGATGTTAGGATAAATATTTTCATGACTCACTCATGACTTTGATGGCCAAAGATATTCAAAAATGTTGTTTTCGTTGCTTTTTTGCCTTGATATTTGACTAAATATCTGCTCAGCCCAGAAGTGACCCACAGCAATAACTATTGAATTAATTAAAAAACGTATCAAAATACTTAGAAAATTTTTAAACAGCATGGGTTACTCTTGACTTTAGTAGCTCTGTCTCAAAGTTGATAATTTTTCAAAACAAAGTCAAAGTTCAAGCTCAATTAGTCTAGAAGCCACGAGTCAATAAGTTTTAGACGCAGCTGTAATTATACTCCACATTGGAGTAAGGTCCAGGTTTAAACCCCATAGGCCAAGAATTTGTTTTTATAATAGATGAAAAACGTGATCTACGCAGGCGAAAAAGTCGAAATTTGAACTTGATCATTTTTGATTTTCCTGAAACTTGACATGTAAGTAGTATGGACAGAATAAAAAACACAACTTATTTTAACATTTTTTTAAAATGCATAGTTTGAGCATAGGGGGCACCCCAACATGCATGAAAAATGAAAATTCTGCCAATCCGATGTAACTTTGAAATTAAATTGCTCAAGAACGGCTATACCGATTTCATCAAACTTTTTTTTGTTTGATAGATGATTAGTTAGTCCTTTGAAAAAAAATTAATTAATTTAATTAATTAATTAATTAATTAAAAAATTAATTAAAAATTTATTTAAAATTAAATATCTCAAGAACAAAAATTAACGCCTCTGAGTTAATTTGATATATTTTAGAGTAAGGATAGAACTGTTTTCAGAAAAAAATTAATTAAATTCCAGTTGATCTTCGACCCTAGCGCCATCTAAAAAAAAGTTTTTTTAATATTTTTATTTAAAAATTAATTATAAAAACAATAAATTAATTGTTTTTCAAAGGACTAACTAATCATATATCAAACAAAAAAAAATTTGATGAAATCGATATAGCCGTTCTTGAGCAATTTAATTTCAAAGTTACATCGGATTGGCAGAATTTTCATTTTTCATGCATGTTGGGGTGCCCCCTATGCTCAAACTATGCACTTTAAAAAATTTTAAAATAAGTTGTATTTTTTATTTTGTCCATACTAATATGCCAAGTTTCAGGAAAATCAAAAATGGTCAAGCTCTCACAACTCTCTCTAGAACACGTTTTTCATCAATATATGCTTTTTTCCATCGTCAAATATGCGCGTTTTACATAATTTACTATTATGCACATTTTACCTATTTTACAAACTATTTATGATTTTATAATGGTCAGAAATCAATGTTTAATTAGGCCATGATTGATTCGGTAAATAATTACAAAGCCTCAATTCCACAGTTCAGGTGTAGTATACGGAGTGACGAATTACACATCAAACGGATCAAGACTTTGTCTAAAATTCTATCAGTCGTAAAAATTTTCTAAAAAAAACTGAAGCCTAGTTTAAAAAGTTTCTTATGTTGTTTGGCTTGTTGTTTCTTGTGTTGTTAATCAAAAACATGAAATAATAGTTTTTTCGATTTAAAACACTTGCAAAATTCATCAGATCATTTAATTGAAATCATTTTCTCATTTCTGATGTATCTTTGCTTGCTGAATCCGAATATAATATTTTTTTCTGAGTTAGAAGCCTCCTTTTGGTTCCTAAACTTAAAAACGTTAAAAAAGTTGTGTTTTGGAATAAACGAATCACATAACTTATTGTAAAAATGTACAAAATCGCACTGCGATTTATATATTTTTATTTTCTGAACATGTACATAACTTTTTTATAAACTAAAAGTTTTATATGTCGTCGCTAACCATAAACTTTCAAAAACTATTTCTTTTTTAGAACGGGCACCCCATTTATCGTAGAAGTGTAAAAAAAACTTATTTTGATGTAGTTCGGTTTGCTGAGTACGAACCTAACCAAACCATGTTCTATAAATTCAACTTTTCACTCTTGTCTCGTAACAATCTTTTAAAAACTGTATTGCCACCCAACTTATCGCGAAATTTTATTTTATTTGCATCTGATTGGCTCAAACACAGTGCCGTTACTACGGTACGGCCCACCCGGCCCTGGGCCGGGGGCCCACCATAAAACACTCATAAAAATATGAAAATGAACACTTCAAATAATAAATTTAAAAAACAACAATGCAATTTCTTTTACTGGGCTCATGCCAATTTCAAAAATTAATTTTTTGTAACTAAGTTGCAAAATCTACGCTTTTTCGTGCGTCATTTTAGTAATTAAATGAGCTTTATTTAAGCATTAATCTAGTCCATTGGTCAGATTCATTAAAGTACTAATTGTAGTTGTTTAATATTTTATTAAAGCATTAATAATAATGGTTTGATGATTCATTAAAGTATAAGTACTTTAATGAATCATTAAACCATTATTATTAACGCTTTAATAAACTATTAAATAACTACAATTAGTACTTTAATGAATCTGACCAAATTTACTAGAGTAATGCTTAAAAGCTATCAAATTCGTGAATGATTTCATATCCACGCTGGCGTTCAAATAAACCATAGTTCTTAGTTTAGAGTACTCGCACCACGATGTTAAAGGTTTCATGGATCCTAGTTTTCTTACAAAATAGGCCAGCATGACCATGTCATTAATTGTTGTAGTTTTTGATTCTTTGAACCACTCATCAAAATTTTTGTATGAAGTTTCGTACGCCAATTTCGCCAATTTTTCCGGAACGATTGTAGAAATAGCTTCATTTGCTGATTTTTCTATATCTGACGATACAAAATCATCATCACTTGAACTCATCTTGATATTTTTCACAATTGGCAGTATGAAAACTAAAAGAAAACTAAGACTGCATACTCCTTATAAGATCAAATGGGTTTGCTCAAAACGTACTAGTTACAAATGCAATTTGTTTAGTTGTATTTTTTATAAAAGTTTAATTTTGCAGCTTTGTTACAAAAAATCTTGTATGAAACACGTTGCTAAATTAGTTGTTTTAAGCACTCGATGTACTTTCAACCTCGGCATCGCCTCGGTTGCCAATTTCACATCTCGTGCTTAAAACAACCTAATTTAGCAACTTGTTTCATAAATAGCTATTAAATAATCACAAAAAGACATTATAATTTATATCAGAAAATCTTTGAATATTGAATATATTAGAAAATATTTTCGTTATATCTCTTATTGAGAATAACACTTATTATTCAAAAGAATTTAATTAATATGTTTCCAAACATAGAAAGAGAATTCAAAATTTTTTTAACCATTAAGGTCACTAATTGTTCAGGAGAACAGTCTTTTTAGGCGATGAAACACATAAAAAATGATTTGCGAAACAGCTTGCCGCAGGAGCGACTGAATTCCCTTGCGTTGATGTGCATAGAAAGTAATTTATTAGAATCTATAGAATTTGAAGATGTTGTAGATAAATTTGTTGACAAAAGAGTGAGGAGAAAAAATATTTAAATAAAATAAACATTATAATAAACCTCAAAAACCCGTAAGTAATTATGCTTTTAACTTTAATTTAGACTGGGTTCCAATTAGCTGCTAAATTGTACGAAACTGCTAAATCTAAATTTAGTTTTACAAAATTACCGAATTTTAATTCAAATTAATATAATCAAATTGTCAGATATTGTTTAACGTATGAATTTCTTCCAAATTATTTAGAAACAAAATATAATTTAGTCAAATAAAATAGTTGACTAAATTGATTTAGCACGTTTAGTACAATTAAGCATCAATTCGAACGCAGTCTTATTGTTAATTTTCGAAAAGGCCCCCTAGAAATAGTGGGCCAGGGGCCCCCAAATACATTGGGACGGCACTGCTCAAACAGTAAGGTTGTGGCGAACATTATAATTAAAAATTTTAAAAAATTAGCAGGCGATGATTTCCTTAATATTTATAAAAAAACAAAAAATATATTTTTGTTATTCGGTTTTTGTTTTCTTTCCAAACAGTTTTGATAAAATTCTTGATTTTCGTAATGTAAAAAAATGTTTGTGTAATAAATTTGTTTTAAATCTTATTTTGCACTATTCCAAATTTTAAATATTATAATAAATGTTTTACTGTTAACATGTTAAGTCAAAATGTAATAAAATAAATTTATGGAAATCAAATCAAGACACGTCATTAATTAATTATAATGAGAAAACAAAACCATTGATGATGTCAAATATTCACGTTCTCCAATATCTTTAACTTCAACCATTTCATCAGATTCTTTTACACAATTCTCATTACATAGATTCTGCCATTATTTAAGATACTGTAACGACTCTTCGTTGGTTCTTTTAGATTATTGAACAAACACGACAGTAAAAAGACAGATCTTTAGTTAACAAAATCCCAAACTTTATTTATCAACCAAATTACAGCAGCTTCCGTTTTTCCTTACAATAAATTCCAGGGTCTCCAATTTATGTACAATAAACTTCGCCGCTTTTCCACAATTTGAATCAATAATATTCGGAATCGTAAAATCTGTATTTACTATTCCCAAAGTTCAGATTCTTTCACTATTAGTACCCAGGCTCAAGTACCTCCGATTATTCCTTATACTTTCGAATATTTGTAAAACACTTTTAATTGCAAAATTAAAACTGACTATCTGATATTTTTGTTTGCCTATTTATATCGAAAAATAAATAAATCGAAACTTCTATAATCCACTAGAAATCAATACTACGTAGTCCGTACATCTGAAATAGGCCACACCTGTTTTCATTCATACTTGCATTTGTATTAGCGAACTCAAATTTAATTTATGCAAAATGTATTAGGTAACTTTTAATTCATTAATGTAAACATTTGTATAACAAATTTAATTTACATTAATTTATGCAATACAATTTGCAATACAAGTAAAAGATTGAAAAAGGAGTTAACTTTTAATTAATGAATGAGTAAATAAAATTAACCCATTCTGGACGAAGTTTATTACATTGCCCTCCATTTAGTTTTGTTCGTCCCGAACAATATCAGAGATCGCATTGGTGCTGTTACCTTGGTACGGTGCCAACCTTTGCAGATGTATCACTTTCATCTTGGTACGGGGTCCCTTTTGTATGCGGTAGATGACATCATTAATTCGTTTGATTATTTTATATGGGCCTTCCCAATCTGGCTGCAGCTTGGGTGACCTTCCCTTAGTTCTTCTGGGGTTGTATAGCCATACCAATTCTCCTTCTTGAAAACCGCCACTATTTGCATTTATGTCGTACCTGGTTTTCATTTTGTCACTGGCAATCTTAATGTGGTCTCGAACCTGCTGATGGATTTTATTCATCTTCTCCCTTAGTTGTCCCACATAATCTGTTTTCGTGGATACCAGACCTCCAGGGATGCCAAACTCGATGTCACTAGGAAGATGAAGTTCTCTTCCGAACATGATATTCGCTGGCGTTTCACTTGCGGTATCGTGCACTGCGCTACGATAGGCCATCAAGAATAACGGAAGATCCTTGTCCCAATTTCTTTGGTTGGCTTCTACTACCTTTGACAAATGTTCTTCCATGGTTCGGTTGAATCGTTCTACCATGCCATCTGACTGTGGGTTCATTGGTGTAGTTCGTGTTTTTCTAATGCCGAGTGTTCTGCACAGCTCTTCCATCAGTTGAGATTCAAAATTCCTTCCCTGGTCGGTATGCAACTCGAGCGGTGTTCCATATCTGCAAACCCATTCATTGACTAATGTTTCCGCGACCGTAACTGCTTCTTGGTTCGGTATTGCATAGGCTTCCGGCCATTTTGTAAAGTAATCAATGACCACCATGATGTATTTGTTACCTTTTGTCGTTTCCGGAAATGGCCCCGCGATGTCTATAGCAATTCTCTCCATTGGGGCACCCACATTGTACTGTTGCATCTCTCCTCGAGTTCTAGTTTTTGGTCCTTTGCTCGCTGCACACGTATCGCATCGCCGACACCATTGCTCCACGTCTGTTCGATACCGTACCCAATAAAACCTCTCCCTTACTTTGGCTAGGGTTTTATTGACTCCCAGGTGTCCTCCAGAAATACTTCCATGCAGCTTTCCCAGTACCTCTTCCACTCGACTTGATGGCAACACCAGTTGTTCTAACACTTTCTTTCCATCAGCGGACTCCCATTTTCTTTTAAGTATCCCGTTGTCCATAAATAGTGAGTCCCATTGCGCCCAGTAGCATTTCACCTCCGTACTTAAAGGTGCGACCTCTTTCCACTCCGGTCGCCTTCCTTCAGTTTTCCATTTCAATATCGGAGCCATAGCTGGATCTTCTAGCTGCTCTCTTTTCATTGCTTCGGTACACCAGTCTTCAGGAGTTTGGAACTTAATTTGCTTCACTGTCATTGCCTCTTTTCTTTCAGTCCTGCTACATGACTTGCGCTCTTCAACACAGGGTCTTCTTGAAAGATCTTCAGTGTTACAATGTATCCTTCTCTTTCGGTGTTCAACGCGGCAATCTTCTTCCTTTTTGACATTTGCCTCCTTTCTCTCAGTCCTGCTATATGACTTGCGCTCCTCAACACAGGGTCTTCTTGAAAGATCTTCAGCGTTACAATGTATCCTTCTCTTCCGGTGTTCGACGCGGCAATCTCCTTCCTTTTTGACATCCACTTGCTTGTTCGAAAGGTTCATCAACCGGCCTGAAACTATTCCTTCTTTTACTGCTACTTGTGTTTTGCATTCTTGTCTGATGTGCCCTAACTGCCCACAATTCCAGCATCTTACTCTGTTAGATCTTCTTCGTTGACTTCGTTCAGGCTTATCTTCCAAACTTTTGACACGCATGATCACTTCATCAAGCGCTGCTTTTAGAGGTTCTTCAGCAACTTTCATCTGACGTACTCTACCTGAGTCATACGCTCTTTTTCCAGCTTCCATTTGCAGGGCCAATGCTAAGACTTCTGCAGGTAGCTTCTTTCCGCTTAGATAGAGCTGGTTTCTCATTTGCACATCTCGAAGAGCATTGATGAATGTATCAGCTGCCAGTTCGTCTCGGTGTTCAGCGTTATAATTCGGATATGATAGATTAACCAGTCTCACAATGTCAGCCTCTAATTCTTGCAAGGTTTCGCTGACTCCTTGTTTTCGTGTCTTGAGCTGCATGCGATGGAGAGCTTGCATATGACTTTCCCCGTATCTTACTTCTAAGGCCTCCATAATCTTGCTGTAATCACGTTCTGTCGCTGATAGTGTCTGCAAAATTTCAGCAGCAAGTCCCTTCAATGCCAATATAAGCGCATTTGCTTTTTGCTGGTGATCAACCCCAGTTGTTGCTATCTCAAATTGCATCTTAAATATCTGATACGATGTAGATCCATCAAATGCGGGTGTTTTCACTCTAGCTGGGGCTGAAGTAGTTGATGGATTGATCATGTTACCTGACTTGCCTTGTGCTATTTCTTGGCGTAATTCACTCGAAAGTTTGCGTAATTTCTCTTCATGTTCTTCGGTAACTTTCCGCAGCTCCCTTTCCACGTTGTTGATTTTCACCTCTGCACTGGATATACGTGACTCGATTACTTCACGTAGACTTTCTTGCTTCGCCATCATATCAGCAAATTGTTGTCGTTGCTCTACTTTTTGTTCTGCTGCCTGTTTTTCTTGTCGAGCCATCATATCAGCAAGTTGTTGTTGTTGCTCTACTTTTTGTTCTGCTGCCTGCTTCTCTTGTCGGGCCATCAGATCAGCAAGTTGTTGTTGTTGGTTGTTTCCTTGTTTGGCAATCATATCAGCAAATTGTTGTTGTTCTACTTTTTGTTGTTGTTGCTGTGCCATCATTTCTTTCATCAACGCCATCATCGGATCAATTGCGGGGGCATTCTGAACCGGAGCATCCTCCAGCTCTATTTCTATGACCTCTGTGCTTTCACCTGCTTCTTCTAAAATTTTACGCAGCCGGAGTGCAAGTTCTGCTTTCGTTCCGTGGATTGGAGCATTCCTTTTCCTCAACTCGTCCTTCAGCTGGGTCTGGCTGAGATCACTAATATTTACTGTCTTGACCATTGTTTCAATAATCCCACTTCTGACACCACTGTAACGACTCTTCGTTGGTTCTTTTAGATTATTGAACAAACACGACAGTAAAAAGACAGATCTTTAGTTAACAAAATCCCAAACTTTATTTATCAACCAAATTACAGCAGCTTCCGTTTTTCCTTACAATAAATTCCAGGGTCTCCAATTTATGTACAATAAACTTCGCCGCTTTTCCACAATTTGAATCAATAATATTCGGAATCGTAAAATCTGTATTTACTATTCCCAAAGTTCAGATTCTTTCACTATTAGTACCCAGGCTCAAGTACCTCCGATTATTCCTTATACTTTCGAATATTTGTAAAACACTTTTAATTGCAAAATTAAAACTGACTATCTGATATTTTTGTTTGCCTATTTATATCGAAAAATAAATAAATCGAAACTTCTATAATCCACTAGAAATCAATACTACGTAGTCCGTACATCTGAAATAGGCCACACCTGTTTTCATTCATACTTGCATTTGTATTAGCGAACTCAAATTTAATTTATGCAAAATGTATTAGGTAACTTTTAATTCATTAATGTAAACATTTGTATAACAAATTTAATTTACATTAATTTATGCAATACAATTTGCAATACAAGTAAAAGATTGAAAAAGGAGTTAACTTTTAATTAATGAATGAGTAAATAAAATTAACCCATTCTGGACGAAGTTTATTACAATACTTTAGAAAAAGATAATAAATTAAGTGATTCGATAACTGTTGAAGATAATATTGAAAAATGCCGGACAATGCAACATTTAGTGAATCAGGATATCAAATAGTGCTAAACAACAAATTCTCCTTATATTGGATACAACATCTCCAACAACATTTCGATCATCATTTTCATCTCCTGGAAAATTCAACGCAACTAGCAGTCAGCCTCTATATTAAAGTCTACCTCCACTCAACGCAGTATCATCCAAAACTGGTAACCCCGACAATGAACAAACCTTCCAATGGAGTCAACTGTAAGAAGTATCAATTTTATAATTCAATTCATTTTTTTTTCTCCTTCTTAATTTAAATTAGTGCTTGCTTCATTTTATTGTAAAAAATTTAATTTTATTATAATATTTTTTTTTCACAGCAACACAACACTCTTCTCGTAGTGATCAGTCACAGTGATCACATATTCTTCCTGCTAGTCATTCCTGCTGTTTTGCTATAATCTTGTTTCCTCCTAGTGACACATTTTTTTTTCTCTCCAAATTCTTATTTTTCGGCTTTGAAGCCAACTTCTTGTAGTGCGATTAATTTTTTAAAATTTTCTTTTTGTTTTTAGATCGATACCATGGGGAGAAGTTTAAGAACTCTTTCCTTCGTAAGACCCACTTCATTCTTTTTCGAATTTTCTGATTTTTAATTTCTATCCCTAACGTTACCCATATGTTACCATAACATGAACATCTCCTAACGTTAACCATCTATCTGTTGACAAAACAGATATGGTCCTTATGGATATAAAAATCAGATTTCAAATAATTAAGCAGAAACTCCAAAAATCTGATCTTAAAAGAATATCCCCAACGTTACCCATATGTTTTTACAACATGAACATCTTCTGACGTTAACCATTTATCTGTTGACGAACAGGTACGGTTCTTATGGATATTTAAAACGACATTTCGTCGTTAATCAGATATTTCTTCTTAAAGCAATCTTTTTCTATGGTACACGTCTCCAAGGTAAACATTAGTCTCAGTCAACTTTGTACTGTCAGACTTTACCAAACTTGTGTTATCATATGCACTCCTTTGCTTACTCTAAATTTCTGCTTACTCTTGCTTTTAACAGCTACTTTTCGAAAAATTAACTAATATTCACGTTTGTACATGCTAGTATTGTCTCAGTCAACTTTGATCTGTCAGACATTCAGCATCACCGACGTTACTTTTCTGCTTCTCGTATTTTAAACGAACCTTTTAACCTATGGTACGCATTTCCACATATATTGGTCTCAGGCAACTCAGCTCTGTCAGACCTATATCTCCACTCGTGTTACCATAACTCCATAATTGTTCGTTTCGTTTCTTTTTTTTTGCAGAACTCCAAGATCGTAAGACCCATAATTTATTTTTTTCTCCACCAAATGGTATCGTTTTCTAAACAACATCCTTAAACTTTTTCTTATTCGCTACAACTGCTTAAGCAAAACTCTTTCCTTCTTTCCTCCTCAACTATATATCGTTCCATCTTCGATGGCACTAGGGGGGGAGTGTTGTGGCGAACATTATAATTAAAAATTTTAAAAAATTAGCAGGCGATGATTTCCTTAATATTTATAAAAAAACAAAAAATATATTTTTGTTATTCGGTTTTTGTTTTCTTTCCAAACAGTTTTGATAAAATTCTTGATTTTCGTAATGTAAAAAAATGTTTGTGTAATAAATTTGTTTTAAATCTTATTTTGCACTATTCCAAATTTTAAATATTATAATAAATGTTTTACTGTTAACATGTTAAGTCAAAATGTAATAAAATAAATTTATGGAAATCAAATCAAGACACGTCATTAATTAATTATAATGAGAAAACAAAACCATTGATGATGTCAAATATTCACGTTCTCCAATATCTTTAACTTCAACCATTTCATCAGATTCTTTTACACAATTCTCATTACATAGATTCTGCCATTATTTAAGATACTTTAGAAAAAGATAATAAATTAAGTGATTCGATAACTGTTGAAGATAATATTGAAAAATGCCGGACAATGCAACATTTAGTGAATCAGGATATCAAATAATGCTAAACAACAAATTCTCCTTATATTGGATACAACATCTCCAACAACATTTCGATCATCATTTTCATCTCCTGGAAAATTCAACGCAACTAGCAGTCAGCCTCTATATTAAAGTCTACCTCCACTCAACTCAGTATCAACTAAAAGGTTATATTTGGGTTCAGCAAGCAAAGATACATCAGAAAATTATTTCAACTAAATGGTCTGCTGAAATTTAAAGTGTTTCACGTCGAAATAGTTATTTTTTTCACTAGGGCAAACATAATTGATCTTATGACGAGTAAAAATGTTGTGGTGCGACGCATTAGCCGAATACCGCAGTTTTACGAGTTCCAAAATTCAATGAAAGTCTGATTAAAATATTAAATTTTTTCCCAACGGTTATTCGGTTATCTATTATATAATAAAATTTGAAAATATTCAACATTTAAATTACATTTAATTTACATCTCAAACTAAATCAAAGCAACACTTTTCATTTTTTGTCGAAGAATAATGAATTCCCTATTCAAACTTTGAACGTTGCTTTGATAAAAAATTCTATTTTCGGCTAACGGCTGTAAAGTTTAACTTTACTGCCGCTGGGGAGTAGCTAAAGTCTTACTTTTTAGCCGGCGGCTGCAAAAGTGACGTCATTTTTACTTTTTCTGCCGGCGGCTGTAAAGTAACTTCCATATTTTTACGGCGGCTGTAAAGTAATTTTCATATTTTTACGGCGGCTGTAAAGTAATTTTCATATTTTTACGGCGGCAGTAAAGTAAAATAAAATGATATTATTAATTTGTTCAAAACAGAATGCATTTCAGTTCATTTTAATGAATAAAAATAAAAAAAAATTAATTTCAGAAAATTTATTACCTAAAACATATTTTTAAAAAATTTGATGCATTAATTTCATATTTTTAAACAAATTTAAACGTTTGCCGAAAAAATAGTGTATTGAATTCGGAGCTAAAGTGACTTTTTGTGTTTCGTCTATAATTGTCGGCCTCCCTACGGTCGGCCGCCAAACTATAGACTCAACACAAAAAGTACGACTTTAGCTCCTAATTCAATAATATACTATTTTTCATAGAATTTAAACAAATTCAAATGTTTTTTACTTTTTTGGACGTAACTATGACAGCAAAACAAATAGTTAAAAAGTGGCATTTTAAGGTCGCAAATCACAGTAATAAAGTAGTCTATAATATTAAGGCGAATAGTCGAATAGTTTAGGCGAAAAACATATTTTTTATTCGCCTACATATTAAAGTATTACTTTATTACTGTGATTTGCGGCTTTAAAGTATCACTTTTCAACTATTTATTTTGTTGTCATAGCTACGTCCAAAAAAGTAAAAAGCATTTGTATTTGTTTAAATTCTTTTAAGAATTCAATTCAATTCAATTCATTCAATTCTCGGCTAGCGCCTCGATTTGTAAACTCCACATCGGTCCAAAATCTTTAGCTTTACGTCCTAGCATCATAATGTACTATTTTATTCGCCTACAGATTAAAGTGTTACTTTACTTTTAACCATATATTACTTTGTCACAACTCACATTGCTTTTACAGTTATAAAAAAACAAATTAAGTACTAAGCTTTTTTTTGTTTGGTTTTCAATTTTTATTAATAAAATAATTTTATTAATATTATTGCCGTCATGTGAAAATATTTTGAATTAAATTTTTATTTAAAATTTAACATGTTTCGATAATATTTAAAATTATCATCATCAGAAAATTGTAACAAAATTAAAACGATTTAAGAGTACGTAGCTTACAAAAACAATGTAAATAAATTAAACTCAATACAATGACAAAATACAATAAACAAAAAATAAATAAAATTGATAAAATGCAACTGATACGAATTAAATGCATAAATTAAGTTCTTTTCTTAATTACATTATATACTATAGTCTATGTAATAAAATTGAATTTGAATCTTGGATGAATAAATTAAAGCTTAATACTAGATTACTAACGTAAAAACTCTTAATTTATAGGATGTGCAGATGTCGTTGGTAATGGTGAAATGATTATTTGGTTTGCGGGTACTTATAATTATATTTATATATTTTGAAGGTTCGTATCTTAGGTAGTTTTAAATTTTAATTACCTGTGTCCTGGGAACTTCATATTTTGTATTGCGGTTTCATATAAAATGTTATCTTTTATTGTTAATTTATCATTCAATAATGTGTCGTTGTTGTCTTTATATGCTTTATAAATTTCAAATTCCTCGTGAACATCCATGATCTTACCCTTCGAACATTTGTGTAAAATCTTAATATCCCTTTCAAAGTTTGAATGTTCATGATTTTCATCAATTAAGTGACGTGCGTAGTTAGATGTTTCTGCAGTATGTCTTTTCGATGGCAAATGCTCCTTATAACGTTTGATGAGGGGCCTTCCAGTCTGGCCTATATAGAACTTTTTGCATGTTTGACAAGACAATTTGTATATTCCAGTTGATTTTTCTGGGGGTATTTTTTTATTCTTAGTCAACCTGGATTTTAAATTATTTTTTGTTTTATAGCTTATGCTATATGTTGAGGTTGTAAACTTCTGAGTGAATAGACGTGTATGGAATTGTGCTCAAACTAAATAAATTATTTAAAAATATTAAACAACGATATTTGCTGGACAAATTGAATTGTGATATAAATTAATACTTAGTTATTAAGTTTCTTTAATAAAATTGTGAAAAAACAATTAATTATATAGTAAAAATTCTGAACAAAACTCTGTTGCAGTGACATTGTTGTAAAATCTTGTTTCGAGTTTACCTATCGGCAAGTTTTTTTCATTCAAAAACAATTATTTTTATAAACATAATCAATTAATAATACAATTATAAATTCAGGGCAGTTAAACATTTTTCTGTGAAACTTATATTGTTTTTCAAGTTCTTGTTTGTTTGTTGGTTATATATAATATTTAAGTCAAAACATTTATAATTAAAATTCAACGATGCCGGATTGCGAGAAATGCAAAAAAACTGTAGATTCTAGAGAAAGGTTGAGGATCAGATGTTATGGTAAATGTAAAAAGGTATTTCATCTTCAATGTATTGATTGGAATTTTGATAAATGGAGTAAAATATTCAAGGAATGTGTTTATGCAAAATTTGTGTGTTATGATTGTCAGAAATATGAGGAGACTTTAATGTTTGAAAGCTTAGAAAAGATTACAACGTCAATTGATGAATTGAAAGTTATCATTACGGAACAGAAATCTAATGTCATAGATGCAACAAATATTTTATCTGAAAGCAGTACTAGCGTTTCAACTAAGATTGATGACCTTAAATCAATTATCTCAGAAAATAATTCCAAGGTTTTTGAGGTAAAACATATAATTTCAGAAAATAGTACAAATGTTAACGAGCTTAAAAATATTATTTCTGCGACAAATAACAGCATTGACGTCAAAGTAAATGAAATTAAAACGCACATAAGTGATTGTAGTTCCAAATTAACCTCGCCTTTTTTTGCGGAAGTAGTTAAATCTCAACCAAAACAAGTAATTCTTGTACAACCAAAAGTGGCACAAGAAAGCTGTAAAACTAGAAGCGATATTATCACCCATATCGATCCTACGGAAATTCCTATTATGGGTTCACATACTGTGTCAAATGGTGGAATAATTTTCAATTGTCGCTCAAAAGAAGATAAGGATAAATTAGAAAAACTAGCTGTTGAGAAACTAGGCACACATTATAACATAAAAATTCCCGCTGAACTAAATCCTAGAGTGAGAATCTTTCGCTTATCTGAAGAATTGAAAGGTGATGATATAATTGTTGCTTTAAAAAAACAAAACGAGTTTTTGAAAACAAGTTATATTAAAATTATTGCTATACTTAAAAGGAAACACTCAAATGAATGGGATACAATTATTGAAACGGATGCAACAGCTTTTAAAAACATTATGGAAGTTGGTAAGCTCAACTTAAGATTTGATCGATGTAGTGTTGTTGAATGTTTTGGCATCACACAATGCTTTAAATGCAATGGTTATGCTCATAAGGCAGCAGATTGCACTAAAGAAAGATCTTGTCCATTTTGTGCAAAAAACCATAAAATCAACGAATGCGACTATTCTGTTCAAAAATGCATAAACTGTGTAACTATGAATGAAAAATCAAATCTTAACATTGATATAAGTCACAAGGCTTGGGATAAACAATGTCCTGTTTATTTACGTAAAGTAAGTGTTCTAAAAAATAAAATCAGCTATCAATAGCAACCATCAGATTGTGATATTGTCTACACAAACATTCAACGCCTTACTGCTAATATTCTTGAATTAAAAAATCTCTGTTTAGAAGTTAAACCATCGTTAGTTTTGCTTAGTGAAACTCGAACAACTGAAAATATTTATGATGGAGAACTTAAAATTGATAACTATTTTATTATTCGATGTGACTCAGATTCAAGGCAAACTGGAGGAGTAGCCATATATGTAAGAAACAACATTCAGGTAAAAATATTGTCTAATATTACGAGAGATAGAATCTGGTTCCTTGCTATTAAAATATCAAAAGGACGTTATGCAGGTATTTATGCAGTGTTATACAAATCTTTTCAAATATCTAATGCTGTATTCTTAACTAATTTGGATGAATGGCTTGAAGAAATACTAGATCTCAATAAAATTAATTTAATTTTTGGTGACTTCAATATCAAGAAATATCATATTACAGTGCCAAATTAATAAAACTTATAAGAGATAACGGGTTAAAACAAGTAGTGGAAACTTGTACAAGAGAAACGTCAAGTAGTCGCTCTTTAATTGATCTTGTTCTAACAAATTCGGATAAATATAAGTGTGATGTGATACAAAATAAAGACATAAGTGATCACCATTTAATATACGCAAACATAAGAACAAAAACCAGTGTAAATAAAAATAAAATTAAAAATGAAAAAATTGAAATTACAAGTTGGAAAAAGTACAGTGCAGATAAATTAATTCATGAATTAAATAAAAATATAATTAATTATGAAACATGTGATTTGAATAGTAAGGCAGACACACTGATTTCAAACCTTAAAACAAGTGTCAACTCTCTTTTATCAACGAAAATCATTACTAATCGGAACAAAAACCCATGGTATTCTAGTGAACTAAGAAAATTGAAACAAAAAAGAAATGAAAAACATTCAATTGCTATCCTATCAAGATCTGGTTTAGATTGGCGAATGTATAAGAAACAAAGGAACAAGTATAAACAGAAAATAAGAAAGGTTTATTCAGATTATTTAAGAAAGAAAATTGAGATGAATAAAAACAACTCAAAGGGGCTATGGAAAGTAATAAAATCTATGTTTAACGCAAAGAATAGTACTATAGGTGCCATAGAAATAGACAACTGCGTAATATCTGACAGGGAAATAATAGCAGATAAACTGAATGAAGCTTTTATTAATAGTGTAGAGATGATAAACAAAAATATAGGTGATGCTCCAGTTCAAACTTTGAAATATAGAGCGCCAGATAATAAGTTCACGTTCAAAACGGTTAACAAAGAAAGTGTAGAAAATATTATTAAAAGTTTAAATTCGTCTTCTGGATTAGATGGAATAAATAAATCAGTAATGATGGATGCAATGCAATGTGAAAAGTTTGCTGATAAGTTTATAGATATAATTAATCAATCTTTAAAAGATGGACAAGTACCTTTAAACTGGAAAACTTCAACCGTAATACCTATTCCTAAAGTTCAATCGCCACGTCGACCTGAAGAATTTCGTCCAATTAATATTCTACCTGTATACGAAGCCATTTTAGAGCGTGTAGTTAAACAGCAGCTTATGGATTATATTGATGAAAATAAAATACTGGCAGAACAACAATCGGGATTTCGGAAACATCATTCCTGTGAAACAGCATTAAACTTAATGATTCTCAACTGGAAAAACTCGCTTGATTTAGGGAATGTAGTGGTTTCAGTATTTCTAGACTTTAAAAGAGCATTTGAAACTATTGATCGAAACCTATTGATAGAAAAACTTTCAATGTATGGAATAACAGGAGTAGAATTGGAATGGTTTAAATCTTACCTTGAAAACAGACAGCAATGCGTAAAAATAGAAAAACGGTCTTCAAATGCCAAAAATGTTTCATTGGGCGTGCCGCAAGGCTCAGTATTAGGTCCAATCCTATTCATTTTATATATTAATGACATCACATCTGCTATAACGCATAGTAAAATAAAATTATTTGCAGACGATACACTGTTAATGGTTTCAGCTGCTAGTTACGAAGAAGCTGTTTTTAAAATCAATCAAGATCTGCAAAGCCTTAATAATTGGTTAAAATTTCACAAGCTTGCTTTAAATGTCTCGAAAACTAAATATATGGTGCTTACGTTAAAGAGAAATTTAATGATGATAAATACTACAGTTATAATCGATGGCGAACAAATTGAAAAAGTTGAACAGTATAAATATCTAGGGTTATGATAGATGATCGTTTAGAATTTAAAGACCATTTAGATTATATAACCAAGAAATTGAATAAAAAACTGGGTTTATTCAAACGAATAAGTAAAAATCTGAACACTGATAGTAAAATAATATTTTACAAATCTTTAGTCTCGCCTCATATTGATTATTGCTCTTCTATATTATTTATTTTGAATAAAAATCAAATTTCCAAATTGCAAAAAATACAGAATAAATTCATGCGGTCAATATTAAAAGTTGATAAACGAACACATATCGTTGATATGTTGGACAAATTAAAATGGCAATCCATCAATCAAAGATTGCATTTCCAAACGCTAAAAATGATTTTCCGGATGATCAAGGCGAATTACCAACGTATCTTGATAATATTCTTATATCAAACAGAAGTATACATGGTTATAGTACGAGAAATGACCATTATCGATTGCCACAATATAGTAAAGCATGTTCACAGCAATCATTACGTTTTAAAGGTATAAAATTATTCAACGATATACAAGATTTTTATAGAAATTGTGATCTGAAAACACTAAACTTAAAAGAATTTTCGAAACTAGTAAGTTATTACATAAAAGACGTCATTGAAATATAAAAAACTAATAACATAAAATAGTAAAAATTGTATTATATATATATATATATATTTATTAATCAATTTATTATAATTGTATTATATTTATATGTATTGAATTTATATTTATATTTTTTTATATTTATTTTTTTATAATTATTTATTCATTTATGTTGTAAAAATGTCATTTTTTTGGCAAATAAATAAATCAAATCAAATCAAATTATGCGAATATTATATTTGCGTAATAAATTACTAATTGCAAATGGCATAAAGGTGGAGTACGCTGATGATATATATCTTATCGCTTCCTTAGGTTCATTGATGTGCTTATTTTTGTGTTTTAATCGTTTTTTATGTTTTTTGATTAGCGTATCAATTAAACGGGGATTGTATCCATTCACTTGGGCTATGTACTTTAATATATTTGTTTCTTCTTGATAGTTTATTTCACTCATGGGAATGGTTAGAAGCCTGTTGACGAAACTGTTATATGCGGCTAGCTTATGTTGATGTGGGTGGTATGATTCATTGTGAATGGTAACGTCACTTGTGGTGGGCTTTCTATAAATTTTATATTCCAACTCATGTGCATGTCGGGTTACCGATAAATCAAGAAAATTGACCGTGTTGTTGATTTCAAAGTCAACGGTGAACTTTATGTTATTGACAAATTTGTTTATGGTGTTGTTAAAATTAGTTATTTGTCGACTAGTACCGTCAAATATGATAAAAGTATCATCGACGTATCTGCAATAAAAAATGATTTTGTCTTTGTATGGGTTGGCTGATTGGTTGAAGATATATGTGTTTTCAAAATGGTTTAAGTAAATATCCGATAATAGTCCAGATAAAGGTGATCCCATAGCAAGACCATCGTTTTGGGTGTAAAATTCATCCTCATATTCAAAATAGTTTTGAGATAATGTACATAAGAGTAATTTCCTTATGTCGTCGATTTGGTTGACATGTAACTTGTTGCTATTCTTTAATTGTTGTATGGTCGAACGATGGTCTTGCTATGGGATCACCTTTATCTGGACTATTATCGGGTATTTACTTAAACCATTTTGAAAACACATATATCTTCAACCAATCAGCCAACCCATACAAAGACAAAATCATTTTTTATTGCAGATACGTCGATGATACTTTTATCATATTTGACGGTACTAGTCGACAAATAACTAATTTTAACAACACCATAAACAAATTTGTCAATAACATAAAGTTCACCGTTGACTTTGAAATCAACAACACGGTCAATTTTCTTGATTTATCGGTAACCCGACATGCACATGAGTTGGAATATAAAATTTATAGAAAGCCCACCACAAGTGACGTTACCATTCACAATGAATCATACCACCCACATCAACATAAGCTAGCCGCATATAACAGTTTCGTCAACAGGCTTCTAACCATTCCCATGAGTGAAATAAACTATCAAGAAGAAACAAATATATTAAAGTACATAGCCCAAGTGAATGGATACAATCCCCGTTTAATTGATACGCTAATCAAAAAACATAAAAAACGATTAAAACACAAAAATAAGCACATCAATGAACCTAAGGAAGCGATAAGATATATATCATCAGCGTACTCCACCTTTATGCCATTTGCAATTAGTAATTTATTACGCAAATATAATATTCGCATAAGCTATAAAACAAAAAATAATTTAAAATCCAGGTTGACTAAGAATAAAAAAATACCCCCAGAAAAATCAACTGGAATATACAAATTGTCTTGTCAAACATGCAAAAAGTTCTATATAGGCCAGACTGGAAGGCCCCTCATCAAACGTTATAAGGAGCATTTGCCATCGAAAAGACATACTGCAGAAACATCTAACTACGCACGTCACTTAATTGATGAAAATCATGAACATTCAAACTTTGAAAGGGATATTAAGATTTTACACAAATGTTCGAAGGGTAAGATCATGGATGTTCACGAGGAATTTGAAATTTATAAAGCATATAAAGACAACAACGACACATTATTGAATGATAAATTAACAATAAAAGATAACATTTTATATGAAACCGCAATACAAAATATGAAGTTCCCAGGACACAGGTAATTAAAATTTAAAACTACCTAAGATACGAACCTTCAAAATATATAAATATAATTATAAGTACCCGCAAACCAAATAATCATTTCACCATTACCAACGACATCTGCACATCCTATAAATTAAGAGTTTTTACGTTAGTAATCTAGTATTAAGCTTTAATTTATTCATCCAAGATTCAAATTCAATTTTATTACATAGACTATAGTATATAATGTAATTAAGAAAAGAACTTAATTTATGCATTTAATTCGTATCAGTTGCATTTTATCAATTTTATTTATTTTTTGTTTATTGTATTTTGTCATTGTATTGAGTTTAATTTATTTACATTGTTTTTGTAAGCTACGTACTCTTAAATCGTTTTAATTTTGTTACAATTTTCTGATGATGATAATTTTAAATATTATCGAAACATGTTAAATTTTAAATAAAAATTTAATTCAAAATATTTTCACATGACGGCAATAACATTAATAAAATTATTTTATTAATAAAAATTGAAAACCAAACAAAAAAAAGCTTAGTACTTAATTTGTTTTTTTATTTTAATTGTGAAGTGGGTGATTTATTCACATATACAGAAAGATATTAATAGCATCTTTCAACATGAATTTTACAGTTACTTTTTAACCATATATTTTGTAGTCATAATTACGTCCAAAAAAGTAAAAAACATTTGTATTTGCTTAAACTCTATAAAAAATAGAAATTTTTATCAAAGCAACCCTTAAATTCAAAATTTCATAATCCAATTAAAATAGTTGTTATCATTTGTTATCATAGTTATACAATAATTTGGTTCCACATATTTTCATATCAAAAGTTATGCAAATTTATAATTTTAATTTAGAATAATAGTACATTATTTAATTAGGAGCTAAAGTGATACTTTTTGTGTTAAGTCTATAGTTTGACAATTATAGACGATACACAAAAAGTCACTTTAGCTCGGAATTAAATACACTATTTTTTCGGCAAACGTATAAATTTTTTATAAATATGAAATTAATACATCAAAATGTTTATAAATATGAATTTTTATCGTCATGATTACTTCCAAAAAAGAGAAAAAAAAGCATTTAAATTTGTATGAATAAAATTTTTTTATCAAAGCAGCCTTTTCAAAATTTCATAATCCAATTGAAATAGTTGTTATTTTTTTGTCGTAGTTATACAATAATTCAAAATTTCATTATCCAATGAAACTGTTTGTTATGTTTTGTTGTCATAGTAACATACAATAATTCAAAATATCATAGTTGATTTTCATTGATCAACTTATTTTTTGGTGTCATAGTTATTCAATTTGTTTGAAAAAATAACAAAATAACAAATGCTACTTCACTGCAGCCGTATTATTAAATGAAAATGGCGTTACTATTGCAGCCGCAGTAAAAAAAATAAGACTTTAACTAACTCCCTAGCGGCAGTAAAATTAAACTTTACAGCCGTTTGCCGAAAAACAATTTTTTTGTAAATATTTTGCCTTTGGTGAATAAAAAATAGTATATGATGCACGGACGTAAGCTACATGGCTGGCGCCTAGATTTGTAAACTCCACAATCCACATACGTCCAAAATCTTTAGCTTTACGTCCTAGCATCATAATGTACTATTTTCTCCAACCGGACAAAAAATTTGCACTTTTTGTTTGGGTATATTTTACAAAAAATATGTCATTTGAGTATTACATCTAGTTGTCATGGTAACAGTCCCGAAAACTATCATTTATTTGTCCTAGGAAAAAAAGTAAACAAATCTATATTTCTATGCAAAACAAAAATCAAAGTTTCGATAGGAAGTTTATTATTATTTGACAAACAATTGAAATGGTTGCTTGGATTTAGTTTGAGATGTAAATTATATAAAATTTAAATGTTGATAATTGTTAAGACACTCAATTAATTACTTGTAGCTTCACGCTGATCATTCGATAAATGAAAACAAGTTAATTTCACATTAACAATTGTCCTTTATTTTATAATTCCATGTAATTTATACAATTCTAAATTATATATAGTGGTGTATGTATTATGATAAACTTGATCATAGGTTGTTTCGTAAATCTTATTAAATCATACAGTGGTACACAACAATAATTTGATTAATAACATAGATAGATTAAATAACGGTTGGAGAAAAAATTTAATGTTTTACTCGGATTAAAAATGAATTCCATCATTTTTAGGGTTCCGTTCTTTGAAATGGGAAAAACGGTAGCTTATTTGTGAGACTTCGGTGTCGGTCCGAATTTCTACATAATCGATTTACTCACGAAATTGTGTTTTCCCACCCCTGCTGATAACAAAAAAATAATAAATATTTGTTTTTATCTATATTTTATGGATATTGTTAAGGAGATAGTAAAACAAAAGTTTTTTTGAAGGAATCGAGTTTGGTTTAGAAAAATCGAAAAAGATGGAAATATTTCAAAAAAACTTCACTGAATTTTCGACTGCTTAGTTTTTGAGTTATTGCCAAAAACGAGTGTTTTTTCTGCCCCCATCCTTCACTTTGAACATTACAAAAGAAAAACTTAAAAAATTCATGGTTGTAGGAATTTTGCATAAAAAACGGTTTTTTTATTTTGGTTGTTATAATTTTAAATGTTCATTGGAGGGAGTTGAGAGCAAAAATTCCGATAAGTTTATTTTTGATCATGGGAAGTGGGGTGTCATA
The DNA here is from genome assembly GCA_963693315.1 of Diogma glabrata. NCBI lineage: Eukaryota > Metazoa > Arthropoda > Insecta > Diptera > Cylindrotomidae > Diogma > Diogma glabrata. The sequence continues at coordinate 14,729,902 of OY856187.1, read as the reverse complement.
TAAAAGGTGATTTTTTTTGTGGTGCAAAACAGTTTTTTTGTAATTTTCGAAAGCACAGTTTTCGACTTATTTTCGAAAACGTAAAATTTGTTTTGAAGTACAAAAGCACCGTTTTTGGCTTATTTTCAAAATGGTGTTTAGGAGAAAAATTATTCTCGTAGAATAATATATATACGGAACCCTCGATGAGCGAATTATATTCGCATTTGTCCAACTTTTTGTCCTAGTGAAACAAATAACTATTTGTAAAATAAATCCAAACAAAAAGTGCAATTTTTAGACCGGTTTGAGAAAAAAACTATTCTTTCATTTAAAGGTGGTTTGTTTGCAGCCGCCATTTTGAATTTTAGGAAAATGCTAAACATCGTTAAGCTTTAATTCTTTACATTATAGTTACATTGAGAAAGTAGCGGTGAACTAACGGTTTCTTGAACATTTCAAATTCTTATTTAATTTTCAAGTCTTTAGTTTTAACATATTCTCTATAAACGTTTCCTTGAGAATCACAACTAATTATTAAACAACTCTAGATGAATATATTATTACACATTAGTTTTTCCAAAAACGAAAACAGTACCTAGAGTTTGTGCTACTTGCATAAATTTTATAAGTAATTCAATCGTTGCAGTTTTACATGCTATTACTTTACATGCTATTAAAATTCTACTTTATAATTTATCGGCGAACAAAATAGCTATTTATGTACCTAGGGCGTTATGTAGGTTATTACGCCCGGAAAGCGACGTAATCTAGCCCGAGGGCCTCTGGCCCGAGGGATGGATGTCGCTTGATGGGCGTAATACCCAGTAACGCCAGTGGTGCATACAAGATTTTATGCTTCACTTAATAAGCTAAAAACTAAGAAAGAATTTAATTTGTTAATCTATATTGATATGCAAACAAATACAAATGTATCGTAGTATGCCAAGAAAATAACTATTTTGAAGTTTAAAATAAATATTTGTTGTTTGAACGTTGCTATGTAAACAAATTCTCCTAAATTTTGTAGCGTATGACAAAAACATTGTATGACGTTTAAAATAATTTGATAGTTTTGGAAAACTATATAAACAATTAATAACTAAAATGTTGCTAAACATTTTTAAGCAAATGTCAAAATCTTTTACTAGCTTAAATTCAATAAGAATTATTTACATTGTGTAGACAAAACCACAGTAAAAATAATTTTATTTAGTTTTTTAGGGTCTTAATAGCGGGCGTTATGAATTCATAATGCCCTCTCATAACGCCCCGGTTTTTATGAATGTGTTTATATATTGCGTATCCTAGACATTATAACAACTTTATATCATTGTGAAGCATAAACTATTTTACATAGCATAGTTGCTTAAAGTTTTTATTTTTATTTACAAAACCAGATAGCTCTTTTTGTAGTTTGTTTTTTGTTTTTCTGAAGCTATATACTTATTAAATATCCAAGAAAAAATGTATCAAGAAAATATTTATGAGAATTTTATGGATGCACGTTCTATCGTATTTTAAAAAATTATCGTAAGAAAAACTTGTAAGGATATTATACTTCAAGATTCTATAATTTTAATCAATTTGGTTATTTTATGATAATGTAGCTCACTTCAAATACATTAAATCAAAACGATAACTACCCATATAAGCACAGAAAGCAATTAACATATAAAAAATTCGTCTTTCAAAAAGATTCAAAAGAAATTCGATATCTTTGCGTTCTCCTTTATAAAACTTTAGCTATTCTTACTATCGAAATTCTGTCATATTTTAAACAATTTTCCACCCTAATTTTTCAAATTTTCCATCTTGTTGTTTTATTTTCATAATTTTGTTGAAATAAAAAAAAAATAAATATTAAAAGATTTATTTATTAATCATGATAAAAGAAAACAAATTTATGCGTCTTATGATTTTAATTTTGTGGAACATAAACTGGAATATTGAAATTAAATTTCATTTGCTTTAAATTTTACGATTTTTTAAGTTGAGCGAAATTTTTCGTTTCAGTTTGGAAATGAATTTAAATATTGAAATGAATTTGGGTTTAATCTGTTATGAACGGTTTTTATAGATTGTATGGATTGAAATATTATATTAGGTATAGTAAATATTACTGTTGTTTTTACTAGAAAAACTGTGGTAGGCAGGAAAATTAAATCGGAAAATTAAAATTTTTGTGATATTTGCTTCTAAAAATATTGAATGATTGCAGTTCTTTAAATATTCATAACTAGAGAATTACATTTGGAGACACCTTGAGCAACATATGGCGAGATCATTTCTTTCATAAAAGCAATTGCTTAAATATGGGTGAAATCACGAATTTTCCACCAGAAGTTTAATTTTTTTGTCAAACATTTTTTGATTTGATTTAAAATGTTTACAGCGAAAGAGAAAATAGATAAAAACGTTTCGGAGAAGAAAATTTTTGTTTGTTGTGTGAGGTCCCTGGGTCAGTACCGAAGTCGTACCCGAGATACGCTCACTTTGTGATAGATGAAATGAATACCTACCGGTGTACTTACGGTGGTTGAATTATCTATCTTTTCCTTCTCAATATATATTGTAATGAAAACACTGACTTTTTGTTATATTGGTTACGGATTCCTATGGAATTTAGATTTTCTTGTATTTAATTCGTTAACGTACACTATTATTTGGGAAATAGCTTAACTTAATTTCACTTGGATTATTTATTAATCCCTTGCACTTTTTTATAATACTTTAACTTTTTTAAACTTTTTGGAGGATTTCTTCCCGTACTAGTTGTTCTAGTTTCGCGACGGAGTTCAGACTAACTTTTCGTTTGGTTTTTACCAACCACGAAAACTATTTTTCTAAAGTTTTATGAATAGGTTTTTTGTTTAATAAACAAAAAACCGTTTTTCAATTAATTTGATTTACTTTAATGAATTTTTGTTTTATCAACAAAAACCGATTTTCAATTTTAATAAAAATTATTTTTTCGGCTAACGGCTGTAAAGTTTAACTTTACTGCCGCTGGGGAGTAGCTAAAGTCTTACTTTTTAGCCGGCGGCTGCAAAAGTGACGTCATTTTTACTTTTTCTGCCGGCGGCTGTAAAGTAAATTCCATATTTTTACGGCGGCTGTAAAGTAATTTTCATATTTTTACGGCGGCTGTAAAGTAATTTTCATATTTTTACGGCGGCAGTAAAGTAAAATAAAATGATATTATTAATTTGTTCAAAACAGAATGCATTTCAGTTCATTTTAATGAATAAAAATAAAAAAAAATTAATTTCAGAAAATTTATTACCTAAAACATATTTTTAAAAAATTTGATGCATTAATTTCATATTTTTAAACAAATTTAAACGTTTGCCGAAAAAATAGTGTATTGAATTCGGAGCTAAAGTGACTTTTTGTGTTTCGTCTATAATTGTCGGCCTCCCTACGGTCGGCCGCCAAACTATAGACTCAACACAAAAAGTACGACTTTAGCTCCTAATTTAATAATATACTATTATGTTAAACTATTAAAATTTGTTGTTATTGTAAATATGTGTAAAACTTTGTTAGATCGAATTATATTTTAATTTAATAATTTTTTAGTTTTCCGTTTAGGATTTTGTTTCTTATGGTTAACTGGATTTTTATGACAATTCAACTCTCTAAAAAAAGTTTCAATAAGGTCCAATCAAAACGCTTCATTTACTATTTTTTAGCAAATCAAAACGATTTGTTTCGATTATTTTTTTCTGGTAGGAAGGAACAGCGAATATTTTCGAATATTTTCCGCCTACTTAATATATTAATTTAAAACTAAAATGCACATACAAAATTATGTGAAAATGCAATTTGCAAATAGTAAAAATGTCCGTTTTCATTCATAAATGATTGAATGTTTATGTTTATTTGTTAAAAATAAATTACAACTTTATAACATTTATGCGCCTACTAAGATGAAATAATACTTAATTTTGTTTGACAACAAAGGAATATGTTGTATGAAATAATGTTACTATTTCTGTTCGTTAAATTGTCTGCTAAATACAACTCGTCATCAAATTATTAGTCGATTATTTTTCAACATTACCACTCATGCCATTTGAGGTCAAAAATTTCCCTCGTGCGCTATGCACACTCGGGACCTCAAATGACATTCGTAATAATGATTATGAAAAATAATCGACTATTATTTGACGACTCGTTATATATTATATATGATAATTTGAGTTTTGTGGAAATTTTAACGGAAATCTGAATGGTTCGATTGTTTAAATTTGGTGAGAATTAAAGTTGTGTTTTTATTATATGATGGAAATTGAAATTGGAATATTTATTAATTATTATTACTATTTGGGAATGTTTTTGAAGGAAATTGAAATTAGAGTTTTTAATAATTTAATGAACAAACAAATGTTTGTACAAACAATATTTGCATTGTTTGGATTTTTATAATTATGTCTGGGATTGGATTGTTGCAACTTTGTTGCTATGATGGTCTTTATTATTCATTGGGACACGTGCACTCAAACCTCTATTGGTTTTATTAGAGTTGTGCGTTTGAAAATGTATGGTTTGGGCGGTGTACGCGTGTAAGTGTGATATGGTCGCTGTTCGAGCTATCACAGTTGCAAGCGATTCTCCCTTTATAGCGAGGGGTTGTTATTAAAAACCACGGGTTTCCTGTATGTTCAATTTAATTTATCTCAAGAACTATATTTGACGGATTTAAAGAAATTTGTTTTTTTATTAGCGAAAATGAGTCCTTTTTATGTAGTAGAAGATTTGTCTGGTGGTCCTTGAAGGTCCACCAGTTGGTCGTGCACGCAAAATTCACCCTGCCGCTAGTTCGATTGAGCGAAGGTTCTATTGACCAACTTCAGTACAAGAAAATTTAAAATACACAAATAAAAGCGCGTGCTTACACTACCATCTAGGTGTCGTCAGGAGGTTGCCCTGCCCTACCCTGCCACAACCATTTTCAAATTATAATTACTTTAGCAACTCATGGCAACACTATCGTTAAATTTATACAGAGTAAAAAAATTTAAACAAAGTGAAAAAAAATAATAAACTTAACAAATTGACTCCATAACTTTTTTCCTTTGATTTGAGAATTACAGTTTCCATTACAATTAATGTACATATTGGTTTTTCCCAATCTTAACTCTAAGTAATAAATCGAACACTTAATTCAATTCTAGGTAAACATTCCTTTTACTAATTTTCTTGCGGTTTTCAAATTACTTTAACGTACAACCAAATTAGTTTTACATTTATTTCTAGTGATATACACTTATCATCTTTCACCATAAAAAAAATTTCAATTTTTCTTTCAGTTTCCTTTAACGAAACATTACTATAATTTGTTTAGAAAAAATAATGGAAAATTTCGAAAACAAAAAATTAAGAAATTATTATAAACTATTTTGTTTTCCTCTTGAACTTTGCAACATCACCTGGTACCACTCCAACTAGTCAACTTAATATCCCATAGCAAACTCAAGTATCCAAAAACCAAATAGCTGTTTCAGCTACCAAACCCCAACTGATTAACTTAATAAAACGCATTGGAAAAAAAAATCTCATATAGCACGAGCCAAAAAGAACATTGTCAGCATAAATTCTTTTGTACAAAATTATTTATTTTATTTTTTTCTTTTAATTATTTTTATAGTTTTCATAATTAAGCAAAAAAAACTACTAAAAACAATTGCAAAGAACTTAAAATAGCAAAGATTTTTCGGTTTCGGAAGTTTCATATTTAAGAAATATTTTAAGAAAATGTGTTCTTATGAACAAGTAGGTTAAGAAGTTGATTGAATATGAAGATATTTATAGTTTATTACTATAGGTAAGGAGGATGGAAAATGGAAGCACAATTGACATGTTATATCTTACCCATTACATTTAGTAAAAATAACTAGAGCCACAATTTTTTGATAATTTATAATAAGAAAATAAAAACAATAGGGGTTGGGGGTGGGGGTTGATATCCCCGTTTATATTATTTTTTTTACTTACAATTTTATAATTTCATTATATTTGTAAATAATGCAAAAGATTTAGATTTTGACTTTTGTTTTTGAAAATTATAGACATTTGTTAAAAAAAATCCCAGCGGCAGGTATATCCGCTAGAAATAGGTAGATTTCGGGGTCAGACGGTTTTGTGTCCAAATAAAATTAGATAAGTCAGCTTAGTTTAAATAAAAAATATAAGCAGAAACAGAATAATTCAAAAAAATTATCGAACCAAATTAAATACATTATCCGAACTAACTCCATCAATACAATTTCGGAACAGTTTTATTTAAGTTGGTTTAAACTACTTTTAATAACATATTAAATCCACCAAAGATCAAATGAACTACGTCACAACTACAATTATACCATCACACATAATTTATAATCAAACATTATCAAACAATTTTTTTTCAAAATCATCTTTTGTTGTTGTGTTTTTTTGTTCTTATTTAATCTTTTTTCAAACGGTTACTTAGTAAAAAAAATAAAAACAAAAGAGATTTTGATAATTTTTCTATGGTATTAAATGGGTTGATATTTTTCTTGTAAGGGTTGCATTATAATGCTTATAAAAATGAAACCTTTTGGATTAGAAATCTGAAATTTTTTGAGGCTATAGTTGAAAAGTATGTTTAAAAGCTAAGATGAATTTAAATAACATAAACTGAAACATGATGAAAGCATTGCTTTTTGCGTTTGTTTTCATTTCAACAGCCGTAGGGTCTCGTTAGATTTAACCGTTAGATTTAAACTATTATTTTTGAAAATTTTGGAAAGATTTATATTTTAAGTACGTGAAAAAAAGTTTTCAAATATGAGCTTGGCCATTTCAGCTAGATCAAGGGCAGCAAAGTTTAGTAAATTTTTAAAACAGCTGATTTTTGAGGAACCTGAAACGCCAAAGTAGTCATCTGGATAAAAATGATAAAAAAAGGTTCAAATATTCAATATTTTTAAATTTTATTAAAATATTATTATTCAAACGGAAGTTATAGCGCCCTAGATTATTCGACTTTTTAGCCTCTAGCCGCTTAACCGGTACCCGGATATGGCCAGTTCACCTTTTCAACTTTTCAACTTTTTTTTTTTTTGTTTTTCCATCTCCGCTTATCACATATAGTCGTTTGGCATCAAAATTTTTCCGAAATTCCGAGATGAAGCCCATTGCAATAGGTAGATTTTTATATGAAATCTACCTAAAATTCAGCTTATATTTACAGATAATGATTTATTAAAAAATTCCTATAATTTCCAAAAAACATCGTCAAATCGAATTTTGTGAGTTTTTGTAGAAAAATAATGAAGTTTTAAAATTATGGCAGAAAATATAAAAATAATATATATATATATATATATATATATATATATATATATATATATATATATATATATATATATATATATATATATATATATATATATACATATATATATATATATATATATATATATATATATATATATATATATATATATATATATATATATATATATCGGGGATAGATTACCTATCCAACCCTGATTAATTTTTATTTTTGAATTTTTTTTAACAATTTATCAAAAATTGTAATTTTAATAATTTTTATTTAATTTAATTAATTTTTTTAATTATTTACATACAAGCAATCGAAAATTTTAAATTTAATTATTTTTACAAAAAATTACTTACTTTTACTTACCTTTAAAACGAGATAAATTTGTTTTAAATCCGTCAAGTCCAAGTGGTTCTTGTGCTAGGAGCAGTTTTCTTAACGGACTCCATTTATTAAAAAATAATTTAATAAACATTCTAAAGAACGTATCTCAAGACGGATTTAAAACAATTTTATCTCGTTTTAAGGGTAAAAGTTACTAATTTTTTATAAAAATAAATAAATTTAAAATTTTTGAAAATTTGTTATACATAATTAAAGAATTAAATAATACATAAAGTTTGGAGGATCCCCAATACATAAAGTTTGGAGGATTGTTTTTTTAATATTTTCTCCACTGTAAAAATTTTGAAGCAAATCTAGAAATGTGTGGCAAGTCGGATTGCATGATTTTGACTTATGGTATAATAAGTTTATGCAATTTTAACATAAAACGTTTAACTTAATTTAACAAAACGTAAAATACAAAAAGAGTTTGTTCTCTAAGTTCGTTTTAATTAATTTTGTTTATATTTACAACAGAAAAAGTTCCACCACAATAAAATGAAATCCTACTTTTTTCATAAAATAAACAAAAACAGTTATTTACGATTTTCCTATTACCGAACAGCTTCTTTAAATCAATGAAAAATTCATTTGCCAATAATGAACAAAGTTTACAAAAATAACAATATTCTTTGAGAAAACCAACAAAACTCAAATATTTGTTAATGCCGTTACAAAATATTGCTTGTCTTTTATACAATATTTTAGTTAAATAACCACTGAAAATTTTTTATATATTAAAATCACGTGTCACGATGTTTGTCCGCGATGAACTCCGCCACAACTTAACCAATCTTAATGAAATTTTCTACAATGTGTGTATGATGGTTCAGCTTGAGAGATAGGATATTTATTATCGTGATTAAATACCTGAATATTTTTTAATCACGAATCAAATGTTAAATAAGGATGATTCATATGCCATCTTTCAGATGGCAGACTAAATCCATTTATTCAGTTGATAGTAAACTTCAACTTCGTATAAGGCAATTATTAGACTATCAAAATATGTTTAAGTAAAGAAAGTTTTGTTTTATTTGATAATAAATGTATGTAAATAAATGTATATATAGTATGCTAAGTCAAATATGCTACCAAAGATTATTAATAATTTTGTGGAGGTTGTATTTTAATTATAGAAGTGTTAGAAAGTATCGAAACCTGCAAAAAAAATTATTGTATTGGTTTTTATAAAGTTTGAACAAAAATAGGAGTACAATTAAAGAAAATAATAATTTAAAATTATTTATTTGTTTTTTTAAATTATTCATTGATCTTCAATATTAATTTACAAAAATCAATATCAAATTGAAAAATACTCTTATTTGTATTGCTAATTAAAATAGAACGATTAGAGGTAATAGTTATTTACATATCGAGGGCTGAAAATAGAAGATTACGCCAGCGGTTCATATTGAAGCCCGACGCGAAGCGAGGGCTTTTATTGAACCAAGGGCGTAATCTTCCTTTCAGCCTGAGTGTATGTACAACGTTTTACGCACAACTGCACAACTTTATTGTAGTATAAATCAATTTTTGAATTTTTTAAACTCGCTAGACATTTTGAAAATTTTGACTAAACATGCCATGATTTTCTCTATAAACTTCATACAATAATTTATTTGTTTGTTCTAATTTTATGATTATCTTACGGGTGATTATTTTACGGGCGGTAAAGTAGAAAAATATACTAATATTTCATATAGCAACGGGATTTTATTTTACGGATGTAAAGTTCAACTTTCAGCCACGATAACTAGGATGTAAAATGTGTTTTACGATTCGTTTGGGCGTAAAAAAATTGTCATCAAAACTGAATGAAAAACTACATTATTACCGCGAACATAAGAACCGGTTCTTATATTCGATTTTGAAAAAAAAATTCATTTTTGAAAGTTTTATTGTTTTTTCGAATATAAGATCTTTCAAATGGAAGGATCAGTCCTTGAATTTTAAAAATAATTTAAGCAATTTTAACGTTAATGAATAATTCAAGAACATAATGGCCATAGCTTATATTATACAATTTAAATATATTAAAATAAAATGGTATTTCAAAATTAATAATTACTAAATTTTTATAAAAAAAAATATATGTAATATAGTTTTACTAGCTAGAGATGGCAGTGATAAAGTTTGCATAAAAATTTCAAATAAAAGAACTGGTCCTTCTAATTGGATAGGTGAACCGGCTATTCTTTTATTCGTTTAAAAGAACCAGCTCTTATGTTCGCGGTAAGACGGTAGCAAAGATTATTTTACAACTTTTACACACTCTAATTTCATATCATATTTTTTTTATTGACCAATAAATTTGATAGTGTGATAAATTTGGGTTAGCCAATAGATGGTGCCGTATTTGTATTTAAAACGTTGTTTTTAATGTTAAAGTTTTGCAGTCGTGTATTATTTTTTCATTGGGTATTGGTGATAACTATTTTAATTGTTTTTTTTTAAATATCGGTTTATGCGCGTAGTTTGCTCTGATGTTTTTTTCGTTGAACATAATTTTATGAAATTGAAAAATTAATGTATAATCTGAAAAACAATAACATTTATATGACGAAATTATAGATATTGTAATTTTACACATGATGTTATAAATTTTAAATTTCCGAAAATCCTTATTGAGTCCACTCTTAAAAAATAAAATTTCTTTATTATTATTTTTTATTTTATATAATTGAATATATTTCGGGTTATTTGCAATCCATCATCAACAAAGGTTTAAAAGTGGCTAGTAAATAAATTAAATAAATTTGAATTTATGTTGCCTTTGTCGATATTAATTGCGTTTATGTCCTTATGAATGTAAAGGGATTCAAAAGCATCTAATTTATTGCTGTCGTGCACCTCTTTCTTTAACCTCATATTATCTATTGAAAAATTTAAATAATTATTTTATCTTCCAAAACATGTTTTGCTATTGGGGCTTTATTTGGTTGGTTTGTTTTAATGTATCCAGAATGTTCCTTAAAGCGTTCCTTCAAACACCTACGCGTTTGCGCATATAATATTTTTATAGTAATCACCACAAGATAGTTCATTTCACCGACTTTATCTTGTGTTTTATCTTTAGTTGATCCTAACTTATGTTACAACGTCATGATGCTACAAATTTTCTCATCTACACCAAATATGTTGTTGATTTGCAATTGTATGTAAAACATATTCCTAAAAATAAGTGATGATAGTTGATATTATCGATTATATCGATTTAAAGCTAAAAATTACGAAATGGAAGCCGCACAAATACTATAAAAATAAACATAGCTCATCAAACACGGATGGCAATCATGATGAACAAACTAATTAAAAATGGTGAGACTTAGCTGGCAACACGTATGCAATAGTAGTTTGTAAATGGTAACTATGCATTAATGAATTAAAGAATTTATTAACGAATTAAATATATACTCCCGCAGGAAGATTTGTAAAATTTAAAATTTTTGATCTTTTGTTGTGACAACCCCACGTACTTAGGTCCATGCTATTTGCATATGAGTTAGCTTGAGAAATCGTACACCACTGGCAATAACAGTGAGGTATCACTAGCCAGAGTGATATCTTAGGGATGTTGGCGGATGAACTTTTTCCAACCAACGATAGCACCCTTAGTGTTAGTTATAGAATATTCTTTGATGATGACACGCTATTTTTTTTAAATAAAATGTGTTGAACCTTTGAAGAATAAGATCCCACAACAACATCCTTTCTAAGGTGTTGATGGACGCAAATTTTTTCTTTTTTATATTTTTTTAAAAAATGAACTTTTTCCTTTGCTCGAAGAAATGAGCTTCCACATAACTATTAAATATGCCGGGTTTAATCCTTGAGCAAAATTTTGAAATTTTTTTCTTATTAAAATAAATAATTGTTGCAATAAAAATGACACAATGTATATTGAATGTTAGGTACGTTTAGTTTGACTGAAACAACTGAAAAAACAACCACAATTGTATTAAATTTTTCGTTGTTTTAAATGCTTCAGTCAAATCGAACACGGCTGTTATCAAAACGAGGTTTCTTCAATTTCTTTTCTTATGAGATACCGACAATATGCGACGGGTATAACGTTAAATAAACAAAAGTTTTACACTATTTAGTGTAAAATAAATAAAGTTTTGAGAGATTTTTAGAGTGATTAAGCTTAAAGTAATTATTTTAACTCACATGAATTTTGCAATTTTAAAGCATTTTTTATTTTCTCTCAGAAAAACTTCTTTAAAACAGTTTTTGTGTGTTTTGTGTCGGGAATAAATACAATTTACAATTAACATAATGTCAATCTCTTGTTACTTTACGCAAATAACTTATTTAATAAGTTTAATAAAAAATTAAAGAAAACAAAGCTTTTTTTAATTTTACTGTTACTCTATATATATTTCAGCTTGTTGGGCCATCTTCTGGAGTAATGATTTAATAGTTACAATAAAAATCTTACATATACAATTTTTTACAAAACAATACGGTAAAGAGAGAGAAAACAATAACAAAGAACATAATAAAATACATAAATTAGCAGTTATGAAAAAATCTAATATTAAAAAGAGACAAATATTTTAAGAAATAAAACTATTGTAAAACTAAAATTAAAATGAAAACAAAAGTGTTAAGTCCCATGGTCCATCCTCCAGAAAAAAATATATTTATGTTTTATGATCCCAAATAGTTGAAGTAATCTATAAAAAGTAAAAGTTATACAATTGTATAATCACAGAGGAAGAATTCAATTTAAATAAATATGAGATAAAGAAGTTTCAATTTAGAAATTATCTGAACATGAATATTAAAATATGTTTCATTGTTGTTTCATCCACTATAGCTGAATCTGTAAGATGGCGAGTTCAATCACGACAATAATTACTTATTATCGGGAATAATACGTTCACTAATTACTTTGAGCAATAATTACTCACAAAATCGCCCAAAAATTAATATTCCATTAATGTTGTGTATATATGGAACATATATGCCAATATATTGACCGTGTGTAAGATATTAGTTTCGCATTGTTTTGCAACAATCAATAATGACTTTAAAATGACTTAGGATGTTGACTAAATAGAAATATTTCTCATCCTATGAATTCTAATACAAAAACTTCCAAACAATTTTGATTTTTTTTGCATCACTTCTTCTATTCCTTTTTGCATCACTTCTTCCATACCTTCATTGAATATTCATACTGCCCTTGCTGACCATAAAATGACATAACGATCAAAATTGTTTGCAACGTTTTTAGTAACCTACCGTTAAAGAAAGCGTATATTAAACGGCATGAGCACTGTTAAAATTTGTGTATCCATTTTTATTCCGTATAATGTTCTATATAGAGACACACCTGAAAACTTATTTGATCGCGTATTTTTTTATATATCCTTTGTTTTATATATAATACTATTGTTTTATATTTTACTGATCAACTAGAGTGCTGATCCTTTTACATTTATATTTTTAAAAAAAAACATTTCTCATTACAACTCTTTGAAATTATTGCTACTACGTCAACAAAATGTATACACACAAACTTTATTTATAGGCGTAGCAAAACACGCCTGGTCCCGCTAGTAATTTAATAAATTTAAATTACTCTAGTACTTATTGTCATTCATTTTATACAAATTAGCACAAATTTGAAGATAACGAAAAATAGCTTTCGCATTTTAAATTAAAAATTATTTATAATTTAAAAAAATAATTTGTGGTTGTAAATATAAACATTGAAAAACAAATCCAAATGGAGAAAAACGAAATTTATTGAGACAGACATGTGATCACGATTTTTTTCTCTCTCTCTTCATACATTTTTGTATTAACGTTCTCTCTATATTTATATATACTACAAGAAGATTTGTAATTTTACTGCCGCAAAAATATGAAAATTACTTTACTGCTGCCGTAAAAATATGAAAGTTACTTTACTGCCGTCATAAAAAAAATAAAAATGGTGTTACTTTACAGCTGCTTTGTTTGTACGTCAAAAAAGCAAGACTTTAACCTTCCCCCTAGCGGCAGTACTCGAAAGTAAACCCTCGCAAGTAGACCCACAAATTACTATCCCAACCGATAATTTATCTAAATAAATATATCCTAACCGTTCAAATTGTATCAAATATTTTAACAAAAAATTTCGTTTCGAATCTATTATCCTGACACCAATTTGATTATAAGTTTCTATTTATCTTTAAAACAGATTTTCATCTTTATCTTCAATTTTCCGGTCCGTTACTATTTGTTATTATTGTTCCACATCATCACCCATTTTATTTTTATTTTTGACTTTCTTATTTCTTCGTTCAAATTTTTTTAAACAAAAATTTTCTTCATTTTTATATTTCTTCAAGTTTATGATTACTTTTGGTTTTATAAGAATAAGAAAATATTGTCTCTCGTATTTTCTTTTAATTTATTGTTATTATTCTGTTGTAAGTATATCCATATTTAGTTTTTCTTAATGTCTTCTTGTTTTTTTTTACTGTTTTTGATGGAGACGACAGTTGTCATCTTTCAAATTTTTATTTTCTGTTTTTGTTCGTCGTCTTCGCATTATTATTATGATTATTTATTTTTATTTGAATTTTCTCTCGAATAAAATATTATTTTGTAATTTGGTTGTGACTATTACTTGTTGGCTTATCGTTCTTCTTGATGGTAATCATTGAGTTGAATTTATAAGTATTTTCATTATTCATTATCATTAGACTTATATTACAATTATATGAAATTGAATTTTATATCATAATTTTATTTTACGGCAGATGTTGGTTTAATGCATATAGGCTACGATTAGCAAACTTCTTGATTTAAATATAGTTCCACAAGCAAGTGATACAGATCTTATTTCACTGTAACGGTCATTAATTTGACGGTGTTTTGAGTGTTTGAGATTATCAGCCATGCGAGTGTCGGTCGGGGGAGTATTAAAATATCTAGCATGGGTTTCAAACATTTCAATAACGAATTGTTACAGGCGAAATTAATTAAATTATAATTATTGGTTTATAAGTAGTTTGTATGTTTAACAATTCTTGTTGCTAGTACCATAAACCATTGTACTGATCTTGAAAGTTAATAGGTAAGACAAAACAAACACCAAATTCTCAATTTGCTTAATAATTTCACTTTTTGCTCTTCCACTATAGAAAATTATTGACAAACTGAAGCATCCGCATAAGTCCTTATAAATATTCAATGTCTATTGCCATTTCATTCAAAGCACCAAAATGAAATGTGTTCATAGTAAACAAAATAATATAAATTTTGTACATTTTTATGTAGAAAACAAAATTCTTATTTCAACCATTACGAAGCTATAGTTTCTCATAAAACTTGTTAAACACAAACTATTAAATTAAAAACTAAATTTTTAAATAATTTCAATTAAAATTTTTTTTTAAATTTCTTATCAAGTTTGAGCACTATTAAATCTTTGAATGAAATACTTCCATTTCAATTTAAACTTCTTTTCAAACTATAATTCAATCAAAACTTTCGCTATTTTCTTAATGTATTGTATAGATTCTTCCACAAACTCAACATTTTGTAAACTAGAAATTGTAACATAAATAATAATAATGTGAAGTTAATTTAGTTTAAAACTATTCTAAGACATTGTAGGGTAGTGTAAAAAATACTGTGAAAGCCTGAAAGAGAATGTCTGGACTGCACAGCTAGCAGCACAAATAATTTTTGCAATTTATTTAACTAACTTTAAGGTCGTTATGAAATGTTTTTCATACAAAAGTATACAATACACAAGAATGAAATTAAAACCGATTCTACTCAACCCTTAAAATAATAACAACAACAAAATCTAAACAATTCTTATTTCAAAAAGTTTAAGTTGAACTTTGGAACGAAAAAAAAGAAAAAACGGTTTCAAATAGAAAACAAAACTTGAATGAAATGAAATTAATTGATATAAAAACAAAAACAACAGTTCACGACAAGACAATATAAAATTACTTATAGCAGTGAGCAAAAACAAACTGAAATCCATAAAACAATATGAACAATTTCTAAGCAATTTAGACAAAAAAAGTTATATTTATTTAGTTTATAGTTTATAGAAGGACATAGACAATCTAAGCAACTACACTGTACTGTGGAATAAGTAACTATTGCATGAAACTATTATTTGAGTAACAATTAAAGTTTATTATTTGTTTTGATGACTTTTAACAGTATTTTTTTCTACGCTTGGTATTAAAGTGGTTTAAAGAGAGGTTTGGATCATACTATTTTAAATAACACAATTTAATAAAACAGGACAAAAAATTGTTCGCTTTTGAAAGTTACTTCCTTTTTATGTTTAAACAAGATCACGGAAGCAAGACGCAAAACTACAGAGAGTTTTGTAGAAACATAATCCATATATTTTAACCCTCAAATATCAAAAAAATGAATAAAATGTACCAGTAGAGAAAAACTGGCCGACAAACAAATAGCCATTTATGTATTAAGGGCGTAAAGTAGGTCTTTCTTGTTTGAGAGTGAAATTGTTGCTCGAAGCGTTAGACGAGGGCAATAAACACTCGAAATCAAAAAAGATACTTTATGCCCGAATTACATACAAGATTTTTTGTACGAGTAAGATTCAGTATAATTTGCTTAAGTAAAAATACACATATTTACACAAAATAGTAAAACATTTTTGAGAAAAATGTTTAATCCAAGTAGTTTTGGGTTTGGTATTTATTTTCCTAAATTTCTATAGCAACCAATTTGTTTTCTAATTAATTTATTTAAAACATTTTGTTTTTCAGTTGTATTTGATCCATCGTATTGCTAAGTATTAATATGTTTTGTAAAATATTTTTTGAGAAAATCGTTAAAGTCAAGTAAATTTTTTGTTTGTTTTTTTCCTAAATTGCATGGATCAGTTTTTGATGTGAAACATCTATAAGCGCGGCTTAATTGAAAAAACAAATGATTTTTCCGTCACGAAAAACGGTATAACAATTTTATGCCATCACGTCTAATAAAAAATAATAAATATTTGGTATGTCATATATTTACAAAAAAATTTACAAAAAAACAATATTATTTACAAAAAAAACAAATTCCGATAATTTGGTGTTATAACTTATTCATGTGTGTATGGGTGTGTGTATGTGAATGTTTATGTTTGTGTTTTACTGGGTAAAACCATCTCCCTTGCTCGTGATCCTGTTGTAGCGCTTCGGTACCTTCGGTACCCATTACAGCATTCCTTCGCAAGGGAGGCGTTGATTTTAGTACTCTCTCGTGCATTATAATGTTGTGTTGTCATGGTTTTGTTGCGTAGTGTTCAGCAGAACTGCTCTCCGTTCGCTTGCCTCAGCTGTTTCATAATACTTGTGATGATCTCATTCACTATATCCCAGTTGTCTTTTGAGCTTAGTGTAAATTGCATGAGGCTAAGTGGAGTGATTGATTCTCCTATATGCTGTTCATTAAGTCTCCGTACATTTGTTTCGTTAGATCATCTGCGTCAAGTAATCGTTGACGTAATCATGTTTCCTTGTTGTCCATGCTTTTAAGTCAGAGATCTTAAATGAAGTCTTCTCGTGTTCGTTGCTGGCTATCATTTTGTGTTGCTATAAGCAGAACCTTTTGCTGTAATATCGATCAACACCCCACTTGCAATAACATTTACGACTTCATCAGACACCGTGCGGAAAGCACAGCATATGCGCAACGATGTCAGTCTGCATGTCGTTTTGATAAGTTGAATATAAGATATGGTTTTCACCGATGAGGTCCATATTGGTGCCGCATACACCAATATTGATGTACTAACACCACTGAGAAGCTTGCTGATCGGTTGTCTAGGGCCGTCAAATGTCAATTATTGGCATTAGCCTTGCAAGAGCAGCATCACTCATTGGGCTTTATCACTAGCGTACATCAGATGGTTTTTGAAGATGATTCTGTGGTAGTTGAGTCTATGGTAGAATTACTACTAGATACCTCTCGTGCTGGCCAAATGTTATGACCTGAATATCGATACTTTCCACAATTTTTCTGCTACTCTTTAGTACGACTTCCGTTTTCTGATCGGATAACTCTAGTCCTGTATTGTTCAGTCATGCTTTAACTTTAATTATGGTCTGGATACAGTTGGCAATAATATTCGTGAGGTTCTTGGCTACAACGACTATGGCAATGTTATCTGCATAGCCGATAATCGTTTTTTTTTGGGCACACGTACTCTGAGAACACCATGGTATATAATATGGCACCTTGGTTCCCCTCCCATTTTTTCTCTTATATTGTACTTCTTCGAACCTGCTTCGGTATCAACGACCAGAGTTCTTCCTGTGAAGTATATAGCTATTATCTGTAACAGGTAGTCAGGTACGTGCAGTTCTTCTGGGACTTTCAGGATTTGGTTCCAGTTAAAAGCATTTTTAACATGTGTGTTGGTTTGTTTCGTAAAATTTAAAAAAAAATTATTTTATAAATTTTACTTTCACCTTTTATGTTTAACATCTGCTGGGTGTCCCGTGATAGCCTACTTTTAATTTTTATTAATATGTAATATTTTTTTTATTTTTGATCTATGGGTGTGACAACCCCGCATACTCTAATCCCTGCTATTGCCATACGACTTAACGTGAAATACCACATACTCCTGGCAATATCAATGAGATATCACTAGCCAAGGGGATATCTTATGGGTGCTGGCGGATGAACTGTATTCAGTCAACGGTAGCACCGTTAGTTTCAGCTCTAGAATATTCTTTAATGATGGCACACTATTGCTTGCTCGAAGAAACGAGCCTTCATGTAACTCTATATCTGGGCTTTAATCATTGAGGATGACAGTATACGTGACATGATCAAGGAACATACCGCTAGCTGTATTATTGGCAACTCCATTTTAATTTTGTTCCAGTAAATTTTTAAAACAAATTTGCTTTGTGCCTCTTATTTTATTTTTACTTTCTCTATTCTATCATGAAATATTGGTCTATGTCATATTTCATATTGATGGGATTTATTTTTTAGTCATCCATTCTTTAAAAAAAATATAAAAAAAACAAAAAATATTTGCGTCCATCTACACTTTGTTAGGACGCTGTTTACTCAGGTACAGAGACTTCATGTCTTGAAACGTTTGTTCTTTTGTGACGGTGTAGGTAGGAAAATAATACAAATCATGCCTACCCTTCGATTTCATTTCTATACATGCCATAGTTTCTTTCATAAGAGAATAAACATTGACATTAATGATCTGATGATTTTATTTCAAAAAATTTTAAAATGATTGTTATTTCTTTCAAATCAGAGTTGTTTCAGGTAATCTTTGAATATTTCTTGACAGATTTGTATTATTGTCGGGTTTTTTGAAGCAAACTTTAATACATAATTGCTGATTTCTAATTATCATTGCTGTATGGATTGGTCAAATTCAAACGGCAAAACAACGATTTGAAGTTTGTAAGGGGAAAAACGGAGAAAAAACTATATATTGGATGTATATTTGTGGTGAAGAAGCTTTAATATCAACAATCGTCCATTCGTTGTGACGTAACAATTGACTGAATCAATTCGATATATTATAATTACTGTTCAACATTCGCCCGTGCAAGCCGTTGTGTTAAGAAGGATGATAGGTTAAATTGGGTGAGCCATTCATTAATTTAATAATATTGTTTATATAACTAAAGTAAAGTATTGGTGTGGATGTGACGGTCTTGGCTCCTTCGCTGTTAGGGTCGTCAGAGTTTATTCTGTTCAATTTTTTTTAATATGTTTGTTCATTTTTCAAATGCATTCATATTGGTTAATTTATGTCGGAATGAGGGAGGTTCATTCTTGTATCCATCCACATGACTTTCGCTAGCTGAAATATAAAAATCTCAAGGCGCGCAGTCCTACGATTTTTTCCTGTTGGTATTCTTGGCAACAGGTCCAGTCTCCATTACAACCTAAGAAGTTAGAACGTATGTTTTTGTGTAACTTTGGTCTTAAAATATTTTTATGTGTTGTTCTAACACATATTATAATGCCTAGTGCCTACTACACAACACATTTTATAATAAAAACCAATTTATTTAATTTGAATCGTATATTAAATTACTACCAATCCAAAAACGGATTAGATTAAACAATTTTCTCAAAATAAAATATCACAAAACATATGTTTAAATATATATATCTGTTTTTTTTTTTTTTTGGAAATAGGAATAGTCTATTTTTTTCCTTTTCTGAGTGTACTTTTCTGAAATCTTCTTTCCAGTTCTGAGTGTATGTTTTCTGAAATATTTACGCTTTAGGGCGTAAAATAGTAGTTTAAGGCATTTTTATTTCTATCGGAAAAAAGCTGCATTACACCCAATTGTTGAATCGTAAAATTGCATTTTACTGTATACTCGTACAAAATAGTTATTTACATATCGAGGGCTGAAAGTAAAAGAAAATGCCTGCGGTTCATATTGAAGCCCGATGCGAAGCGAGGGCTTTTATTGAACCACGGGTGTAATCTTCCTTTCAGCCTGAGTGTATGTACAACATTTTACGCACAAATGCACAACTGAATGGTTAAATAAATCAGTTTTTAAATTTTATAAACTCGCTAAACATTTTGAAAATTTGTAAAACAAACTAAACATGCCATGATTTTCATTATAAACTTCATACAATAATTTATTTGTTTGTTCTAATTTTATGATAATTCTATTTATTTTATACGGGCGGTAAAGTGGAAGATTATAGCAATATTTTATATAGCAACGGGCTTTTATTTAAGGGGTGTAAAGTTCAATTTTCAGCCACGATAACTAGGTTGTAAAATGTGTTTTACAACATTTGTGCGTAAAAATAATTATGGCACGAATAGCAAAATTCAACCTGAATTATAAGTGTTCAAGAAGGATCGCATTACAGAATAGTTGTTCCAAAATCTCACTTCATATTTAAATATAAAACCATGAACTTGCGTTGAAATAGAGCGAAATTTTCCGCTGTAGATAAATTTTTAATTATGGTAGGAACTTCTAGTCTTTGTGCTCGATGAAAGGTAGCTCGATGAATGAATTTTTTAATAAAAAAAGAAGGCTGTGTTAAGGACTGCCGACAGAAGTGAAAACGTAAATATGTGAAATAGCTGTGTTTTTTTGTATCTCCCAATTATTGTAGCATCGCAAATTAAAATTTCAGAATGTTTAAATTAAAACCATTAAAATTATTCTGGGTTTCACATCTATCAGTATTCCAAGCAAGTATTATATACATTTTTATATTTAAAATAATCAAAACATATCATATAAAAATTTGCGTCTATCAACACCTTAGCAAGCATGTTGTTGTGGGACCTTGTTCTTAAAAGTTTTTTATGTGTTGTTGTGACACATCTTGTAATTTCTACTACCAAACACATTTTATTTTTAAAAAAATAACGTATCATCAAAGAATGTTCCATAACTTAGAGTATGGCATGGTATCGTTGATTGAAAATACTTCATCAACCAGCACCCCTAAGATATCACTTTGGCTAATGAGATTGCCAGTGTTTCGAACCCAGAAAAATTTGGGTGCAGGTTCAGGTTCAGGTTCAATACATTAAAATTTAGTGGGTTCGAGTTTGGTTCGGGTTCAAATTTGTTACAAAAAAAAAACTATTTTTCCGAAATTTTTTTATGAATTCATTATTTTTTTATATTACATTACATACCTACATATTTATACTTTTTGTAAATAAAATTTCTTGTTGTTATTTCGCAGAGTTTAGTTAAAAGTTAAAACGTTGCGAAATAACAACAAGAAATTTTATTTACAAAAAGTATTCATCGTGTTTCGCCAAGTATCAGCGGTAAAATCTATCGAATCTATCGAATTTACCGTATTTACGTTACAGACATTTATTTTGGAAACAAATTTTCATTTAATTCTCACTATAGAGTTTTTTCCCGAAAATATTTTGACAGCTCAAACCAGCTGTTTTAATTTGTGCATGTAAAATAATCAAAATTGATTGATTTTCCTTGCAAATTTGGTTATTTTGATTGCAATTAAAAGTGTTTTAAAAGTGAATTTTTAAAAACAATAAGTAATTAAATTGTTAATTGTGTTGTGCTCTTAAGTTTTTAATGCATTAAGGATACTGAAATAATTAAAATCGCGTTAAAACATGGAAATTAAATCAACCTTCAGGTATATTATTATTATGATTATTATTCATTTATTTCGGTTTATTTACAAAAAATTTTACAAAAACTAACTATTTTATGATTGTATATATTTGATACTGTTAGATTTTGTAAAAAAATTTTGTAAATAAACCGAAATAAATGAATAATAATCATAATAATAATATACCTGAAGGTTGATTTAATTTCCATATTTTAATGCGATTTTATTATATCAGTCTCCCTAATGCATTAAAAACTTAAGAGTACAACACAATAAACAATTTAATTAATTATTGTTTTCAAAAATTTACTTTTAAAACACTTTTAATTGCAATCAAAATAACCAAATTTGCAAAGAAAATCAATCAATTTTGATAATTTTACATGCACAAATTTTGACGTTTAAAATTTGAAGTTTAAAGTAAAAACTATTCTCTAAGTACTGAAACAAATAATAACCAAAATAATCTTGTTTGAAAGAAAAAAAATTCTGCGAAATATGAAATTTCTTACGCAAACTTCTTAAATTTCCTATATTAAAAATTGAACCTGAACCGCTTTTTTGGTTGGGTTCGGGTTCGGGTTCACATAATTTAAAAAAATCTTGCTCCGGAGCGGGTTCAAGGTTCGGGTTCGGTTCGGTTTCGAAACCCTGGATTGCACTGCTATGCAGTGGTATACGATATCTCAAGATAACTCGTATGCCAATTGCATGGACTAAAGTACGCGTAGTTGTCACACCCATAGATCAACAAGTTTAAATTTTACAAATCTTCCTGCGGAAAGCTAAGCAAATTTATTGGTATTAATGCGCATTGTTGCCGTTTCCAAATCACTATCGGCTAAGTGCCACCATTTTTAATTAGTTTATTTATCATGATTGCCATCCATGTTTAATCATACATAAGCTATGCTTCTTTGTATAGAACTTATGCAATTTCCATCTCATAGTTGTGAGCTTAAACTTGATTTAATCGATGTTATCAAGTATCAAGTTACAAGTATTAAGTCTTCACTTAATTTTAGAAACATGTATTATATACAATTCCAAATTAACAACATATTTGGTGCAGATGATAAAATTTGTAACATCATGTTAAATTCCAACACATACAATTTTGATATACAAATGTAATTGTTAACCTGTAACAATACAAACAATACTATCTTTCTTACGTTATTTTTAATTTCATAAAAATTATGTTCAACAAAAAAACCATTGATCAAAGCAAACTACCGTTTAAAACGATAGTTAAATAAAAAGCATATTAAGTGTACACATAACTTCCCAAATTTCCATGATGATTAATGTATTAATACATAAAGGACAAACAGACATTCTTTCAATTTTATATATGTTCAATATTTATTTAGTATGGTGACTCGAATGCAAATTACAGAAGACAGTAGCAATATAACTTTAAAAAACTGCGTTATAGATCAATTTTTTAAAATTCGTATAAAGAACTTTTTATTATTGTTATGAATTCGTGAATACAAAAAAATAATTTTAATGGTATTTAATAAAAATTAAAAAAACACAGTAAAAAACTATGTACCACACCAAGAATTGAACTCACTACCTACAGAACATCAGTCGAGCAAGATATCCACAACGCAATTTGAAACGTTAAGAAATGATAGATAGATCTAGAAAAAATATATTTTTGTTCTTCAAAAATGCATATTAAAATAGATGACGCGAATATACAAATTTTACTCCATACAAAATTTCATAACGCGGCTAAAGAAGTTTTCACTTCAAAAATATCTAATATCTAATTCGTAATTCGCATTCTAACCATATTTTAGCTTCTTCAGTGAACCAGTAAACTAAACCATTCGCAAAACATAGACATTAATTAGTTTTGACTTTTTATCTAATAACACAAAAAATGTTAGCAACAACTATCAACGAAGTGAAGATCAAACAAATTTCAATGCAACTACAAATTAAACACCCAACTTAATAACCACAAAATCCGGTTTGATCATTCAAATGCCAACCAAAGAAAATGGTTAGTCAAAACCATAACCTAAAACACAAACAAATAAATCGAACAGAAAATAATTTTATGATTTTTATGGTCAAATATTTATGTTTTTGATTTGGGTTTTTCATTTTCTTATTCTTTTTCTATCATTTCATTTTCTATTTTTAGAAACATAATACTACAGTGTTTAAAAAAAAGTTCAAGGAAATGAACTTTATTGTTCAAAAACAATAACAACAATGGCAGCACCCTCAAAATTGAAATAGTGAACAAAATAATAATATCCCATAATTGTCATAAAATTTCTTACCGTTCCGGTTTACAGTTGAATTCTTTTCGCAAACGTTTTAGACCCAGGACTGGGGCGCTTAAGTAGTAAACTGTAACTGCTATAGATGTCATAACATCTCATAAAAAAAACATATTTTCATGAATTTCAGTTTCTTGCCGGTATATAACGGTTTTCTTTATGGAAATCTTTATGTATTTTGATGAAGAAAATCGTAAATGACAAAACTGTGTTATTGGTAGTTTTGTGTTTTCCTAAATTGGAAACAATTACTTTATAAATGATTTTCATTTTCGATAAATTAAATTGGATATTTTTCCGAATATGTATACGTATATGTAATGCTATGTAGTGTTGTTGTTGTTGTTGTTGGTGTAATATAAAAGTTTATTGTCGTTTTATCATTTGTCATATGTCAAAAACCATTTTGAATTGAATTGGTCAATTTTGGCAATAATTCAAATTGAAAATGATTTGATGAAATTGGTTTTTCCGTACATAATTTTCGTTTTATGCGTTAATTGGATAATTTTGGAATTCGTTTTGTTTGTATTATTTACAGAAAATAGGTCATTTGACTTAATTTTGATTAATTTTATTGTCGTTTATTTTTTCGGTTGAAAAGATTATTGATGGTATTGAAACTGTGATTGTTATAACTTCTTTTATTGAGGCATCATTCAACATTTTTTAGACTTTAATCCAAAAATTAGTTGGCTCGTACATATCATGACATCCAAAATATTGATGTTCTTTAAAAACGAAATGTTTCTATCTATTGCTTTTTTTCTACGTTTTAAAATAAATGAATTGTAACCTTTTGTATTGGATTAATAAGTGAAATTGTCTTTAATTTGAGTCTTTGTTTAATTTGTTGGAAAATCTAGTGTTGATTTTATTCTTTTAATTTTCACTAAAAGGACGATGATTATGTTTCCATTATTTCTTAAAAATAACAATACAAAGAAAATACATAAACGAAGCAAGAAAATGGCAAGTGTTCTTTAAATTATGTTATTAGATTTTTGTGGATTTTTCTAACTTAAGTTTAATTTTAGGGAAAGAAATCAAACTTAAGAAATTGTTGAATTCGGACTTTGAATTGATAAAGTGAAAGAAACGGAAATGATACTTAATGAAAGCTTAATGGAATTTCTAGTATTTTTCAAATACAAAATGAAGTCATTTTTATTTGTTGAAATTATTAATTTTGATAAAGAATCAATTTTTCGTGGTCTATTAACCATTATCAGCTTTTTGGTTCAGTAGTTCTGATGATGCTTTCCTTGAAATACAAGGGTGCAAGATTCATCTGTCGACGGAGCCCACTTTTCTCCTACATTTCTCAGAATGTTTGTTGTCAGAACTGATATTTAATTAATGTATGCAGTGTAAAAGTTAAAGTAATATCAACTTTATTCCGATTCCCATTAGCGGTTTATTATTCATTAAAGAGAAACTACTTTAAAACAATTTTACGGTGATTGGAGAACTGTTTCAGCAACTTTTACCTTCAATTTGTCCTTTGATACCCATACTTTTACCATTTACTGCTATTCTTAAAATTCGGATGCAGGTAACATTCCCCTCACTTGCTGGCTTGACAGGAGATGAAGATCTGACTCGCTTCCTATTCCAGAAGATACTGATGATCTGTGCCATCTCACATAGCATTGGGTATGCAACTGTTTCGTGAAAAGTCGCCTTAAGTGTAACTTTTACTGTTAATCTGGATCCTGGATCTTGCATACCGTCAATGAAGGCCTCGATCTTCATCTTCTCCATTAAATACTGTGGAGTATTTGAGTGTGCCAAATGAACAAGTTTCTCCACTGCCAAGAATAGTCCTGAGGACCTTCTCCATTCCACTGCAAGATATCCTGTAACGAAGTAATTTGGTGCTCGAGGACGTAGTTGGATAATTCCCGGATTTTTGGAGCTACTTTTTTTCCCTATACCTCAAATTTGCATTAGACGCGACTTTCGTAACTATTTTTTTTATCATACTTGAATCATGGTCATCAGTTAATGTATTTTCCGCTACACAAATTTAGTATTCCAAGGAAAATAATTTCTTCATGTGTAATACACGAATTTTGAGTCACACGGCGTTCTCACCAGCATAATTTCGCTATCATAATTAATGTATTTCTCCGCAAACTCAAACCATGACCGCCATCTGCTATTGTTGTCGTGAATTAATGAATCACGGTAAAACTATTATAAAATTGGTTGTTCATTCTCAGTTATCCATACTCATGTTGATTACATGAATATTTCGTTCAAATGTTCTGTAAATAGTATCTATCTTTGAAATATTTTCCAATTATTGCAACCTAATAACCAGTATTTCTTGATAGGAGAAATAAAATAACGATAATTTACAAAGTAAACTCTACAAGAAACTGCGTTATCGATTCTATTATTCACCTATATATAGCGCCGAAAACGTCTAGTCTGCCTCTCTTAGTAATTTTTCTGTCAGTTCAGTGATTATGTTCAAAAAAACAAATTTATTATTTTATGCATTATTTTTTATTTATTTAAATTACTGAATATTTGTGGGATAATCCGAATTTTTTTTGTTTGTGAGTAAGTTTTTTTGTGTTAACTAGTAAAATTCTAGCGCGATTTGTAATTTAATTATGAGTGCAATTGAGACCTAGAAAATTGTTATTGACTAGTAACTAGTAAGTCTAATAAAAAATGATTAGAAAAATTGTATAGCCTAATTCTTTAATAAATTTTTTTTTTGTGTAAAAGAAATTAAAAGATTTAAATATTGAATCCAATTGATTTGTGTAATTAACTTTGAAGTGTTAAGATAATTTAATTGTACAAAAAAAATATTATTTGCTGGTTTGTTTTTGGGTGGCGGGGTACGAAATTTAACATTGAATATTTATTTGCGGGTTCATATTAAATGTACCAAAGATAAATCGTTGAATGTTCAAAATAATATTAAAATAAATTATCAAAATTTATAAAAGAGATTAGAAAAACTGTTTTTTTTTATTAGTGCAAATAAACACGAAAGAAACGATCACGACAAGGTCACGTAGATTTAAATTTTGTTTCTGGTAAACTATTGTACGTGACATTCACATCTTTTGCGCGTACTCTATTTTGTTCAATCATGTACTGGCGGTCGTTAAATTATTAGTTAAAATAAAATATAAAAAAAATTTGTTCCGATGAAGGATGATTTAATTAAAAATAAAAAAAAAATATATAAAAAGATTTAGAAAAGCAAGAATTAGTTTGTAATGAAAAGGAGTTCCGTGTGAATACAAATCGAAAATGGTTATGAATTATTGGTAACAGTAATCAAATAACAGTAGTTTTAAATGAAGGTATTCCGGATATAATTGGAAATAAAATTTGTGTTAGAATATTACACATTAGTGGCAAGGTGTAGCTACCACTCTTATGGAGATTTACTTTATATATTTTAAATGCACTTACTTGGGATTTATTCCTCTGAGCTTTTCGAATTTTTTCTTGTTTTCAGTACATCACTTTTTTCAATAAAAACACCTTTATAAAAATTAATTTGAATATTTATTTGCTTCTATTTCCAGTAATAATTTTTTGTATTTATTTATTATTTTTTCATCGACTCGAATGTGAGAACGATTTAATTCAAATATAAACTTTGCATTTGTTAATTTTGATTTTTCTTAAAAAACAACACAACTTATTATTAATATTAATATTATTTCATTTCTTTATTACAACACTTAATCTTATTCCACTTAACTAAGTCACACTTATTAATTCACTCGTTTTCCGTTTTTCGTAAATCCATGTCGAGGATTTACTCTTCTACTAAAATCGCGATCCGACTAACTGACTCTTTGGGATTTTCCATCTATTTATGCATAATCTTTGTTGCAAAAAACTAAACGCATAACCAAAATTTGCATTCATTGAATTTGATTTGAATTTCTTTTCTTTGATTTTCTTCATAGGGAATATAAGAAGTTATTTTTTATTATTTATTTATTTCCGTTGTATATTGGAAATATATTTATTCATATGCATTATGCTATGATATTGCTTGGAAATATTTTGCGTTTGCAAAATTATGAGAACGAATCTTTTTCTGTGGGAAAGTTATTATTAAGAGATTGGGTTGCATCCTAAAGTAATATGAATTAGATCATTGTTAATACAATGTTGCTAATAATATTTTTCTGGATTTTATTGTTGATGAAAATTTTGTCTTATGCTTTTGCTTGAAGACAAAATTTTCGAAGATTGTTTTGAGAAGTGAAATTATTGAAACTATTTTGTTTCAAATGGAATTTGTTTTGAGAAGAGAAATTATTGAAACTGTTTTGTTTCAAATGGAATTTGTTTTGTCTAACGGAAAATATGAATATTGCTTGAAATAATATTAAGGCTATTTAATTGAATTTTTGGTTATAATGTATGAATGAGATTAAGGTTCTTTGATTGGAATTTTGGTTGTATGAATGAGAAGGCTTGAGACATTGTAGTGGATCTGAAAATCACTACAAAGGTGAATGGTATTGGAAATAATTCGAAACTTCATATCGGTAAAAATTCTATTGTGAAACAAATACAATGTGCCCTTTCCCGCACATATTAAATTTAAAGTTACAAACGAAGATAAATTTTAATAAAACCTCATCAACTATTATAACAGCTATTATATTGAATTCTACCATCACATGACTGTGGCGCAACATTTTTATATCATTATTCTACTTATCAGCAATCGCTTTAATTGCTTGTGGTGCAACATTTGTATGTCATTATTCTACTTATCAGCAATCGCCTTAAGTTCTTGTGGCGCAACATTTTTATATCATTATTCTACTCATCAGCAATCGCCTTAAGTTCTTGTGGCGCAACATTTTTATATCATTATTCTACTTATCAGCAGTCGCCTTAACTTCTTGTGGCGCAACATTTTTATATCATTATTCTACTTATCAATAATCGCCTTAATTACTTGTGGTGCAACATTTGTATGTCATTATTCTACTTATCAGCAATCGCCTTAAGTTCTTGTGGCGCAACATTTTTATAACATTATTCTACTCATCAGCAATCGCCTTAAGTTCTTGTGGCGCAACATTTTTATATCATTACTCTACTTATCAATAATCGCCTGAGTTTCCTGTGGCGCAACATTTTTAGATCTGCCGCTAATGGGCATGACGGAATAGACGGACCTGGAAAGGGGAACGAGATCTGGGCCAGCAAATGGGGTGAGTTGTCTTTTAAATTTATTTTTAGGTGTGGGGGGGGGGGGGGTGAATGAGTATGGGTGTATCTGTGAGGGGATATGAGTGTGGGGGTGTGGGGATGTATGTGCGAATTTATTTGTTTTGCGCGTGCATGTTTGTCCGAATTTAATTGGAAATATATATATACCAGAAAATTTACAGAAATATTAAAATCACCAAAAATTTTATGACCAAAAATTTTGAAGATCAGTAAAAATTAAACAGCCGAAGTAAATAAATTGTAAAGGAGTGTTAACTACAATATAACCTTGTGATAATTATTACTAAAATAAACATGTCCATTTTATCGTTAATTTCCGAGGTGGTTGTTGGTTTTTTTTTGTGGAGGAGCATCTGGATTAAGGTCTTATCATAATCATTTTAGGATTATGAGTGTATCTACATGAGCTCCGACTCTCATGGTTTTCAGCAAGACGCCCGCCGTTTGAACATTTTCCATTGTATTTACGATTGTATCAATGGATTACGTAAATGTAAGGTTTAATTTCTTTTTATAAATAAATATTTTATACCCGATAATTTACTGATGAAATCCTACAAATAATTCGACCTGTGGTTTCAAGATATCGTGATAAATGTAATATCCTACTGTGTGGTTATGGTCTACAAACTCGTGGAAGGATAATTTAGATAACGTATGTTTCCAATTGTTTTCTTTTTTTGTTACCTCGTCGCTAATTTGTTTGTTGGTTCCATCATGTTATTTTTTTTTTGGTATATAAATTAATTTAGCTGTGATCATCGTCAAAACGGTTACTAACCGCCCAAAAGCAGAAGTTTGAAGGTCAAGCTAGCGGTATCATTGGTGATGATTCTAGTATATGTGTCAGCGATGTCTGGTCATGAAGCGGCCGTACAGTAAATACAAATATGCGGTCTACTCTGAAACCAACCCACGTAGTGTTAAAAAAAAAATATCTTTCTACAAGACTGAACCGTCATCATCTTCTACAACCGCCATTAGTGCTATGGCAAATAATGGTAACGGTGGTAGCGGTAGTAGTAGTTACATTACTTTGACTAAATTTAGATTATTTGATAAAATTATCCGGCAATACCTACCATCTAAAAGCAACGCAATTTTCAAAATTGTTTTCTCTCCACGACCCACTCGCTCTAGCTTTTACCAATCACTTGACGATAATTTTTCGGTCCAGCTACAGCATGAATAAATATATGTGCTATACAATTTGAATATATATATGTTATATTTACTGTAAATAATACCATATTAATGGTGTTAGACATACTTGACAAATTATGTTCTATGAAGCCGATTCAGTCGATTGAATCATTATACATTTTTTTATACACCTATCCCCCGTTTTACACGGTAGATACGTTCCTGATAAAAACGTGTTAATCGAAAATATAAATTTTGTATGGAAAACCGTGTTAAACGAAAAACGTGGGTTTTTGGTCATTTCTTGGGCGACAAACAGATTCGGTAAAACATAAAAGTACCAGTTTAATCACATAAGATATCGACATAACAGTTAAATTGATTTTCAAAAAGAAACATGCAACATAACCAATAAGAAATTCACAGAAAAATAAAAAGTTATTATACATGCACATACTAGCATGTTGACCTAAATCAAACCTAACTTAACTTGATTCAGTTCGGTGCGACTTGGAAGTTAAATCTGTAATTAATAACTGTGCTTTCTTTTTAGCTAAATCTTGCAAACATCTTCATATTGACTTAAAAATTCGTTGAGAGTTCGCAGAAATCGGAGAGCTAGTTCAATATTCGGATCATGTTGTTGAAAGTAGTTGAATTATTTATTATCTTCTGGTATAATGGTTGCAATAAAGAAGTTTTAATTTTGGGTAGAAATACAATTTTTCCATTTGTAAGCTGCAAATCTTGAGGATGACATGGAGCATTGTCCAGTAAGAACCTTAAATATTATTTTGATTAAATACTATTTTACTTCTGGTATACGTAAGAGTTATGAGACAAATCAATGCATAATGTGGCTTTAATCCAAGATTTTGTATTGGCATTCCAATAAATGGAAAGATTTGTTTATTCCTTTTTACCTGAACGCTTTGCCACCTAAGCCTTATCACTCTTTAGTATTGAAAACCTGATCAGCAGCCAAATTCTGTAATTGTGAAGCGGTGAAGTAATAAGTTTTTGAATGAACAGAAACGATGGAATTTTTAACGCGTCACAGTTACAGAATTTGGCTGCAGGACAGTAAGATGTACCGGAATTAATTTCACTCAATTTTAGTGGGTACATACTGTTGTGCTGTATCTAAATCAGTCGATGTGCTTTTAATTTTAAATTTTTGCAAAAAATGCCCGTGTTTAGATATTTCGAACCAACCATGACTTACAATAAAACTTAAAAGGCATTTTATTTGAATAGATGGAATGTAGAGCAGATGGACTGTTTCACATTCCAAAAAATTTAAAGTCTTACTAGCTATGATATTGGTACCAATTGGAATATATCTTTGATATTGGTCTTCAAGCCATATCATTAATTTATTTTCCATTGTTTTTATTTTTTTTTTAAATAAAATGTGTTGTGTAGTAGGAATTACAATATGTATCAAAACATCGAATAAAAACTTTTAACATCACGGTCACCGCAACAACATGCGTTCAACGATGTTGATGGACGCTAATTTTAATTGTTTGTGTTCTTTAAATTTTTTTGAATTGAAACTAAACAATAAATCCAATCATTTAATAAAATATGACAGACCCCAATATTTCATTATTGGATTGAATAAGATCTCACTTCTATGTCCAGTGTTGTATAATATCTCACGTTAACTCGTATGTCAACAGATATAATTATTTACTTACAAATTAACTATGACCATTGATACACACGCACTTTGTATCTAGCTAATAACGATATATTGCTTAAAATCAACTGATTTACATAGAGAATCTCTTACATACCTTTGCTGATTTACATCAACATGCATTTTAAAAATTTTGCTTTGAACACTCAAATGCGTTTTTTGTTACAAGTTTCTTGTTTTAATTACAACCTGTATGTATATGGTATACCAGAAGGTTTAATTAAAATAAAGTAGATATAAGTGCATGTGATACCAAAATTTGTCTTTTTTTTGAACTTTTTTTTTTTGGAAATTTTGATTTCAAAAACCGTGTAAAGTCGAAAACGTGTTAAATGAGTGCCGTGTAAAGCGGGGGATAGGTGTATATATATGGGAATTATATGAATCATATAAATCGCATCAAGACATATTGTTGGTCATATTAGATCAAACATTGCATGTAATCTCTCCGGTATATTTTATTGACTTAATTAGAATATTCAAGGTAATACTGATGATCAAACATTCAAATAAAATTGAACAAATTTCATGATAATTTTTTTTTATTATTAATAATTTTGTAAAACTGTTTAGCCCAAATAATTAAACATGTAATATTTAACCAGTTTTCTTCTATAGCTCTCCAAATTGTGCCTTATAGACAAAAAAAAAAATAAAACAAAAATTAAGTAAGAAATAAATCACTACTATTATAAATACGTTAGTTTAGATTATAAATTATTTTTTTTCTATTCCATATTTGAGACATCAAAATACTAGTTTCCACATAGATGGTCTCCATCCAAAAACAATAACCCAGTGTAGATAATTGCCATTTGTTTTTGTATGAATTGGAATAAAGTAACTCCCTGTAAATCATAACCTATTAATTACAAAAAAATAGAAAAATTATAAACAGTGGATTGTTGCAGGCGTGCATGAATGTGGGCATGGGTGTAGTTATGTGTGACAATTTACGTAGGTATGTGTGAGGGTGCGAGTGTGTATTAGGTGTGAGCGCGTGAGAGTATGTGAGTAAAAGCGGGGTTGGACGTGCTGATCGCGGTTCTTTCGACTATGGAGTCGCCAGAGTATCATTTTTTCACTTGTTTTGCTCCTTTCCGTATATAACATGTATTTCGCGTACAAGAACCGTATTTGTGCTGAAGTAGCAGGAATTTTAACTCGAATCCAATGCTGTCGCTAGTCAGGAGCATATAAATAACATCAACCAGGTACGCGACCTGCTTTGCCTCTTCGTTGTCTAGCAACGAAGAAAACGCTTCACTACAATCTTTTAGCTCGATTCTACACAAATCTTTTTTATGGTCGCTGCCATATTTCCGTTCCAACGCATTAATCACCTCTGCATAACTTTTGCGATCGTTTTCCGGAAAACATGTTCTCCGCGACATGAATTCTCTGTAATCGTGTTTCGTACTCAAATTCAAACATTTAATCATCAGTTTTCCTCCAATGGATTATGCGTTAAATAATAACAAAAGTTTTCCATACAAGTCAAAGCTTCCATAAAGCTTTCAAATGCAATGTTTTTTTTATAAAAAAATTTTGTGCAATAGGAATTACAATATGAGTCACAACTTGCCACCATTCATAAACACATCATTGACCATTACCAATAGTAATAAAAGAAACTGGTTTAAATACGCTCTAGCTAGCAAGTTCTAGCTAAACTTTTTAGACCTAACATCTTCTCCCTTCTTTCGTAAAAATTTGTTCAATAAATAGTATAAAGTAGTTCAATAAATAGTATAAAATTTGTTCAATAAATAGTATAAACTTCAGCATAAAAAGATTGTGAAATTGTACGTTCAATTTAACAATCTTTTTTATGTTAAAGCTATCTACTTTTCAACTGCATGAAGTCGATTCGCCAGAGTCAAGTTCAAATCGTTTAATTAAATTAAACTATGGCAAATATTCAACTTGTTTTAATGTTATCACTATATCTATACATACAAATAAACTAACAAAAAATTGACAATTGACCAATTGAGATAGAATTATCTGTTTATATTTATTATTTTTAAATGAAATAAATTCGTATATTTGAATCTATAAAAGTCTAAATTTTAGAATTCAGTTCAATTTAAGCATTGACATATTTAAGAAGCCAAAAGAAGTCAAAAATATGCTTGCAATTTTAATTATTGTTATCGCAATATTTTACGCATATTTAAAATGGAATAATACTTATTGGAAACGAAAAAATATACCTGGACCAGAACCAACAATTTTTATTGGAAATATTGGTCAATCATTGAGCATGAAAAAAAATTTTGGATTGCTTTCAAAGGAATGGTATGAAAAATATTCAAGTTTTCCATATATTGGTTATTATAGATGTCTTACACCAACTTTAATGATACGCGATCCGGATTTAGTGCGCGATATTTTAGTGAAAGATTTTCTTTCGTTTGAAAAAAATGATGTTGGTTTTACGGGCGAATCAGATCCACTCATATTACATAATCCATTTGTTGTATCTGGAGAAAAATGGCAAAGAGCGCGATCATTATTAAGTCAACTTTTTACATCAAATAAAATAAAACAAATATTTCCTTTCATAACAATATGTTGTGATCGGTTTGAAAATCATATAAAATTAAAAGGTGAAAAATATGATTTTGATTCTAAAACATTAGCAGCTCAGTTCACAACAGAAAATTCTATCATGTGCGGTTTTACTATAAATAGCGAATCGTTTGATAATCCAAAATCAGAGTTTCGTGAAATGGGAAAAAAAATGTTTAAACCGTCGACGTGGATAGCCATTAAATTTATGCTGTTAATGTTTTTTCCATCTCTTGTTAAATTGTTTCGTATGTCGTAAGTATATATTCATTGAATCGTTTATTTACATCAGAAACCTCCACTTTGCTCAAAAGTTTTTTAGAAAAAGAAGTTGATATTTGGATTAGAAATTTGGTTAAAAGCTGCCTAAAGTCTAGAGAAACCGTTAAGTTGCCTCAGGATGATTTTTTGCAAATGTTATTACAACAAAAGGAAAAACAAAGTATAACATAATTAAAATAAATATAATGTAATCCGCCTATATTTTATTTTTTATATTAGACTTATCACTAGAGGAAATTACGGGGCATTCGTTATCGTTTTTTACTGAAGGCTATGAAACATCAAGTGCTCTACTTTGTTTTGCT
This sequence comes from Diogma glabrata, assembly GCA_963693315.1. Lineage (NCBI taxonomy): Eukaryota > Metazoa > Arthropoda > Insecta > Diptera > Cylindrotomidae > Diogma > Diogma glabrata. Next base: position 14,694,553 of record OY856187.1, on the reverse strand, counting down.
ATGTATGAAATGGCTCGTAATCCAGATTTTCAAACTAAATTGTTTGAAGAAGTAGTTGAAGTTCTATCTCAAAAAAATGGACAAATTTCATTTGAAGCGATTCAAGAAATGACTTATTTAGATGCGGTTATGCATGAAACATTACGACTAAGACCTATTGGCTTTACTATGAACAAATCATGCACAAAAACATACAACCTACCTCCAATGCCAGGGCATCCTAATGGATTCCTAATTCAACCAGGAATGTCGATTGCTATACCAGTATTAGCACTACATCAGTAAGTTTAATAAACTTTTGATATGTTTTCACATTCATAACTTTTCACATTCATAACTTAAATTCTTTTTAGTGATCCGAGCTATTATGACGATCCAGAAACTTTTGATCCATCACGGTTTACCAATGAAATGGTACGAAAAAATATTCCAAAAGGGGCGTATCTTCCTTTTGGTGATGGACCAAGGATGTGCATGGGAATGCGATTTGCCTTAACACAAACAAAAGCTGCGTTAATTACGGCAATAAAATCATTTGAAATTAAACTTTCATCAAATAGCAAGCCGTTCGAGCTTGATCAAAGTCACTTTTTATATCAATCCAAAAATCCGTTGCTATTAAATTTTGTACCACGAACAAATACGTAGATGGTATTTTATATAGATATAATAGATCTGTAAGCTTGTTTAGAATGCATCAATAAATTGCAATTTTATATTTTGTATCTCTAAAAGTGTTAAACTATAATTATTAACGATTTCAAAACATATATTTTTAGGGTTACATACTTTAAAAAGTGAAAACGGAACCCTATTGGTGAAACTTCGATGTCCATTTGAATTTCTACATAATTAATTTGCCCATAAACTATAAGTGCTATCAACTTGATTTAATACCAAAAACGAGTGTTTTTTCCAGGTGAATTTTATTCCAGCCTATGACAATTTATTTTGTAATTTTCGAAAGCACAGCTTTCGACTTATTTTCAAAATTGTGAAATTATTAAAAAAAAATTATTACTTTGACCTTGACAAGTGGGATGTCATATGAAAGGCAAAGTTTTTCTAGGTCAAAGCAATTTTTTTTTGGTATTTTTCGAAGGCAGCGTTTTTGATTTATTATTAAAATTGTTCGCGTAGAATAATCTTAGAAGAGGTAAATTTTGCTACGTTGCAAAAATTGTATATTTTGTTAAGAAATTGAATCGAACGGAAAATGAAAAACACATAGAGTCTAAAAACTGTCTGTCCCTTAAACAATTATAATAAATAAATTTAATGTTTATTTCAATAAATATATGTACTCAAAACTCATGGATATCCAACTATTTTCTACAAATAATTTTACCTAAATAAATTCATGAACCAACAACAGGTGAATGTACAACAATTGAACAAGTTAAACAATCAAACAGGCATGGGTAAGATTCAACCGTAAAATTATATTAACAAATGCTGTTTCTTTCATATATTATATATATACACGAACACGGAACCTTCTACGAGCCCACGCACTTGACCAACTTTTTTATTCAGCTTCACTTAAGGTTAAGCAATATGGATTGATTTAAAGAAACATTTATAATGAAAAGTAATATTTTCGCGGATTAAATCATAGGGATGAAGCGAAACGGTTCATACTCTGAAGGACTCAGCGAATTCATTCATTAGCAGTTTGCTGGAGGCTCGAACCCCCGCCCCCATGTTGCATCAAATCGGTTAAAATATTATTCTAATATACACTTACATGGAGTTTCTCGATGGTTTAGGACCTACTGATTCTAAAAAAGCAATGTATGTCTGTCTGTCGACCGGTCTTCCGGCCGTCACAACCTACGAAATCTAGAAAACCGCTGGACGGATTTGAAAAATTTTTTTTCTAAAAATAGGTTTTCTCAATGGGAAAAGCCGAAAGGACGATGTGTTTAATAACTGTACCGGAAGTGTGTCAAAAAAATCGTCAAGTGCCAAAACAAGGAAATTTGTATATTTTTTGCTTAAAAAGCTTTCATTTTAAGTGATTACGAATAGAAAAATTGAATTTGGAGAAATCTTGATGGTCGGGATGGGTATGTGAAACCAAAATCTAGATTATTGTATTAAAAGTCTGTCAAAAAATGTTGTCAAGTGTGTCAAAAGAATGATTTTAATTTATCTTTTTACCCAACTTTTTGGAAAAAATAAAATTAATAATTTGTATGACATGAAAATTTATTATTATTATAGAGAATTATGGCATTATAAGTTTGTCAAAAAAATTATTTCATTTATTTTTATAGCCCATTTTTTGGAAAAAAAATGTAGCTGTTTTTATGACGTAAATGTAATTGAAAATGAAATTGGACATGGAAATTTTTGAATTTGTTATAGTCTTGGAAATATTTTTGGAATTTTGAAAAAGTTTCAATTTTTGATTGTATTATAATTTTTGGAATTTTCAAAAAAGTTTGAATTTTTGATTTTGTAATAATTTTTGTAATATTTTTAGAATTTTGAAAAAAGTTTGATTTTATTATAATTTTACAATATTTTTGGAATTTTGAAAAAAATATGAATTTGTGATTTTGTAATATTTTCTCGAAACGTTAAATGGAGAGGTTTTTGAGTAGTTTGCTGATTGTATCTTCTTTTCACTAAATTATGTTAATATATGATCTGTTATAATTTTCTAACAACGTATTGATGTTTCCTAGACAACGCTGGCGTGATGACATCATTCAAGACCTTCGTGATATAGGATGTCGAAACTGGGGTCAACTGGTTATGGAACGAGATGATTGGAAGCTGATTGCACAGACAGCAAAATCCCTCCATGGGATGTAAACGCCAGAGAGAGAGAGTATTGATGTTTCGTGTTAGTTTTGTAATGCATATCTAAACAGAGATAAAAATTAAATGTACTTTGACAAAAAGTTATGTTTGATATACATCGCTTCCGAAAACTAAAAACCATGTCCTCATAAAAGTTTTTTGCCGAAAACTATATCAAAATCCTTAACCCAGACCGAAGTCTTGATATCTCAGAGCTTGAGATTTCAGCCCCTCCATATTTTACATTTCAATTTGCTATAGAAGAAAAACGTGTACTAGACCGAGTTGTGAAAACTTGACCATTTTTGATTTTCCTGAAACTTGGCATATAAGTTAGAGTTTGCAAAAAAACCGGAAATTTATAAACCGCGGTTTCAGGTTTTCAATTTGTAGAAACCTGCGGCTACGGTTCGGTTTTCGGTTTTTGGTTTTTAATATAATGTGCTTAATTCAATGCAAAGATATTTAATTGAATTAATATATTTCTTCTTGTATCAAATAAGATTAGTTTTAAGTGAATTATCGCTAATGCAAGATCTTAATTTACGACTAAAATTATCTGAAACCTAAAAAACGCGTTCAGATTCGGTGTGAGGATTACGCCTTTATCAAAAATTGCCTGTCTTATGAAATTTGACCTTGTAATACCTCTAATAGAAAAACGTCTTTTGTGAAGGTGTAAAAGTAAATTATTTAATATTTTTTCGTTATTATTAACAACAGTTTATTAATTTCCTATTATTTTTACAGTATATTACTTATACTTTTATTAGCTGCATTTCATAACACCATGTGATCCGAATCCCCCTATGTTTTACATGCAAAATCAGATCCAACTTTGTTTTTGGATCTCAGTTTGCATGTAAAACTTAAGCGGATCCGGATCACACGGTTTCATGAAATGCAGCTAATATTAGTCAACCCAATCAACAAATTCAAATTTAGCGATAAACATAGTACATTATGATGCTAGGACGTAAAGCTAAAGATTTTGGACGGATGTGGAGTTTGCAAATCGAGGCGCTAGCCGAGATTTGCACCCACATTAAGTCCAAAATAGCTTACGTCCGTGAATCATATACTATTTTTTATTCGCCGCAGGCAAAATATTTTAAGAAAAGTTGTTTATTCTAAATTAAAATTATAAATTTTCATAAGTTTTAAAATAAAAATATATGGAACAAGTAACATTTTGACAAAATATTTATTATTTTTTCCAAATTATTGTGTAGCTATGACAACAAATGATAACAACTATTTTAATTGGATAATGAAATTTTGAATTTGAGGGTTGGTTTGATAAAAAATTTTATTTTTCATAGAATTTAAACAAATACAAATGCTTGTTACTTTTTTGGACGTAGCTATGACAACAAAATAAATAGTTGAAAAGTGATACTTTAAAGCCGCAAATCACAGTAATAAAGTAACACTTTAATATGTAGGCGAATAAAAGAGTAATTTATTTTGTTGATTTTGTGTTTGGCTCAATATGAAACGAAATGAAGATCACAAATTAATTACTACTTTGATTCAAAATTAAAGTAGCTATTATAAATTATTACTTAGTTGTTATAGCTTAACCCTTAAACCAATTACTGCTAGCATCCTCTTTGAATCAGTAGACAACACATAAAGTAAATTTAGACAGAAAATATAGAAAATAAATTTTCGATGACAATTAAAATTTAAAATTTGATGAAAACCGTAAACCGCGGTTTTTAGCAGCGGTTTACGGTTACAATTTGATAAGCTGGAAACCGCGGTTTCGGTTTGCGGTTAACCGAACCGTGCAAACTCTAATATAAGTAATATGGACAAAATAAAAAACACGGTTTATTTTACAATTTTTTAAAAGTGCATAGTTAGAGCATAGGGGCATCCCACATGCATGAAAAATGAAAATTCAGCTAATCCGATGTAGCTTTGAAGATTTCATCAATTTTTTTTTGTTTCATAGATGATTAGTTAATCGTTTGAAAAAAAATTAATTAATTGTTTTTGTGATTAATTTTAAAATAAAAATATTAAAAAATCTTTTTTAAAGATTTAAATTTAATTTATTTTTTTTAAAACAGTTCTATCCTAACTCTAAAATAACTCAAATTTACAAAGAGTCGTTAATTCGTATTCTTGAGATATTTAATTTTAAAGATTACACTGTGCGACAAATGGTAGGGGTCTGTGATCCACTGGGGTTCTGACTACCGGGAAAAGTTATATCGGTAAAAAAAAGTTATAGGTGTCCCGGCGTTTCGCTGGGTCACGTCTAGGAATCGAGATATATCGATTTGAAGCTAGCAAGAATCATATAGGGGAAATAGTCACGTTTTGGGGACATAACTCGAGAACGACTAGTCCTATTTTACTGAAACAAATTTAGAAAAATTAAGAATTACAATTCTTTTAATCTACTAACACACTATTTCCTTACACAATCAACAGTTTCGCAGTTATAAATAAATTTATGAAGAAAAAAAATAATTTTTTGCTAAAAAATAAACAAATTGTATTTTAAAAAATCATGAAAAGTTCAAAACGGAAAAAAGTGTCAAGTCTTATTATTTTAACTCTTGGAATAAACTCCAAAATTTATTGTTTTAAATGTATTTGGACATGTGTCTATGTGTCTTTGTGTATTAATTTTATTTTTTATACTTTTTTATTTATTATTTTCTTTTTTTCTTTTTTTATTTATTTATTTTATTTTATTATTTTTAGTATAACTTTATTTTATATTTTTATATTTTTATTATATTTTATCATATTTTATTATATTATTATTATTATTTATTATTATTATTATTGTTTATTATTATTACTATTTTTATCATTATTATTTATTATTATTATTTATTATTATTTATTACTATTATTATTTATTATTATTATTTATTATTCATTGTTTGTTATTACTATTTATTACTTATTATAATTTTTTATTGTTTATTTATTATATGTTATTTATTTATTATTTTTTTATTATTTATACATTATTATTTATAATTTATTTATTATTTATTTTATTTATTTATTAAATTTTTTTTATTTTATTTTTTTATATTTTTATTATATTTTTATTATATTTTTATTGTATTTTTATTTTATTATTTTTATTATTTTTTTATTTTACTTATTATTTTTATTTCATTTATTTATTTATTTTATTTTTTTTGTATTTCTTATTTACTTAATTTTAATTTGTTTATTTTTTCGTTACTTTTTCAGTACAGTATATCAGTAGACTGAAGGAATCGTAATTCTTAATTTCAAAATTTGTTTCAGCAAAATCGGACTAGTCGTGCTCGAGTTATGTCAAAAAAAGAACCCCAAACGTGACAATTTCTCCTATATGATACTTACTAACTTCAAATCGATATATCTCGATTCCTAGACGTGACCCAGCGAAACGCCAGGACACGAATAACTTGTTTTTTACCGATATAACTTTTCCCGGTAGTCAGAACCCCAGCGGATTTTGGCTGTCGCACCAGTGTTATTAATCCAACTAAAATTCGAATTTTTCCTCTTTTTTTCGAACTTTAGTGGTTAAAATTTGTTGATAAAAATTGTTAAAATAAAAGTGATTTTTTTCCTCGTAAATGTCAATTGAAAATTGATCCAAACTATACACAATATATTAAATCTCGTTAAATATTAGCAATAGCAGTTTAGGGTAACTAAGGAAAGATGTAATTACAGCAACTTGTAAATGGTTTAAATTGGAAAATATACATTATCAATTCAAAAAACAATTAAATAATAATTGACGATAGCTCAAAAACTGTGCACCGCAAAATTCTTAAAAACTTACAATGTTTCTTAAATTAAGTACTCTTTCATATGACACTCCACTTGTTAGGGTCAAAAAAGATTTTTTTCACCCTAGCATATTAACGGCTTATCTTAAAAAGCAAAGTTTTAACGGAATTATAATATATTTTTGTGAGCAATGTTTTTTCATCTATAGGTATGAACGTATGAAATGATTGTGTACCTTTTATTGTTATAGCCTCTCTGTATCTTGCTTCCAGCCGTAACTTTATTTCATTATAATCATTTTTGCTGGGATATGCAAAATTCATTGTTGATTGCCATTTTCTTGCCCATTCATAAAGATCCATTGGAGTTTGAATAATGTCCTTGTTAGACAAACTATATCGATGAGCACGATGAGCATAAATCACCGTTTCAATGTACCTCCTATTCCATCTCACTGTCTATATTAAAATCTGATTTGTGGTTGCATAGATTATCAATTATATTTATTTTTATACTGAGATCCCGCACTTTGTGACTGAACTGCTCCTAAACGGCTTGATTGATTTTTATGAAAAAGTGTGTGTACAATTAGGTTGATCTAAGAATGGTTCATATCTATAATTGGATAAAATTGGACAAAATGGCGGGGGGTCTCCCGAACACCTGTAAGTTTAAAACTTCAATAACTTATAATCATGGCTTTCAATCTTATTGATACTTGATATATAAGGTTTTAGTGCTGTTTCCGATATTTCTGCGTACCCACTTTGGATTTGTCACTTCCGGTTAAAAAGTTTTTTTTTAATTTTTTTAAAGGATTTATCCCTACTTAGCCTACAGTTACAAATCGATTTTCATAAAACGTTGATGTAAGTTAAAACAAAAGATTTAAAAACGATTTTATAAGCTTTTGAATACATTGGACAAAGGGTTGGAGAGGCATGGGGGTCTCCAGAACTTATAACGCGACAAGAAGTTTTTTTGACTAGTAATTGTCCACTCATTCTATTCCTCCAAAGGTCCACTCATTCTATGTTGATTGTGTTTGTAAAACTTAAAACTAATAAATTTCTTAAATTAAATTTCAATTATTTTTCATTTCAATTCATTTTTTTTTTGCATAAATTAATTTTTCACGCCTTTTTATTTGTTACATTTATACTTTTATTTTTGAAAGCAAATTAAATAAATTTTTGTTTACCAAGTTTACTCTTTTTTGAAAACAATAAAATTTATCTCTTTTTTTTTAACTTAAAGTGAATCAAATTCTTATTTATTTGTTAGATCTAATTATTAGAAAAAAAAATTGTATAAAGTTATAAAAAAATATAAATATTAAAATTTTGTAGCTCTTGTAAAATTTGTAGTTTATTATAGTTTAAAATTGTATTATAAGTAAGTAGTTAAAAAAAAAATAAATTAAATGTTAAGTTTGTAACTGCAAAATTAATAGTGGAGTCAAATTAGCATTTTATATTGATATGATGTAAGAGCAAAGTTGAATTTTTTTTTGTTTTATGTTAAGGACATAAAAGTTAGTAGGCATGTAATTATTTAGCAAATTTGGAGGTCCGGAAGTGCCTCAAAAATGGCAAAAACTGGTTTTTTGTGTAGGTCGCTTTACTATTTTTGAAATATTTCGGGCTCTAATGATCATAAAAAAAAAAAAAATGCAAAATGTTTGTGATTAAATTTCAAATTCATCTATGGGGGTTAGATACTTTAAAAGTGTAACCTAACCTCAAAAAACCGAATCGCGTGACTTTTTTTTTTTACTAAATTTATGATAATGGGCGGAAAAATCGTCGAATTTTCATGAAAATTTCAGGAAACATGTATTTTAATAGTCTTAATATGGGATTTAATTTTTATGAAAAAATTTTAATTTTTTCGGCCACAATTGGCATTTTTCGTTAAATTTGGCAAATGGTGCCATCTTATGAGAAGTCATCCAAAATAAAATTTTTTTTTTTAATCTGTACTTTTTTTTATCTACCTTAACTTATGTATAATTAAAATTATGTTGCCTTAATTTAAATGCCCATTTTTGGGCATGAAAAAAACATTAATTTTTGCATTTTTTTGACATTTTACCATATATTCGGTATTATTTATGCTGTGAAACAGGCAATTCAAATTAATAATAAATATTTTTTAAAATTATACATAACCTACAAAACTTTTTTTTCTTGCAATGCCCTAAATTGCTTTTGGTAAATAATTAAAATTAAACTAACAAAGGGACATAAAAGTTAGTAGGCATGTAATTATTTAGCAAATTTGGAGGTCCGGAAGTGCCTCAAAAATGGCAAAAACTGGTTTTTTGTGTAGGTCGCTTTACTATTTTTGAAATATTTCGGGCTCTAATGATCATAAAAAAAAAAAAAATGCAAAATGTTTGTGATTAAATTTCAAATTCATCTATGGGGGTTAGATACTTTAAAAGTGTAACCTAACCTCAAAAAACCGAATCGCGTGACTTTTTTTTTTTACTAAATTTATGATAATGGGCGGAAAAATCGTCGAATTTTCATGAAAATTTCAGGAAACATGTATTTTAATAGTCTTAATATGGGATTTAATTTTTATGAAAAAATTTTAATTTTTTCGGCCACAATTGGCATTTTTCGTTAAATTTGGCAAATGGTGCCATCTTATGAGAAGTCGTCCAAAATAAAAATTTTTTTTTAATCTGTACTTTTTTTTATCTACCTTAACTTATGTATAATTAAAATTATGTTGCCTTAATTTAAATGCCCATTTTTGGGCATGAAAAAAACATTAATTTTTGCATTTTTTTGACATTTTACCATATATTCGGTATTATTTATGCTGTGAAACAGGCAATTCAAATTAATAATAAATATTTTTTAAAATTATACATAACCTACAAAACTTTTTTTTCTTGCAATGCCCTAAATTGCTTTTGGTAAATAATTAAAATTAAACTAACAAAATATACGACATAATAATAAAAAATAGCAGTTGAAGTAGTATATATTAAGTAATAGTTTAAGCAAAAATTGTAATAATAATTTAAACTGAGGATGACGTAAGTCGAAATCGATATTCAATAAAATAAAAAATCAAATTCAAATTGTAACTATAAGAATGTTTATATTATTATTAATAAAATAAAAATTTTAAAAATAAACAGCAAAAAGTATATTTTTAAATATTGCATTTTAACTGTGAATAATATGGGAAACCATAATAACGCATAAAGAATTTTCAATTAAAAACATAATTGGCGTAAAATTATTTATGCTGTGTATTTTATATGTTTGAAAAATGTTTGAAAAAAATTGAATATTAGATTTTTTCAAAATCTTATATCAAATATTTACAATAATTGTAATAACATTTTAATTATTTACCAAAAGCAATTTAGGGCATTGCAAGAAAAAAAAGTTTTGTAGGTTATGTATAATTTTAAAAATATTTTTTATTAATTTGAATTGCATATTTCACTTTTATGCAAAATACATGATAATAGCATAAATACCGTAGATATGGTAAAATGTCAAAAAAATGCAAAAATTAATGTTTTTTTTTTCATGCCCAAAAATAGGCATTTAAATTAAGGCAACATATTTTTAATTATACTTAGGTTAAAGTAGATAAAAAAAAGTAAAGATTAAAAAAAAAAAATTTTATTTTGGATGATTTCTCATAAAATGGCACCATTTGCCAAATTTAACGAAAAATGCCAATTGTGGCCGAAAAAATTAAAATTTTTTCATAAAAATTAAATCCCATATGAAACTATTGAAATACGTATTTCCTGAAATTTTCATGAAAATTCGACGATTTTTCCACCCCTTATCATAAATTTAGTAAAAAAAAAAAGTCACGCGATTCGGTTTTTTGAGGTTAGGTTACACTTTCAAAGTATCTAACCCCCATAGATGAATTTGAAATTTAATCACAAACATTTTGCATTTTTTTTTTTTATGATCATTAGAGCCCGAAATATTTCAAAAATAGTGAAGCGACCTACTCAAAAAACACCAAAACACCAGTTTTTGCCATTTTTGAGGCACTTCCGGACCTCCAAATTTTCTAAATAATTACATGCCTACTAACTTTTATGTCCTTAACATAAAACAAAAAAAAAATTCAACTTTGCTCTTACATCAAATATATCACTTTTTTTTACTAATTTGACTCCACTATAAAAGAAACATTGAAGAACAAGCCAAGCAATAATGAAAGTTGTTAGCAAATTCCTGTAAAAATCAAATGAAGATCAAAATGCCAAACGAGTTGCCCAGAATATAATACAAGAATTTTTAATGATAACTAATGATATACCAATTGATCGAGATTCAAATTTAAATTTATGGTGTCAGTAAAAAAACATATGCCTTAATCCAAAATTGTTTATCGAAAAATCCATAAGGCAGGACAACCAACTTATCGGTATAAAATTATTTGGAGAAATTTGGAGAATTCATGGAGATTTATTTTTGTAATTTGGAAGGATGGAAATTAAAAATTATCATATCGGTCTATTCAATTTTGGTGGTCACAGAGGACACACCAAATTATAAGTTCCAGCTCCAGTCACAATTTTTTATAAATAAATAAAAAAAAGGGAATTCAAGAAAGCTGAAGACTAATTAGTTATGGAGAAGTAACACAATTTATTTGGAAATTTTCAACAAAAAATTATCAGGATATCAGGAATTGGTTGGACAATGAAAATGCGGACAATGCGAGGAAACAACTGAAATTTTGGTATAAAGATATATATTAATTAATATTCTAAATGTTTTTGTTTCAAATATAAGTTATTATTTTATGTAATTCGGTTATGATTTCATTTTAAAAGAAAAATATATTTACAAAATTTTTCTTTTCATCAGAATTAATTTCAATAATTTTCATTTGTGGTTCTCAATTTGATCTTCATTGTGTTTTGTGTTGTGTTTAAGCTTTTGTTAGCTTGGTTTATTTTGGTTTATTTTTGTGAAATAAAAAAAGAAACATCAAGAACTGCTTCACGCATAAAAAAATAAGACAAAGGCCTGTCTCACCCAATGTTTAAGCGTAAAGCGCGAAAGGACAGTTATAAACTCCGGTTTTTTTAAAGATCTATAACATTTGTACCTGATAATCGAATTGAATGGAGATTGGAAGGACAAAAAACTGATTAGTTTCTGAACGATATTGGAAAATGACTTGAGAGGCCTCTTGAGGATCTGTTTATTTGAAACTTCAATTATACATCAGTTTCTGATAATGGATTTTGACGAAACTTGGGATATATGCTAATATATTGCATCATGATTTGTAAAAGTTTTGCATTTTTGCAAGTATATATTTCCAAATTTACAAGCTAATTACATTAATCATGCGTGGCTACTTGATCGAGCCATTTGGGCCGCAAAAACTATAGATGTCGACGCAATCAATTTTAGAATACAACAGTTATTGCCTGACAATGAAATATCATTCAAACCAATTTTCTCTGTTGTCAATCCTGAGGAATGTTCATCTATCCTGTTGAACTTTTGAATTCATTGGATTTAACTAGAATGCCACCACATAATTTTCGATTGAAGATTGGTTCACCAATTATTTTGCTTAGAAATTTCAATACCATTTTAAACGGCAAGTTTCAAGGTGAAATTGTTATTTTAATTATAATTTTGCCGATGATCCCTTTAGACTAGCATCCTATTTAAACTTTTATACTTTCCAATTCGATTGGTATTTGTAATGACTATTAATAAGTAACAAAGTCAAACAATGTGAATTTGTGAGCTGGATCTAGAAATCCCATGCTTTTCGCATAATCAATTATATGTTGCGTGTTTGAAAGTTAGAAAACCTTCAAGTTTGTTCGTGTATTCCGCTCAGGAATTAGCAAAAAATATTGTTCAGCATATCGCATTAAGATAGTATTAAAAAAATTGTATTCCTGTTTAATAATAAATGTATATAATAATAAATAATAGTTTCGTTTAATAGCCAAATAAAATTCCAACCAAACTATGCAGCCACTATTATTAATCTGAATGAATTGGAGGTAGAATTTCGATTAGGACTGACAATCGCTGATCAAAAGTTTTCTACAAATAAATTATAGGTGGAACGAAGTTCACCGGGTCTGCTAGTCTTTTATAAAATCAATCATTTGTGATATGAATAGATGCACTGCCACACTATCATGTTCAGTTATATCAGAGATAAAGACAAAACTTAAGTTCTCGATACCTTGACTAGTAGGTGAATTATAATATATTAAAAATGGTGTATCGTGGGTGTATCGTTGCTTGTGAATTATTCCAATGATAACTCTGCACAGAATCTTGAATAAAAAAAGAGTAATTTTCCGAAAAATCGCCAAGTACTAAGCACTCTCCTACATAAATATATTATTTTTTAAACTTTATGTATTGAAACCTGTAGAACTCATATCACCTGATACATGCAGTTCTGCTGTATTTTGTCCGTATGATTAACTGACGAGATAAGTGTGTTTTTAAGGATCTCGTTTCATCTGAGCATCATTGGTGAAGGTTAAAAAAAAAAACCAAGCGAGGTCAGTAACAGAATTAAATTTTGATTTCAAATCGAAATCAATGATCTACAATTCAGTATATCAGCTTTTGGACAGCTTTTATGAACGCCAAGATAAAAATGGATGCAACACCTAAAACCTGTAAATAATACCCATACCCATAATACTCATACTCGTTTAATCGTTTGTTAAGGGACAGAGGACATCTAGACAACTGGTTGGCGAGTAAATTACTTGCATGTTCGATGCAAGTAATTATGCTTGCTTATCTGTGTTTGAATCGATTTTTGATTTGCCTGAGGTGTTGATGGACGCTTTTTTAATATTTGTGGATTGAAGTCACTCGAGACCATTGATTCGGGCAAACCATTCTATTGGTACGATATACGGACAAAAAGTCGCTTTGCAATTTGTCACTGTGACGGTGAGTAATCTCAACAGTTTGACTGTTTGCACAAATATTGTTAAATGTAAACTGATTTCTCTTGTAGGGTAGACATCGTGATCTTATTCAAAATAATTCAAATTAGACATTAATTTGTAAAAAATCAATTATAATAAAATTTTAAACCAACTTATTTGCAAACATTTTTCTTAAACTTTTTTAACTCCTTGGTGCTAGATTTTCTTCACGCTTTATTTAAAAAAAAAACTAAGTACAACAATAATTTTCAAATTAAACGTATTTTAATTTACAAATTTTTCAAACATAAAATATTCGAAAACTGTTCAAACAATTTCCCTTTTTAATTAAACCCGTTTTTTTTTGTTCTATACAACATAAAAACCGAAAATATTAATAATTTTTAATTTTCATAATTTGAAAAATAGAAATTTACAATAAACAAAAAATCCATTTCTAAATTAAATTTACATATTCATTCATAAAATTTCATATTTTAAATTACGCTAAGAAAAATTGTTCCAAACATCTTTAAATTAATATTTTTTCCGAAATAATTCTGAATTAATTAACATAATTTAAAATAAAACTTTTTGACTTATAAATTTTTTTTTGCTTTTCGTTTGTTCTAACCCTTCAATAAAATGTAAAAAAAAAATACAGAAAAGTTTATGTTGGTAGAAAAAAGAATAAGAAAATTATGTTCAAAAGTTTTTTTCCTCGATTTAAACTTTTAAATAATGAAAACAAACCGAATAAGTTTTAATTTGTGGATTTAATTGTATTATTCAACATCAAAAATATAAATTATTTAAATATTTTGTGAGTATGGTTGACTTTTTTGTTCTTTAATGACAATCACAAAGTTTATCTTTATATAACCAATCAATATAATATTCAAATTAATAATCAAATCAAAAAATTACAATAACTAGTTATAGATATGAAGTGTGTGCTGAATTAAATGAATCAACAAACTAAATACATATAAATAAAAACAATTCATTTTATAATCTCAAAAACAGAAAATTGCTTCATTTATCACCATGAAAATGGAAAACATTGTTTTTCTATTAGATTTTTATTCGAACACACGTACAAAAACAATTATTAAAAATACAACAAAAATCATTAAGAGAATATTGCTTTTACTACATTACAATCAATCAATTCGAATTTTAACTCCAACACAAAACAAAACCGTCTCCACTATTCTTTAACTTTGAACTTTAAATTTTACACAATACCAGCCGTCTCCTCTTCTCAATTACTTCGAAATAATGAAATTAATATTTATCAGCGGAAAACATATTAAACAAGATAAAACAATATAATTTATGTTATCAGATAATTTTATAATTATCATTAAATAATGCTAATTAAAGATAATTCTATTATTTTATTGTGGAAAATTAGATTGCTTTCCTCTATTTAGTAGTTTGTAAAACGATTTTTTATAAAACTGATTCATATTGGTGAAGATTTGAGCTTTGGGCAGGAGATGTATGGCCCTCTGTGAGAATACTTAGACGTAGTGGAGATCAATTATAACGGGAAAAACAGTTTATTGCTTTAAAAATTCAGCGCTGGGCATGACTAAGTCGAGCTAGTTTATTTCAAGTACTGAAAGAGCGCTATGGGATTCGTTTGAAATTATGTCATACAAACCAGTAGCAGAAGGCCACCAGAAATTAGAAGATTTTTGAATTAAATATAAAAAAATTTTAAGTTGTGTTTAATAAAAATTTTAGTTGGTATCTAAGAATTAACGCCTCAACATAATCAACTCTATATATGAATTATCTTATCTCCATTTTTATATAGAGAACACTAATCCACTTGGCAATAAAAATAAAACCTGCTGATACCATCAACTTTTTCCAAAACAAATAAATTATATTCACTCAAAACAATAATAGATTTAGTAAATGAAAAATTTTACGATAATTTTCCGTTAGTACGAAATTAAAATAAATTGAAGAAATAATTAAAGAAAATGTTTCCTCAATCATACAGTCAACGTGTCAATAAAACTGATGACGAAGCAAATATTTGGTATGACGAACCAACATATCCTGGTTTCTACTTTTACGCAATTATTGTACCAATCCTAACATTTCTAGGAGCCACGTTCAATATCTTTAATATTATTATTTATTCACGGCCAACAATGACATGTTCAACGTACACTTATCTATTAGGTAAGAAAGTTTGCTTAGTTGTTAGTTGAAATATTTAAAATTATAATTTTTCCAGCTCTTTCATGTTGTGATTGCATTTCATGCGTTTTGATTTTCACATCCGGACTAGCTCGTTCAATTTTTTATGGAAATTTTTACCTATTTGTTTTTGATACATTTATACACTTACCAGTTGGTAGTATTTTAAGTGCTATGGCTAATTTTATTTTGGTTTCGCTAGCCATTGATCGAGTGCTTTATTTAAAAAATACAAAACCGCGTGGTGCTCCACAATTTTGTAGACATGTTGTTGCTCGTCAAACGATCGGAATTTCTGCATTTATCTCGTTACTTTTGAATATTCCGTATTTTTTTATTTATCATATTGATGATGAATACGAAATAGAAACAACCGAGTTTTTTGTTTCTTTCTATTATCAAGTTCACAATTGGTTACGTTTTATATTGGCTGGCGTTTTACCAGCAATTTTTTTGATGATCGGAAATGGAATAATGATCTATATTTTAAGAAGATACAGCAAGTCTAAGAAATCATCCAGTGAAATGGAAAAAAATAGTATGCATGTAAGTTTTTTTTAATATTAATGAATATATCTGTACAAGCAATTCTCAATTATTATTTTGATTGGATTAATGTTTAGTTCGTTATCTGTAGTATTGACAAATTGTAGTAAATAAACAAATAAATCTCCAATTATAAAAGTGTTATAGGATTAGATTACAGAGTTCAGCAGTCACAAAAAAGCTGCATTAGAACAAAATGTAATTGTAAATGGCTTAGTTTGGGTTGAACTAAATAAAGCAAAGTCAAAATTTTTAACGAAGTTTAAGTTTTAATTTTTTAAAAGACGTGAATAAAATATTTTAGTAGGCAAGTCTTATAGTTGTCACCAGGTCTTCGCCCTATATTTTATACTTCGTAAGGAACCACATTTTTATTTTTTATTAATAGGGTGTAATGGAGAACTGGGCCCATTGGAAACACCAATGGATCAGTAGAGGCAGCCCTCGTACCTATTAAGGTTAATAACCCTGAACTAGCTTCAGCCTGTGGGTTTGAGAAAGTGTACCTGCCACCCCAGCACAAATAAACAATGTGCCCCTATTTCGAAAATCATGCAGATCAGAAACAAAGAGAAAATTGCGAAAAGGAGACTCTGGCGACCCTCAACGATGAAGTCTTACCTAATGTCTTACAAAAATATCATTAAATGATATTTTTGTAAGACATTAGGTAGGGTTAAAGGCCAAACAAATACCAGAACATATATATAGTAATATAATATAAGAAAGTGACTCACCCAATGATTTTAGCAGATCCAAATTCTCCTCACCTTCCTTATTTCTAGCCCATCATCCTATGCATCTTAACAACCGAAAATAATTTGTGTTGGTTGCGCCAAACTCGTACTGGTGATTGTGGAACGGTAATCCCCAAAATATAACAAATCATCGTTGAAAAATTGAGGCAATTGTTGCGCCAAAAATAACCAATAATAATCAGCAACAATCATGGATTGATGCTAAATCGAAGGAATTGTTGCGCCAAAAAATTGTCAAGCCGATTGTTGAACCAAAATCATGAAATATATAGTCAATAACATCAGCCACAATCATGAATCAGAAATAACCAATAATAATCAGCAACAATCACGAATTGATGCTAAATCGACGGAATTGTTGCGCCAAAAAATGTCAAGGCGATTGTTGAATATTTATAGGATTTACGTTTAATGAACTTCGTTCACAATTTTCACATCAAAAGCGAAATTTTTACCATTGTAATTCACCAGTTACACTCAGCCACGCAAACCACAAAAAAAAGAAACACGCCCAAAAAAATCGATATCACGAATGTTGAGGTTATGTATTAAGTTCATTCAATTTTTATTTCTATTTTAACAAAACAACTTAAATATTTTTATTTTGTTCTATATATTCTACATACACCTCATAAAACTAATTGATTAATCCACTATAGGTAAATTTAGGCTAATCGGACTGTAATCATCTCTTTCTGAGACCAATAATTTTAACGATTGTTCTTTAAATAATTACACGGCATTTTGTATTTAGGTTTCTTTTGTTTTTGTACTATCAAAAGTGAAATACCTAACAATGATTTTCTTTTCTTAGTTCTCAGATGAGATTAAAATTTTACTATTATAATTAAACAATTAACTAACATTGAACATTTTTTTCTTTTTTCTTTTAATTACACGGTATTTCGTATTTGTTTATTAAAACTATCACATTTTAACTAATTTTGATTTTATAAATTACACGAAATTTTGTAAATTTTTATTCTACACTATCACAATTGAACTAATTAACAAAGAATTCTTTTTTTGTTTTACTATTTCTCGTATGAGATTCAAAATTTTTCTAATTACAAAACACATAAATTAACATTGATTTTTTTCTAAATATACTCACAACTCATCCATGTAAATATCACAGCCCATCAAATGAATAATCCAAAAACGATAACTCCTCAATGGATAATCAAAAATGACAACCCAACAGTGGATCATCAAAATGACAACTCCCCAAAAAACTAGTGAGATTCTCATATTTATAATTATTGAAAACATCGAAATCGATGCGTTCGTATTCCATGTTATCAACAATTACGAAAATGATTGGAAAACAAGAATGTAAATAGTCACAGTCGCGACTGATAAAAACCATCCTCATAACAGGGGGTGAAAATTTGTTTTATAAAACGAGGGTAATCTTGTGCGATAAAATTGCCTGCTATTGTCGAGTTCAACAACTCAAACATGCCAAAATTTCAGTTGTCAGACTCACCAATAGCGTTTTCTAAAACAAATTCTATTCCCATTAATAAAAAACAAAACGGAGTTTTCCAAGCGAAAAAACAGTTATAGAATCGAGAAAGATAGAAGATAAAAAAGTTGTCGGAGTTGTCCAGGACAGTCGCCTCACGAAGTATAAAATATGTGGTAATCATCAAATGAAAAGGGTGAGGGCCTGCTGACTACATAGTCTTTCCGTATTTACTGTCATAACCATGGTATAACGAATATAAGGTATTCTTGACAGCTAATCGAAAATTTTGTGTGACGTCATCCGGCGTAAATATAAAGAAACAAAAAATGTTTTAATTTGAAAAGTAGAGAAAACATAATTTTTACGTTATGGTTTTCCTTATTTTTTTCATTAACAATTTGTTTATTAAGTTTTCTAACTCTAAAGAACATTTTACAGGGTAGGAAATTCGACGTCCACGCCATGCTGCAGGGGTAATGCAGACAGAATTAGGTTGGTGCATCGGAGACAAGCAGAGAAAAACTGCTTAGTCTATTACGCTACATCACGGCGAATTGGCGCCTTAAAACTTCTTATAACCTTAACATCATAACAGAACCATTAACGAAAATTTGGGTTGGGACTGAGGTTAATACCATCACTTCGAAAAAAAGCTTTGTTAAATTTGATAACCAAAAAAAGAATACCAGACACTAACAAAACAACAGAAGTTTTACCTGGACGTGAGAAAGAACCAAACTACCGAATCGGAACGTGAAACGTGTGCAGCCTGATCGCTCATGATGCTTTAATAAGCCTAGAAACAGAGGCTGAGAGGCATAGGATGGATATCATTTCTCTGCAAGAAATTAGACAGCCAATAATCGGAAAACAAAACTCGAATAGTCACATTTATGCAGTAGTGGTCATTCTTCTCGAAATGAATTTAGTACTGATTTCCTTGTTGGTGCACGTATACAAGAAGCCGTGTTGAAATTCATCCTGGTCAATGAGAGGATTTGCTACTTAGTGGTACGCGGTACATAAAACAATATTTCTCTTATTGCCTTGCATGCACCTACTGAAGCTAAGATCGTCAATATTTTCTACATAGCACTGGAGGAGGTTATGAAATCAACATCAACAATGATAATGGTGAGAGAATGACTGAGTTTGCATTATCAAATAATTTGAGAATTGCCAGTACTTTCTTTTCGCATCGATCGATTCATAAGCACACTTATGTTTTTAAACCGAATGGAAACTCTTGAAGTCAAATTGATCAAGTACTAGCAATAGCACGTTTCTTTTCGAGCGATTTGGATGTGCGTTCCTTTAGATGTGCAAATATTGGAAGTAACCACTTCCTTGTATGTCCTAAGTAAGGTTCCACTTTCAACGATCAATTCAACGATCTTTTACTCATCAGAGTATTTAAAAGTTTGTCTTTTAAAGTCCAATCATTTTCAGTGTAGTGTAAGGAACAAACTATCTTATAATAAATACGACCATTTTCTTTTTCCACATGATTCTATCCACTACAAATTGATTTATTTTTCTGGAAATTAAAAAACCTTATGTTTTGAGTATGATTTTTCACATTTGTTGAAAACTTTAACAGGTTTTAACGTAGTTCAGCATTTAAATTTGTATATGTTTTAATAGTAAAACAAATACTAAAGTTTATTAATTAATGAATGAATTAATTTCAATAATTTCATTAACTTATAAATCATACTAAATATATTTTTAATTTAAAAACAATAGCTTTTCTCATTGATAATAGCAACAAACGTATTATATAAAACTCTGAATGACGTCAATCAAAATCAAAATGGCATCGCTGTCACTCTAGTGAGAATACCTTATTTTCATTTTACCATGGTCATAACGAATATTTTATAACTTTTCTGCCATATTCTGTGATAAGATACTGCTGAGTAGATTGCATTCCTAGACTATAAGATTAGGGTCTACAAAAAAGTAGGACTAAATGTTCTTTTTAGGTAGATATCTAATGGACAGTTCAACAAAGATTGTGATTCAACAACATCATCAATAATACCACCTGTTGGGTGGTTTATCCCACAAAAAACAATTTCAGACATAAGCTAATAGAAACTTGTTAATTCCTTTTTAATCTTGCAGATGGAACGACGAGTTACAATAACACTTATAATAGTAGTATTCCTGTTTGTCATCGGCGAAATACCGTCATACTTCGCATCTCGTCAAAGTGCAATTACACTTCTATACAATGTAAGGATATACCCGTCAAAAATTAATTATAATGAAGTTAATGGTTATTTATTTAAACATTTATTAGGGTGACATCACACAAACAAACAACAAAAAATTAGAAACCTTTCGTATTATAGCAACAATTTTAAATACCTGTCATGTCAGTCTCAACATTATAATTTATGCAACAACTAATCCTGCATATCTGACCGAACTGTTTAAATTACTGCAAACCATTTTCTGCATTGAAGTTGTTAAGAATTCGATTGCAAACCAAATAGGAGATAAATGTCAGACAGAAAATATACCATCTCACAATCAATGCATTATATAGGTGGAAACAAGCCAATCAAATGAAATACAATAATAATAACAAATTAAAAATGTATAGCTACTTAATCTCATATTCAAATATATGTATACTAGGGGGTACCCTTTAATTTCTAATCAATAAAAAATATTTAAAAGCAAAGAAAATTATGACTAAAATAAAAGTTAAGATGCATAAGAAAGGAAACTTAAAGTATTTTTTTTAAATCGTTCCCTATGAATGAATTTCATTTTTAATTTTCCGAAGAAAAGAAAGTTAAAAATGAATTTAAACACAAATATTTTAAACAAATATGTTTTTAAGCCTGAAATAAATTAAATCCAAAATAATACATTTATCTATCCACTCCGAAAGCAAAGCATAAACTAAATTGAAAAATGAAAATATTGAAATTAAAATTTCTTATTTTGTATTTGTTCGTTTGTTATTTCGTTTATTTTTTTTAATCGTTTAATTTTTTTATATTCTCTTAACTTGACTCTTCTTTCTTTTCCGCATTTTCTCCGCACCGCACTTTCTCTAAGATATGGCTACGCTTTTTGTAGTGTATTATATATATAGATTATTTATTTGTAAATTTAACGTTGTGTTTTCATTTACCAGTTTCACCTCAATTTTTCAATTTATCATGCCCTGACAACTTACAATTTTCAGAATATCTGTTATTTTTTTTATGCCAGATTTTATCATTTTTGTATGGAAAAATCTACGTACATTGTTCTTCGCACAAACTGTCTTTAATGATTTTGAAGCTCCTAAATCCTAATAATATAGTTGTCTTTGATTATTAAAATCTTCTTCGCTATCGATGGCATTTTTGTAGAAAACATTCCGCCAATATTTCTAAAACAGTGCTCCACCTCTCTGATAGGTCCTTTACAAAAATATTTAGTAGGAGCCTGTCTTCTGAAAATTTTCCATCGTCCTGGAAGCAATCTTATATTACTCGTGTGTCAAAAAAATCATTAAGTGTGTCAAAAACAGCAAATTTTCATATTTTTGGCTTAAAAAACGTTCATTTTAAGTTGAACATTGAATTTGGAGAAATCTTGATGGTAGGGATTGGTATGTGAGATCAAAAACTAGATTATTGCATTATAAGTTTGTCAAAAAAATGTTGTCAAGTGTGTCAAAAGAAAGGTTTTTATTTATTTTTTACCCAATTTTTTTAGAAAAAAATAAAATTAATAGTTTGTATGACATGAAATTTTATTATTAGTATAGAGAACTATGGCATTATAAGTTTGCCAAAAAAATAATGTCAAAAAATGATTTCATTTATTTTTTTAGCCAATTTTTTGGAAAAAAAAATGTAGCTATGACGTAAATGTAATTGGAAATGAAATTGGACATGGAAATTTTTGGATTTGTTATAGTTTTTGAAATATTTTTGGAATTTTGAAAAAAATTTGTAATTTTGATTTTTTAATAATTTTTGCAATATTTTTAGAATTTTGGAAAATGTTTTAATTTTTGATTTTGTAAGAATTTTTGGAATATTTTTAGTTTTAGGAATATTTTAATTTTGAAAAATTTTTAATTTTTGATTTTATTGTAATTTTTGGAATTTTGAAAAAAACTTTCAATTTTTGATTTTGTAATAATTTTTGCAATGTTTTTAGAATTTTGGAAAAAGTTTGAATTTTTAAGAATTTTTGGAATATTATTGGAATTTAGAAAAAGTTTAAATATTTGTTTTTCTTCTAAATTTTGAAATATTTTTGGAATTTTGAAAAAAGTTTCATTTTTTGATTTGGTTTTAATTTTTGCAATATTTTTAGAATTTTGAAAATAATAGAATTTTCGAATTTTATATATGTATATTTAGAATTTTGAAAAAATTTTCATTTTTTTATTTTGTAAGAATTTTTGGAATATTTTTAGAATTTTGAAAAATTTAAAATTAATTTTATTACAATTTTTGGAATTTTGAAGAAGTTTGAATTTTTGATTTTGTAATGATTTTTGAAATATTTTTAGAATTTTGGAAAAGTTTAAATGTTTAGGAATTTTTGGAATATTATTGGAATTTAGAAAAAGTTTAAATATTTGATTTTATTCTAATTTTTGGAATATTTTTGGAATTTTCAAAAAAGTTTGATTTTATTTAATTTAACAATATTTTTGGAAATTTGAAAGAAATATGAATTTGTGATTTTGTAATATTTTCTCGAAACGCTAAATGGAGAGGTTTTTGAGTAGTTTGCTGATGCTGAGTGTATCATCTTTTCACTAAATTATGCTAATTTATGATGTTAAAATTTTCCGGCAACGTATTGATGTTTCGTGTTAGTTTTGTAATAAATTTCTAAACAGAGATAAAAAATACTTGTACTTTAACAAAGAGTTTTGTTTGATATACATCGCTGCCCAAAACTAAAAACCATCTCCTCATAAAAATTTTTTGCCGAAAACTAAACCAAAATCCTTAACCCAGACCAAAGTCTTGATATTCCAGAGCTGTGAGATTTCAGCCCCTCCATATTTTTGAATTGTAATACATCTTGAGAATTTAATTTTTCCGATAAAAATTTTAAATTTTTCGTTTTTAATTTTAATATGTGCTCCAATGTTTTAATTTTAATATATGATGTATATGAAACCTAATACTTAAAAATATGTAAAAAAAAAATAATAACTCTTCTAAATAAATTAGAGGAAATTCAAGAAAATAATTTATATAATAATATAAAAATCTAATATCAAAAATTGATACATACACAACCAGAATCAGAAGTGCAGATTAATTATTATAATCAGAAGTCCATGTTATTATTCCATATGTTAGAACTTAGAAGTATGTACATGTTAAATTTTATAATCAATTCTTGTTTTTATTTAAATATTAATAAATATTTTTTGGAATGACATTTTATACTACGAAATTTTTCAAATAATTGTAAAAAACATACATTAGTACAAATGTTCATTCATATTAGCGCTATTTTCCAGTGTTGCCGTAGCTTAACTTTGTATTTACTAACCATAGTTTTGATAAACTTCAACTTGAATGAAGAAATCCGATTTAAGTTTAACAGCCGGTTAAATTTAACTTCGAGTTAGTTAATCTCGAGATATTTAAATTATGAAGAAATCGGGCATAAATGAAGCATAAAATCGTGTATGCACCTATGCGTATTATTCTACATAAAGCCCTAGTACCCTACTTGACGTGTCTACATGGGTAATTCTTTTACAAACCAAACAGTAAAACTCATTTCTCCACTAATTAAATATACGTTTCTTATTGAAAATTGAAAGGAGAATACGATGGTCAAACTAAACACTCTTTATATTTGTTAGATAATCCCTAAAAATTAATTTTAACATTTTATTTGTTAACAACAATAGAAATTTGTTAATAATTTTTATAAATAACAGTTTTTTTAAACTCCATCTTTATACTTTAAAATAAAACAGACAAAAAGTGTCTATCTCTACCATAACCAAAGTTATGAACCTTTGAAAATAAGTCTTCAAGCCAAAAATCACAAAATTCTCGAAATTTAGATCCGCTCTATTTCACCTAAAAAAAGAAAAAGAAAAAATCCTCGAACATGTCTTTCATTTTATTTATACAGAACCCGTAAAAAAATTTTCAGCTGAATCAAAAATGTCTTAGTCACATTTTGTCCTAATCTGTTCGGTATGTAAAAGAATGATTCATATATGGAATTTTTTGTCGTCCTGCGTTCAATAAATTTATTTATTTCTAACAGCAAAAATCATTTCTCCATTAACTAAAAACTTTTTTTATAGGAAATGAAACGTAGAATACGATGGTCGTACTAAAAACCATTTCGTAGGCAATTACTACATATCGATTTGAATATTTTATTTGTTTACAACAATAGCAAATTGTTAATAACTTTTATTAATTTTAATTTTTTTTTGTAAACTACCATCTTTTAACTTTAAAATAAAACAAACTAGAGGTTTTTATCTTTAATAAACCGAAGTTATGAATATTTGAAAATAGCTCGTCAAAAAAAAAAGTCTTCGAACATGCATGTCTTTTTTTTTCGATATAAAACCTGTAAAAAAATTTCAGCCAAATCAAAAATATGTCGGTTAGATTTTATCTAAATCTGTTCGGTTTGTAAAAAAATTACCCACAAGTGACAAAAACTAGCATGACGATTAAACTAATTTGCTAGTTTTGATAAATCATACGAACATTTTTACTGCACCAAACTTTCAAATATTTCTTGCCATAAAACTAAACACTAAATTGTAACGACGGACTATTTTCAATTTTTACTCTAAAAATAATAGTTTTCAAATTCAATAATAATTTTATTAATTTTCTTCAATTGACATTTATCTGTACCACTGTGCATTTTTTATGATTTAAATAAACTCAATTTCAATTAAAATGCAAGTTTTGTATAAATGATTGGTTGTATTAGTGGAAATTGCTGTTACATGATGGAATATTTTTTTTTTTTTAATAAAATGTGTTGTGTAATAGGGTTTAGAATATGTGTCACAACAACACATAAATACCTTTTAAGACCTAGGTCTAGACCTGGGTCCCACAACAACTGGCGTTCTAAGGTGTAGATTAACGCTTTTTTTAAACATCTGTGGGTTGAAGCCACCTGAGACTAAGTGTTCCGGCAAACTATTCCATTTGTACGCAGTTCGGACAAAGAAGTCTCTCTGCGATCTGCCAGTATGACAGAAGTATGACGAAACCAGTATGACGAAACAGAAGATCTGGAAGAATATGATATAAAAACGATCAAATTGTTTGGATCGAGTTAGTATATAATTTTTAAATCAATCAGTAAGTTATGTAAATTGAAATAAAATTAAACTCAGTAATGACTGAATTGTCATACAGCTTACTTTTGAGCATTTTTAATATTGTTAATTATTTCAAAAATTTTGTTTTAAAACTAAAAAGAAAATAAATTTGCTTTTCATTTCAATTATTGTGTTAATATTTTAAAGTTTTTTTTATAGTTGTGAATTTAATAAAATGTCAAAACCTCAATTGCCTCTATAAAAATATGTAAACGAAATATGTTTTACATTCAAGAAATAATAGTAGATTGTATTACTAGTGCGAATGCGTTTTCCAAACAAGAGTTAGTTTGCGGCAAACAACTCGCGTTTGGAAAACGCATTCGCACTAGTAATGCACACTATTTGTTGCAACAAGTGTATAAAATTTATAAATATTTATTTAATTGTTCATTTAATCATTTATTTAACAAAGTTATAAACAAATTTAAGATTTTTAAATAATTAAAGTGCGCCATCTTCGTTGTAATAGTTGTAAATTATACTAGCTCGAAAAAATAAACATAAGAATCCAACTAAAACAACACATAGTAATCCAACTAAGCTGTCAAAATTGTGAACTTTGAAAACCTAAATGAATTGTTTTTTCTTGAAATTCAAATCATGCAATGTGTTTAAGTTGTTTTTACTATATGGTAAGTTATTTAAATTATTATTTTGATATTTTAGTGATATAAAAATATTATATATAGATAGATATATGGATAGATTTAACTACAAATCTTACATGCAGGCGGCGTGCTAGCCCGTGCACAAAATATTTTGTGGTCATATGTGCGGAAAAGTAGTTTTTTCTTGTATTTTGTTCTAGTACAAAATTACACATTTTTTATGCATGTGTTACAAAAAAGTTATTTACCAAGCAAGTGTTATGTTATCAGTTTTTGAAAATTAATTTGTAACATTGTGAAGAAGGGCACGTCTCGCCAAATGGTACATGAGTTTTGATAAAGACGAAAAACAAAAATTAATTGAAAAAGTTCATGCTGTTGTTACCGTACGAGATGCTAAACACAAATTGTCTAATTCTAGTTGTAGAATTGATCATCAAATCCGTTTATGAAGTTTCGTGCAGTGATATTATTATGTATTGCTTTTTGTAGAGGAGCGGATTAGTTTCGGCTCGATATAACAAAACCTTTAATTAACCATCAAGATAAACGAAGATGTACAATAAAACATGAAGAAGACAACATTGAAGAATGGATTATTTACATATCGAGGGCTTATTCTACTTTCATTACGCCAGCGGTTCATATTGAAGCCCGACGCGAAGCGAGGGCTTTTATTGAACCAAGGGCGTAATTTTCCTTTCAGCCTGAGTGTATGTACAACGTTTTACGCACAAATGCACAATTTTATTGTAGTATAAATCAATTTTTGAATTTTTTAAACTCGCTAGACATTTTGAAAATTATGCTAAACATGCCATGACTTTCTCTATAAACTTTATACAATAATTTATTTGTTTGTTTTAATTTTATGAATATTTTACGGGTGATTATTTTACGGGCGGTAAAGTAGAAAAATATATTAATATTTCATATAGCAACAGGATTTTATTTTACGGATGTAAAGTTCAACTTTCAGCCACGATAACTAGGATGTAAAATGTGTTTTACGATTCGTTTGTGCGTAAATAAATTAATGTAAGCTTTTTATTGAATTATAATTTATATAATTTTTGATTTGTTTTTTAAATAAATTATTTTTCATGTTAAGCTGACTCCATTAGTCTTTCTCATCTTTTTTTCTAGCCAAAATAGAACGAGAAACCATGATTAATTTTTTAAAAAGAGAGTAAGACAAATATCACAATATTTCATGGAAAAAATATTTTATAGGATTGGAATTGTGACATTTCACCATTATTTTTAATAAACATCTAATTTTATTATATATTTTTAACAATGTCGTATCCAACATAGACTGTATAATAATTTTAAATATGTTTTTTCAGTGTAAAAGTCTTCTTTTTCCATAAAAAAAGTCTTGCTCTATAGACTTTTTTTATAGTGGGTAGAACACTTTTTTTTAAGTATATCAGTCTTTTTTAAGTCTATAGTATATCACTTTTTTTTAAAAAAAAAGTCATGGAAAGTAAAAACAAGGCATGGAATAAATAAAAAGTCTTCATCTTTTTTCCTTTCGCACTTATATGATTTGCATATCTTCTACTTCACAAAATAAAAAAGACGAGAAAAAAAGACTAATGGAGAATGACCTTTAGCCAATTAATAGTTTTGTTAAATTATTCATTCTGTGATTCAGAATATAAGAGATCTCCAAGCAGTGGCGGATTATGCCTTTAAGGGGCCCGAGGCGGAACAAAATTTTGGGGCCTAAGATTTTACCAAAAATTTTGCAAATGAGTTTGATTAAGACTATTTCTTAAATAATTTTTTATCCGCTTCAGAACGGAGAAAGATCGTTACCCACTTGCGTTGCATATCGGCAATGTAAGAAATATTTTTAAAACAGTTTCCACATTGGGAAATGAAGATTGCAGGCCATCAATGATTACCTTGTACATCTTAAATGGACAAGTGATGTTCTCTTCTTTTGTATATTTAAAAAAATGATGTACTTCGTCCTTAAAATATTGTACTTCTATATCCCTCGCATATGTATTTGACAATTCTAAAATACACTTGTCAACTTCATCATTGGATATATTTTGATCAAAAAATAATTTAAAATTATTTAAAACAGTTTCATATATGGACGTTCTGGTAGACATTTCAGTGGCAAGTCTATCACAGATCATATTGTGAGTATTTATAATAAACAATTCTCGTCCTACTAGCTGTGTATCATTTGCAGATGATTCATCATACATAATTTTGCGTTTTCATTTTCGTCTTTCTTTGTAGCTAATATTGTCTGTTAATAAGTTTGCTTGCTTTTCTATGCTCTCAAAATCATTCCGAACATCCATCATAAGTTGTGACAAAGAATTAAACAGTTTTACTCCTTGTAATAAGTTCGTTTGAATATTTTGAAATGATTTTCTAGTACTATTGATTCTTTGCAATAATATATCCCATAGAACGGTTAATAAGGCAATTCATATTCATCGAAAGAGCTAGCTAATTTTTTAACCTCAACTTTAGTAATCGGTTTTTCGTCTTCATTTTCGCTAATTTGGATAAGAACGCTTTTAATATTTTTGTAATTAAACCGCAAGGCGGATATTGCATCAGCTCTTGCAGACCATCTTGTCACTTGTGTCACTTAATTTTTTAATATGTTTCGAATTAGGATCGGAAAAATTATCAATAAGCAACTTCCATCTGTGAGTAGATGAAGAAAAGAATACATATATATTTTGGATAAAGTTAAAATAATACACCGCAGTAGAACAGGCATCTGCAGCATAATTTCCAATTAAATTAAGCGTATGACTTGTACAAGGAATAAAAATGGTGGTCTCACTTAGAGGTTTAATTCTGGCTTGTAAACCATTATATTTTCCGGCCATATATGTTTGACCGCGACAATTTTTAATATCCAAAGACAAATTGTTTAAAGTTTTCAAAATAAGCTGTGCTAGATATTCTGAATTGTGATTTTCAATTTGTAAAAATCCAAAAATCGTTCACTCGCATCGCCCACTTTATCAATGTACCTTAATATAAAACTTAGTTGGTCAGTGTGGTTCACGTCTGGCGTAGAATCAACAATAATTGAATAATATAAAGAGTCCTGAATTTCTTGAATTAGGTGTTTTTTTACTTCAGTTCCCATTAAATTTATAAATTCATCGCATGTGGTATGTGATAAATAACTTACATTACCTTTTCCTGGATGGCTGTACCTCTCCAAATGATTTTTAAGAAAATCATCAAATTGGGATAGGTACTCAATGCATGTCATAAAATTTCCTTTTCTGTTCGAATCAATATCTTCTCGATGACCACGAAATGTTAAACCCAAAGTAGCTAATAGCTTTACTGTAGCTGCAACTCTTTTAAAACTTCCCGCCAGCATTTTTGTTGTACCTCAATTTCACGAGCTATTTGAGTATCAATACGTCCAGTTACAAACAATCTTTTTTTCAAATTTTTCAAACAAATTTTTTAGACAATCTTTTTCTCAATCAACGTTGATAAAACGAAATATACAACTAAAGCTGAAACACCTATACTATATCAATCATATCATATGGAAACCCTTTTCAAACGTTAATCCAAATGATGAATTTAGCATGTATTGTATACAAAATACATGGATTTTAAGCATACAATAAAAGATTTCAATTCTACACGTTAAAAAGTTTTCATTTATTTAGTTATATATGAAATTAATCTAAAATATGTACAATTATATGCTTAAAATTGAGGTTTTCATTTTAATGCTTTCAATAAATTGTAGGTCTTAAAAGAAATCCAAAATCATTGATAAAAACATAAAACTCAAATATACTTCAAATATCCAAAAAATACTTATCTGGATTTTGTTTTTATCAATAATTTTGCGATTGATATAATAACAGCCCATTGCAAATAAAGTTTTAGTATTAATATTCATTCGTAACAGTGGAACTTTTCAAAACAAAATGTTTTTTTACTATACAAATTGGAAAACGAATTTGTACATTAAAAAATTATAAAACTATCAAATTAGAATTATTAAAATAAATACATACATGAAAAAAAGTAATACAAATTGACAACCTAACACTTTTACATGTGGGATAATATTAAAAAAATCTTTAGGTTTAAAAACTTTGGTTGAATGAACGCAGTCATCTGATATTTGAATACCTATAAAATATCAATACTATTCGTAGCGAGGGGGCCCCTGTGCATGTGGGGCCCGAGGCGGCCGCCTCTTCCGCCTCTATGGTAATCCGCCACTGTCTCCAAGTGTAATCAGTTTGTTTGTTATAAATTCAGTGTACCGGTGTAATATTACAGTATACATATATTTTTTTGAGCTTTCCAGTGAAATGTAATATAATTATTCGTATAAAGGTCCAAATTTCATCGTTATAAAATATTTTTTTTTATACATAGTAGTAATTCAATTAAAATACAAACATTTAATTTATTTTTTGACTGTTTTACAAGCGGGCGTTATGAATTCATATGCCCTCTAATAACGGTCCGGTTTTTGTGGATGTATGTTTATATATTGCGTATCCTAGACTTTTGGCGCGTTCGATTTGTCTAAAATAACTCAAATAACAACAACAATTAAGTAGATAAAATTTTTCAGATTATTCAGTTGTTTCAGTCAATTCGAACGCGGCTTTTATAATAACTTTATATCAAAGTGAAGCATATAATAGTTATAAAATGATGTCTAATGTTTAAAGAAAAAATTAATAGTACATTATGATGCATAAGGACGTAAAGCTAAAGATTTTGGACGGATGTGGAGTTTGCAAAACCAGGCGCTAGTCGAGATTTGCGCCCACATTAAGTCCAAAATAGCTTTCGTCCGTGCATCATATACTATTTTTTATTCGCCGCAAGCAAAATATTTAAAAAAAAATTTGCCTATCCTAATTTTAAATTATAAATTTGCATAAATTTTAAAATAAAAATATGTGGAACAAGTAACCTTTGACAAAATATTTGTTATTTTTTCCAAATTATTGTATAACCATGACAACAAATGATA
Source organism: Diogma glabrata (assembly GCA_963693315.1). Classification (NCBI taxonomy): domain Eukaryota; kingdom Metazoa; phylum Arthropoda; class Insecta; order Diptera; family Cylindrotomidae; genus Diogma; species Diogma glabrata. Next base: position 14,663,066 of record OY856187.1, on the reverse strand, counting down.
ACTATTTTAATTGGATAGTGAAATTTTGAATTTAAGGGTTGCTTTGATAAAAAATTCTATTTTTCATAGAATTTAAACAAATATAAATGCTTTATACTTTTTTGGACGTAACTATGACAACAAAATAAATAGTTAAAAAGTGACACTTTAAGGCCGCAAATCACAGCAATAAAGGAACACTTTAATATGTAGGCGAATAACAAATAAATTTTGTTTTATGTTGAGAAAATTAATTTCCATTTTTGCTTGTTTTATTCAAAAAAGTTTTTATTAATTATTTCTACTTGTGTTATCTGTCGTGTCTCTGATATAGATTAAACTATTCTACTACCATTTCTTTAGGATAAGAGAGAAAAAGACGATTCGCATAGTTTTTGTTGATGAAGATGATTATATAAAAGAAATGTGACAAATTTGCATATTTTATCATTTTTTAATCCTAAGATTGTTGAATTGTCTACTAAATGAATATAAAAAAACATCTTTTTTTGTTTTATTAAATGTAGATACAAGAAAACAACAGCCAGACATCAAGCAGTACGAGGTCTATCCTTTCCTTAGGGTTTAATATTTTTTTTTAAACAAAAAGGACTCAGATTTATATAAATCAGTATAAAATAAATACAGTAGATATACTTAAGTTGATAAAAGCAGGGAAAGTAGATGCAAAACATTTTGGAAGCTATGCGATTGTAGAAAAAACAATTAAAACGTCATTATATGTTGAATTATTTTTTTAATTTATTTTTTAGTTTCATACCTAAAACTCAAAATATTAAACAAACTTTCTATCGCAATTAAATAAGGTTTACACAATCTATTCTATTTAGGATATTATCTTAACTTTTGATACATTTTCCTGTTCCATTTTAAACACGAAAGTCTCCATTAAAAACACTCCCATACTAAAAGACCATCCAAATAAAAGCAAAAGAAATGGTGTTTGTACATCAATTACCGAGAATGAAATACCTTTTTGATATGATGGTTTAAGCGAATGCTCAACATAATGTTTTAAAATGATTGAGAACTCATATTCTGTATACCACTTGTCTAATAACCCTGTAAAAATATTGAATTTATTAAAATACTTTAAACTAAATTTGAATTGAAATACCTCCTTCGGTTAATCTTGTTATAACTCTATTGAACTTCTTTAGGTATGGAAACCCTTTGCGAACAAAATAAGATAAGTAATAAACCCGTGGACATTCTTCGATTGGTCGTATTAAAGGTGAACCATCATTTCCTTGAAAACGTCCATTAATCAATAAATTAACATCACCTAAACGTTCGATACAGCATAAATCACGTTGATATGCTGTACGATTAATTGCTGGATCAATAAGAAAATCCAATTTTGATTCTAACGATTTCATTAATGGAGAAGCATCAAATCCAAAGATATCCAAAAGATTTCTGTAGCAAACAAACTAATATATTAGTTCTGTAAAGATTTGTAAAATGTTTATACCTAGATGATGTTCCAATATGAAGTCCAGAACTATCTAATTCTTCAAGCGTTTTTATATCCTTGTAATAAGATACTGTGCTGTATGCTGTTGTCAAAGATCCCTTATAGTAATAGAAACACAAACTTAACTGTGTATAAAACTATTACTTCTACAATTTTAAACATCTTACCTGGAATGCTCCTATGATAATTACATTTGAAACTAAGCAAGCGACTATAAAAATTCTTTCAATCGATCGATACGGTAGTTTGTTTGAAGGATAAGACATAAATATTTTCCCCATTTCTATGATTGTATTACCTAAGCCATTTTTTTTATTTAAATTTTTGTCCAACTTAAAAGACCATTTTTTTATCAAATACCAAAAGTACCCATTAAATATATTCATTAGAGCGATCAATATCCAAAGGAATGGAGAAAAACATAAAAAAATTGATCGCCATTTTGGAATTTTTAATGCTTTAGGTGCAATAATGCACAATTTATCAAAATAAATTGGTTTTAAGTAATCGATCTCAAGCGACCCATAAAATTTTAGAAAAAGTGCGTTTACGGCAACATCACTGCGTTGGTATAATATATCTCCGATTGTTCCCGAAAAAGTACCATTATCATATGCCCAACCATATTGATCTTTACCTGGTGATACCATGATTGGAGTAAAATTCAAATGTTTGGCAATCGTAGCAATTGTAAAAACATCAAATCCTCCATAACCGACATAGTCTTTTAAAAAATGTTTATTCATTAGATAAGACTGTGGTAACTTCTCATATTTTATTGCAGTCGGATCCCTTTCAAACACGGATAACCTTATCCTAAACTTATTGAAATTTCTTAATTTATCAGTTTCGACATAATATTTCGGTTCAAATACATTGTCTTGCATCCAGTGCATGTTTCCCCATTTTTTGTCCCTGCTATTATTAACTATAGTTTCTTGAAAATGAAATGGCTCATAAATCCCGAAATAATATCTTTCCCGGAATTTTACAATAATTACTATATTTAACAAAGCGTACACACGGAAAAGCTTCTCCATAATGAGTTCACATTTTAATTTCATTTCATTTTCAAGTTGTTTCCTAATAGGTGTAACAATAAAAATAACAAAATTGCCGTATGAAGCTTTAAACGGATGGCGAGGATTATATTCTTTAACATAATCAAATAAAGTTTTTATAGAATTAACTAAAACTAAATTGTTGTTATTAAAATTGTATGGTTTTTTTAGTTTATGAGACAGAGTTAAGTTGTTTAATTCTTTGATTAAAAAGAAGTTTTTGGGATTTATCCTGGTTCCATTCCACGAGAAGGACTGTGAGTAGGTAATTTGTTTTTCTTGAAATTGTTGATTAACAAAACGAACGTAGAGTGGAACATAAAGATCTGAAATTGTAAATTACACATAATTTATGTTATTTATGTGCTGTATTTATTTGAAGTTGTTATTCTATAATTCACTAAAACTTACATTTATTCATTTTAATTAAAAATTTATCCAAAATATTAGAACTTCTACTAGAAATTTTTGAATTGGTAATATGAGTAACCACAATATCATTTTTATGGTCATTCGTGTATAAAAATAATTTCATAAGGTGTCCTAGCTTTCTTTCTGCATTAATAATGGTCCTACTATCATCAACAAAACTATAGTAATATCCCGCTTTTATCAAAGACGACAAGATCACGTTTTTTCCACTTGAATTATTAAAATTTACTGTTTTAGTACCATTTAGAAAATAAAACTGAATTAAAATTAGTAACAGGAACAATTTCATTATTGATATAGGTTTTTAACTATCTTTTAAAGCCTCTTTTAGTGTTAAAAGTTTTTTTGTTAATTTTAATTATAGAAAGTTTTAAAGTAAAACAATTACATTACATAGTACTATTAACTTTTTCGTTATCCGAAACAAGGAATTAATGTTTAGGACTAACATTAAAATTATTTTTATGAACTTTATATACTATCAGGAAATTCCAAAAATACGGTTGATAAGATAAAAGTCTCAAATTTAAAAATATTAAATTATATGTTGGAAAACTAATTAAAACAAACGGTCTCATACTTAATAACAAAATATCTTATTCTACGATTTTATGATCTATCAATTAGATGTTGCATGTTAGGAAATTGCTTATTAAATTCTACCATCGCTTTTTATGTTTTACCATCGAAAAATTTTCTTTTTGCAATATTACACGTAAAACTTACAAGACCGACTGTAAAACTTCCGATAGACATTATTTAACCAACTCAAACACATCATTATGACACATTAACTTTTTTATTATTTTACCATAAACAAAGTTACAAAAATAAATAATCCGAACCAATAAACAATTTGTTTAATTTATCATAGAAGCAAAATATTTCTATTTGTCAAATAGAAAGCATAATTCTAGAGCATAAAATAACGGTTTATTTAATTACTTGAATAATATAGTTTTACATTTTAAGTATTAGTTAATGTTAAGATTTTACGATGATATAATAAAAATACTGAATAACAGTATTTATTAACTACACAATTGCACCCAGTTTTTTCGGTTGCATCAGATCAATCAGTTAAATCGAACGATCGCCTGCATCAGGACTGAAAACCGAAAATTAGTAAAAACATAACCATTTAATTTGTGTTACTAATTTTTGGATCTCTGTTCCCCTTGAACATTGCACAGTGCACACTAGGGTGGCCTTTAAAAACAAAAATTTATAATTTTTGTACTGCACTCTCCCATTTCGTGTGAATACCCATAAAAATATTATTTGCAAAATCTGATATCAATCGGTCAATTCTAAGACGTGCCTCAGGCCACTTAAAATTGAGAAATTTTGTTCTGGGCCTTAAAAAAAACTTTTTTATTTTTTGTGCGACACCCTCCCATTTCGTGTCAATACCCATAAGAAAATTATGTGTAAAAATTGAATTCAATCGTTCAACTCTAAGGGGTGCCCCCGGCCACTTAAAGTTGAGAGGTTTGGTTGTGGCCATTACAAAGAAAAATTTAAATTTTTTGCACGACACCCTCTCATTTGGTGCCAATACCCATAAAAATATTATTTGTAAAATTTGAAATCAATCGGTCAACTCTAAGGGGTACACCCGGCTACTGAAAGTTTAAGGTTAATTAATCGGTCAATTTTAAGACGTGCCTCCAAAGGACGGCCACTTAAAGTTGAGAAATTTTGTTCTGGATCTTAAAAAAATTTTTTTTAATTTTTTATGCGACACCCTCCCATTTCGTGTCAATACCCATAAAAAAATTATGTGTAAAATTTGAAATCAATCGTTCAACTCTAAGGCGTGCCCCCGGCCACTTAAACTTGAAAGGTTTTGTTCCGGCCATTACAAAGAAAAATTTAAATTTTTTGTACGACACCCTCCCATTTCATGTTAATACCCGTAAAAATATTATTTGCAAAATTTGAAATCAATCGGTCAATTCTAAGACGTGCCTTCGGCCACTTAAAGTTCAGAAATTTTGTTCTGGACCTTAAAAACAAATTTTTTAGTTTTTGTGCGACACCCTCCCATTTCGTGTCAATACCCATAAAAAAATTATGTGTAAAATTTGAAATCAATCGTTCAACTCTAAGGCGTGCGGCGGCCACTTAAACTTGAAAGGTTTTGTTCTGGCCATTACCAAGAAAAATTAAATTTTGTTTTACGACACCCTCCCATTTCGTGTGAATACCCTTAAAAATGTTAATTGCAAAATTTGAAATCAATCGGTCAACTTTAAGGCGTGCCCCCGGCCACTTAAAGTTGAGAGGTTTTGTTCTGGCCATTACAAAGAAAAATTTAAATTTTTTGTACGACACCCTCCCATTTCATGTCAATACCCGTAAAAATATTATTTGCCAAATTTGAAATCAATCGGTCAATTCTAAGACGTGCTTAAAATAAAGAAAACTTAAAACTCACTTAAAATTGAGAAATTTTGTTCTGGACCTTGTTCTGGACCGGGGGCACGCCTTAGAGTTGAACGATTGATTTCAAATTTTGCAAATAATATTTTTATGGGTATTGACACCAAATGGGATTTTGTCGTACAAAAAATTTAAATTTTTCTTTATAATGGCCACAACAAAACCTTCAACTTTAAGTGGCCAGGACGGGGCACCCCTTAGAGTTGAACGATTGATTTCAAATTTTACACATAATATTTTTATGGGTATTGACACCAAATGGGAGGGTGTCGTACAAAAAATTTAAATTTTTCTTTGTAATGGCCACAACCAAACCTCTCAACTTTATGTGGCCGGGGGCACCCCTTAGAGATGAACGATTGATTGATTGATTTTTACACATAATTTTTTTATGGGTATTGTCACGAAATGGGAGGGTGTCGCACAAAAAATAAAAAAGTTTTAAGGTCCAGAACAAAATTTCTCAACTTTAAGTGGCCGGAGGCACGTCTTAGAATTGACCGATTGATATCAGATTTTGCAAATAATATTTTTATGGGTATTCACACGAAATGGGAGGGTGCCGCAAACTGTACAATGAAAAAAAAATTCTAGTGTAATCTAAGGGCCACCCTAGTGCACACGTTATTATTTGTTGACAAATATTGTAATTTTTAAAAGATTGTCTCACAAAAATACAGACAATTTCAAGTCAAAAAACAAAAACTTATCATTTAGATAAACCAATATCAAAACCAAAAAATGTACATTAAGAAGAACCAAAAACCAAACCATTAAAAATGATTGATGGTTTTGCAGCCCTGCCTGCAAATATCTATTAACCGTTTAATGGAAAAACAAATTAATTATTTACGAATACTAATACTGATATTAAACTTTTAAATTTAAGAGAAGCACCTACAATTCGTTTAATATGCTAAATAAAAAAGTGATAACCAATATGTGCCATTGTGGATCAAAAGGAACAAACCAATTTTGAAAAACAAATTGGAGATTCAGTGTGAGATTTGTAAAATTCGGTTACATATTTCATCTCATTCACATAATATTAACATTTTTTACCAATCATAGAATTGATAAAAAAGATTGAGAGCCTTTATCAAATTTTAAAGCCAAACTTGTAAATCGCTTTTGTATCCTACTGAAAATATGTGTAATACACACATACACATATATCTGCCTTTGAATTTTGTTTATGTTGATTGCAAAATCAAGATGTATTTAAAATTGTAAATGTCTCAATTTGGAAACCTTTATCAGTGGCCATCATTCTTATATCTGATAGAAGCATAGAGAAGATAGATAGAAGCACAAAAAAAATGCATAAAATTAATTAATTACTATAGAAGTTCAATCAATTATGATCGAAAACCAAAAACTATTAAAAATATTAATAACTTGGTAAATATTATATCAAAATTTTGATAAATAAAAAAATTATAATAAAAACCACGACGCCTATGTCAACAAAAGTCACAACAAACAAATAGTACGAACTACATAGGTAGTAGAAACTTAAGTATTTGTGTAATGTGTACTAATGTATTTGTTTTCAAAACAAATTTATAATAATCACAATTGATTATATTTATAATTGATTGTATTTATTATAATCGATTGATTGATTATAATTGATAATATTTATAAAAAAGTCCGAGCGGCAAGATGTACGCTAAAAATAGGTAGATTTCGAGATCAGACAGTTTTGTGTACAAGTAGAATCTGATGTATCAGATTAGTTTAAACAAAACAAACTAATTACAAACAGATATCGAACAAATTTTTAAAAGAAAATAAGCTACATATAAGCAAAACTATATCTATCCAATTTTGCAACAAACAAATATCAAATTTACCACAGAACATATGTGTGACAATTCATGGCACTATATGAAAAACACACGCCAAACCTACTCTATATCATATGTCGTGCAATTACTGCAAAATATCAAAATAGTTTATTTCTAATGTCGAATTCTTTTTGCCAAAAAAATTGCTCTAAACACGCCCATTTTTGATCTAGATCAAGTTTTTTGACATAACGTGTTCTATTTGACAAAAAAAAGTGATTTTTTTTTGCCCTAAAAACTTTTGTTTGAATCTAGATTTTTAGCTAGAGCAAGCATAAAATACAATAAAGAATACAAATACATTTAAAAAGTCTGTCAAAATTAGTAAACAAACAAAACGCCATTTACTTATTATTTTTTTTTAATAGTCAAATAGTTACTTTTTAAATAAAATATTGTTTAAATCGTGTTTTAAATTAAAAATTAATAATAAACTAATTAATTAAATACAATTAATTACAAAAATATTCAATGACAGTTGACAAATACAACTACAAAACTGGATCATATTTTTGCATGTTCTTTTTATGAAAAAAAAATCACTTTTTCACTCTGGACAAAAAGAATTCGACATAAGAAAAAAAATTAATTTCTTCTATTCAAATAAATCTTAATTTTTTTTTTCATTGACTGTTAGAAGGCTTTTGCGAATTGTTTTTGTTGGGGATTGTTGCAAACTTTTTTATTGAAGCCGACAAGTCAAAAACCTCTAACTGCAGAGGTTTATATTTATAAGAAACGAATTAAAATGTTTCCACAGATTCTAAATTTATGAAGTTTTTAAAAATATTAGTATCCAAACGGCCGTTATAACGGATTTAAAAAACCAATTTTTTTTCTAGTATAAAGCTAGTTTCTTAACCATGCGTCTGATTTTTCTGATTTACGAACTTATCCAAGATACTCATAAAACACACATTTTTAAAAAATCTTTTTTGATCTGGCTCCACATTTGCGACCGTAAGAGTGCCGGTTGATTCAAACGCATTTTGTGTTTTACAAACTTTTTTGTTGGAGCCGCTCACTCAGAAACCTCCAACTGCAGAGGTCTATTTTTTTTAAAAAATTGATAAAAAAAGATTTAAAAATTCTTTATTTATGAAGTTTTTAAAAATATTAATATCCAACGGCCATTATAACTAGGGTTGCCACGTGTCTTACTTTCGGTAGGACAGTCCTACTTTGGAGCAAGAATGTCCTACTATAAAAATGTCCTACTTTAGGCAAAGTGTAATACAATATCTTACACCGAAAAAAATAGATTTTTTTCCAACCTTTTTCTCTCAAAAACGCGTTAGCAAAATAAGTAATCGTGATTGCACCTTTACTTATATTAAATTTGTAACCGATTATTTTATTTTATGCCGAAAAGATAGTAACAATTAAGCAAACAATTTACATCGCTATGACATGTGTGAATATCTATGCTTTTTATTGCACTATTTATTTAGGTGGTAAACCACCACCATTGTTTAAATAATTTTGAATTAAATCCACCGTTAATCCTCTGTTTTTTTTAAATTACTTTTGTACAAATTATCTGTTCTTAGTATTATTAATAAAATAAAATGACTGAACTGAATTTTGTTATAAAGCAAAACATTTGGAAGGAAAATGTTAATATACAAAACTGAACTATTTATGAGTAACTGGTTTACAACATAAGTTTATTGATTTGAATGAAAGTGCCAATGAATCCTACTTTGAAACTTTTAAAACGTGGCAGCCCTGGTTATAACGGATCTAAAAAACAAACTTTTTTTCAAGTATAAAGCCTCTAGTTTCATAAACATGTGTCGGATTTGGCTGATTGTCTTGTCGAACTTGTCGAAGATATTAATAAAACACACATTTTTAGAAAATATTTGTTGATCTGGCTCTACAAATGCGACCGTGAGAGTGTCGGTTGTTTCAAAAAAAATTTTTTTCCAAACTTTTTTGTTGGAGCCACTCAGGAACCTCTATCTGCAGAGGTCTATTTTTAGAATAAATTGATAAAAAGATTACAAAAATTCTAAATTGTTAATTTTAAAATATTAGTATCCAAACCGCCGTTATAACGGTTTTAAAATGCAATTTTTTTAGAAAAAGCCTCTAGTTTCTTAACTGTAACGTAGACTAACAACTAATGAGCTATATGTCATCGAACATAATATTACCTGTTGGTATTATATATTGCCAACTTCATTGTACACTATGTAAGTCAATAAATGTCACTTGTCACCTATCATCCGAAGCGTTATCATTTATATTACATGGTGTCAGAATAAAATTCAATTCCTGCGAAAAGTAAAAATTAAAACTACAAAATTTGATCGGAAAGTAAAAGTACAATATTTTCTGATCATAATAAACATAAAATCGACGTATAAAAGTTTGTAATTTAGTCGATGTTTGAAGAATCGAAAATTTATTCCAAAGAAAAATTCAGCGTGAAAAAATTCACACATATTAATATATTCTCTTTTCAGACAAAAATCTGCAATAAAATAAACTTGTGAATTGCAACCTATAAAACTAATCTTCAACAATGAATTCATTATTCTTGAGACCTCCAAAACCTTTTATAATAACCGAAAATGTGGCAAATGATTGGAAATGTTGGGTTCAACAATTTGAGTTTTTTTCAACAGCAGCTCAATTGGATAAAGAAGATGCAAAACGTCAAGCGGCGACATTGATGTCATGTCTAGGTCAAGAAGCTGGTAAGATTTTTAATACGTTTGAATTAAAAGATGAAGAAATGATTGTGAAAACTATATTAGAAAAATTTACGAATCATTTCACTCCAAAGGTAAATATAACCTACGAAAGATATATTTTTAATAAAATATACCAAATGGATGGTGAATCATTCGATGAGTTTCTTACAAGAAGTAAAACTCAAATTTTAAAATGTGAATTTAAAACACTTACGGATGATTTATTAAGAGATAGAATTGTTGTCGGGATAATATCTCAAAATTTAAGAGAACGTCTCTTAGTAGATGATAAATTAACGTTAGATAAAGCCGTCACTATGTGTAAGTCAAATGAGGTTACGTTCAAACAATTATCGGTAATGAAAAATGAAAACGAAGAAATTAACGCTATTCATAAATTTCCAAATACAAATCAAAAATATAAATTAAATAAAAACAATTTCGGTCCCAGTAAAAAATATGACAATTTACAAAATAAAAGTAGTGTCCAGGAAATTTTTTTCTGTAATCGTTGTAAATCGAAACATGGAAAAAAAAGTTGTCCAGCATATGGAAAGACTTGCGAGAGTTGTGGTATATTAAACCACTTCTCAAAAGCGTGTAGAATTAATAAAAATAAGCGAGTTAATCAAATCGACGATGAAGAGTTCGAACTTGATGACGAAAATTTAGAAATTGCGTATATTAACAGTCTAGTTCTCGAAAGTAGCGTAGATACAGTACACAACAATAGTCTTAGTTCAGGGAAATATGATTGGTACGAAACTATAGAAATAAATAATTCGGAAGTTAAATTTAAACTTGATACAGGAGCTCAATGCAACGTAATAAATAAGGCATTGGCTGATGAATTAAATGCTAGAATTAATAGATCTGAAACGCGTAAGTTAGTTACGTACAGTGGTGCAAAAATTACAGTACTAGGAGAAGTTAGACTAAAATGCATTGTTAAAAATAAAAATCACGTCTTACTATTTAAAGTCGTTAAAGAAAGTACGATTCCAATTTTAGGTATTAGATCTTGTGTCGACTTAGAATTAATTTATAGAAACTGGGAAGAAAATAAAGTTTTTAGAATTAACGAGGAAATATATAATGGCTTAGGCTGCCTTAAAAATTTTGAATATGACATAGATTTAGTGCCAAATCCAGAATTCAATATAACACCACCACGTCGTATTCCATACGCGATTAGATCTAAAGTAAAAGAAGAATTAGATAATATGGTTAAATATGGCGTAATAAAACCCATAACTGACCCTACACCTGCCGTGTCCCCTATAGTAATAATTAAAAAACATAATAAAATTAGACTTTGTATTGACGCTACAGATGTAAATAAAAATATTTTGCGTCGTCACTACCCGCTCAAAACTCTTGAAGAAATAACAGCAAAAATTAGAAATTCTAAATATTACACCTTGTTAGACTGCAAAAGAGGGTTTTGGCAGATTAAAGTTAGCGAACGATCTCAAAAATATTTAGCTTTCTCTACGCCCTGGGGCCGATACACTTGTCTGCGTCTACCTTTCGGTTTATCATCTGCCCCAGAGGTATTTCAGCAAATAATGAATGACTTATTACACGGTTTGGAAAATGTAGAGTGCTCAATAGACGATATTTTAATTCATGCTTCGACTCTCGAAGAATTAGAAACAAAAACAGAACAAGTAATAAAAATTATTGAAAAATCAGGTCTAAAATTAAATAAAGAAAAATGCAGTTTTAATCAAACATCTATTAAATTCTTAGGTCATATCATTTCTTGCGAAGGTTTAAAACCTGATAATGACAAACTAGAAGCTATTCACAATTTAGATAGGCCTAGGAATGTAAAACAGGTTCAACGGTTGTTGGGAATGATCACGTACGTATCCAAATTTATTCCAAATTGCTCCGACGAAACAGCTCCACTTAGAGAACTTCTACGAAAGAAAGTGCAATTTCATTGGGATGAACATCAAGAAAATGCATATCAAAAAATTAAACAATGGTTAACAACACCACCAATTTTGCAATTCTTCGATGTTAACAAAGATGTTAAATTGTCCGTAGATGCCAGCAAGCATGCCATTGGAGCCGTATTAATCCAGGATGATCACCCAATTGCCTACGCATCTAAATCGCTCACAGTGGCTCAACAAAATTATCCACAAATCGAAAAAGAGGCTACTGCGATACGATTTGCCTGTGAAAAGTTTCACGAGTATATCTACGGTAAAAAATTAACAATAGAAACCGACCATAAACCGTTGGAAATAATTTTTAAAAAATCGATACAAAAGGCACCGGCTAGACTACAAAGGATTTTATTTGACGTCCTTCAATACTCACCAAAAATAGTTTACAGAAAAGGCACTGAAATTCCCTTAGCAGATGCCTTAAGTCGGGATGTCATAAATAGCGAACCGGAAAAACAAGAAGATGAATTGGAAATTCAAATCATCATCCCTATGTCAGATAACGCCATTGAAGAATTAAAACATGATATTGAAGCTGATCAAAATATGCAAAAACTAATTTCGTTGATTCAAAATGGTTGGCCAGAGAATGAATCAAAAATTCCAGCTGAAATCAAACATTTTTCTAATTTTAAAGAAGAGTTAGCCGTTTATGATAAAATAATATTTAAAGGCGACAAAATCGTTATTCCAAAAACTCAAATTTCAAAAATATTAAAATGCACACATACTGGACATTTGGGAATACAAAGTACCATAAAACGAACGCGACAAATATTCTATTGGAAAAATTTATTTAATGATGTCGTTAATTACATCGAAAAATGTGCAATTTGTCAGCAGACTCAAAAAGGTAATACAAAAGAACCAATTATTAATAAGGAAGTTCCTGATTTGCCTTGGCAAATTGTTGCAACTGATTTATTTACATCAAAGGCAAAAAACTATATACTTATTGTTGACAGTTATTCCGGATTTATAGACTTCGAAAAACTACAATCATTAACTTCAGAAGAAGTTATTAAATACCTCAAGAAAGTTTTTGCAACACATGGTACACCTCAAATAGTGGAAAGTGATAATGGCCCGCAGTATTCTTCACAACAGTTCAAAAAATTTGCGAAGGAGTGGAATTTTGAACATAAGACCTCCAGTCCGAAACATGCACGTTCAAATGGACTAGCTGAGCGCGGAGTACAAACTGTGAAACTGTTAATGAAAAAATGTGATAAGGACCAAACAGATATATATCTCGCTTTACAAAATTGGAGAAACACACCACGAAATAACGAATTACAATCACCGAACCAAAGGCTTTTTAGCAGATTAACCCGAACAAATATACCAATTAATCAGAATCTGTTAAAACCAAATGTAATCGAGAATGTCAAAGAGAATTTAACCAAACAACGTAAAACACAAAAATACTATGCGGATAAAGGCACAAAAGAATCAAAAAGTCTTCAAGAAACTGATAAAATTAGAATTCAAATGGGACCTCGAGATTGGATCGGTGGAACCGTTGTTAACAAAACCCCATCACCAAGATCAGTAATTGTACAATCAGACGACGGTAGAGTTTATAGACGAAACACCGAGTACTTACACTCAACTAAAGCAACAATACCGTCAACAAACAGAAGTTGTTTCTCAATATCCCACCGGAAAATCCTACCGAAGGAAATCAGCCAAGTCAGCAAGATACGCGTGATGAAAATCATGAAGAACCCCAGCAAAATGATCAAAATACAACGCCAAATCAAGAATCTACACCTGAAACACGTGATCACCCACAACCAATGAACATAGTGATATGACTTGCCTTCGGTAATCGGGGTGATAAATTTTTTGATTTTGGCATGGTGGAGGAGCCTAACCAGTTTTGGGGTAGTTTTAAAAATAGGGGTGGAGCGCTAAAATCAAAAGTATACAGCCTTAAGAGCTCCTAAATAGCTCCTAGTTCTGAGCTTATTACCGATCCTCTAGACTTAATTTTAAGGTGTGGGGGCTGAGTAAACGTTCACTCAGCCCCCCCCATTTTCAAATGACGATTTCTGCTTAGGGGGTCGAGCTCAAAATTTTATTCTTGCGTTTTTGGAAGCTCCTAAAAAGCTCCTAATTCTGAGCTAATTTTTTGTTTTTTGCGTGGTGGGGGAGGGGGGGGGGCAGCAGAACAGAGGTCACTTTTATCAGATACAATCCTTTTGTTCGCTACTTTCATTCTTAAAATATCATTATCCCGATAATTATAATTTTTAATATATAAAATTCCATACTTGCATTTTTTACAACCTGGTTAAACCCAATTTTAGATTAAGACTTAGAAAATAGTTTATCAATAAAACAATAATCAATATTCAATAGTTAAATTCATGTTCATATTTCAATAATTTTGCTAAGATAGGATACTTTGATAGTTTATGTATTTTTTGTATGTTTAATAACGTGTTAGTTGTAATTTTTGTTGGTTTTATTTAATATTAAAATTAAATTAAATTCCTTTAGTATTTCGTAAGCTTCCGTAGATGGTGTAACAACCGAAATCCATTGAGCGGTTAAGGTTAAATTAAATATTGTAATTATTTTTAATTATTTATATTTTATTAAACATTAACAAATACTATTTTGCAAAACAAGAACAAGTGTTTTTATTTCAATTAAATTATTAATCATGTTTTGCCAAGTGCCGTCAGTGACTACAGTAAACTAGATTAAGAAAGATAAATAGATAGATGATAATAATATATTATATATAAGAAGATAGAAGGTTGATATAAGCAAGAATTGTCAATTGTCAACAAAATAAATCTTATTTTAAAATAATAGTGAGAGTATTTATGATAAAAGAAATTGAAATCAAGTTTGTTCTTTCCATTGCTTTAAATAAGTCATTTTTATATTGTTCCCATCTGCTTTAATTTGCAATGATGAAAAATAATATAACACATGTGTTCCTTTGGAACGAAATAGCTGCTCAAAGCAGCTTTTGAGTAGATCACCAATGGAACGCCGAAAATTGGAAAAATTTTCAAATTTAGCCACACAATTTTATTATTCTCAAAAATTTTTATTTTGGGCTGATGTTTAGATCTGACTGGTCCATTTTATTATTAAAAATACCAAAACAAGTTTATAAACGATTTAAATAAAATCGAAAAATAATCTGCTTTTCAACTACACAACTTGTTCGAGGTAGAGTGGATCAAAGCAAATTTGAGTAAGTTTGATTTTCAATGGAACGCGCCTAACACTAACAAGTTACAAAATTAATTATTGGTTTTAATTCATACATTTATTTACAAAAAAAATAAATGTAAACATTTTATTGAACACTTAATGCATATTACGATTTTCCTTGAAATTGTTTTAATAAGTCCATTAAAAAGTGATATCGTTCAACAATTGCCTCGTGAGATCGATTTTGCAATGAATCCAATATAACTTCAAATATTTTATCTTCATCTGTTAAATTACTATTAATAGCTTCCAATATAACTTTATCTTCATCACGAGTCCACACATTTGTAGTCGGTTTCTTTTCTATTTCATTATTTTTAGCAATCGTTAAATCTGATTGTTTAGAAGTAGATGGAACAGCTGTAAACTTTAAATTTTCATTATTAAATGATTTGTCTTCGTTCTGAACATCCTGCTCCAACGATAGTGAATCAGATTCATGAACTTTTTTTGTCCTTTTCGATTTCAATTTTTTTGGCTCAGATTTATCTCTATTTTCAATTTTATGAAGTTTATTCTTTTTACGAAATGATAATTCACATATTTTCCACTCCTCCATACGTTCACTTATCGGACGATCATCTTCCGACGATGAGCCATCATTAATCAGATTACGTAATCTCTTTGCAGTTTTAATAGCAGGAGAATTTTCGTTTGGTATAATTCCTTCTTTTCGGGCTGAAAATGTTTCAGATTCACTGTTCGGCGATTGAGTTAATTTTTTTGTATTTGGGGACTGTTTTTTATTTGTTCCATTAGTCATTGACAATTTGTTTTTGTTTGTAGAAGATGTTGATAACGATGAGGTAGTTTGTGCATGTGAATGTATTTGTCTTTTAGGTGAAGTTTTAAATGACGAATCGGAAGAATCATCTTTTGTTGTCGAATGATCATTGTTACCGTAAATTATAGGATTCAAACGTATAGCATGTTGCTTTAAAGTTGCATCATTACATAAAACATATTTTGTTTTATTTATTTTTGTAAGATCTTCTATGAAACAAAAATTTTCAGTTAATAACAAAAAACACTAATCAACACACGAAAAACTTACCGTTTATAATACTCGTATTTTCTATATTTAAATCAGATTCACCTTTATGCGATGAATTATTATCATTTACTTTACTTGTACTACAATTTTGAGTTTTTCCATTTAACCCGAATTCTCCAAAATTATGAACACATTCTATCTTATCACAACATTCACTTTCATTAACAGACTTTTGTTGGCTATTATCCAACGCTTTTTTGTTCTTGGAATTCATTTTTGATATCGGCAATATATCATAAGCTAAAAAAGATAATTTTGCTGGCAATAGCACACGATTCCCATAGTATATTCGTCCTTGTAAATACTTAATACCACAATTTGGGTTATCACTATCCGGAAACACTTCGGATGGCGAAATGTTCTCATACTCATATAAATTATCATTTAAAACATCCGTTGGAAATTTTTGAATTCGAATAGTTTCATACTCGTTTATCGATGGTTCTGGTGGTTTTCCACTTGGAAATAGTTGTAGAAACCAATCCGATAATAGTTGATTACCTTTCAATAAAGGTAATATTTTTGTTTTTATTGATCCCATCGTGACATTACTATCAGATGCTAATTCATTCAAATATGAATATATTTTACGAATTTGAGATGGTTGTTTGCTATAATACAAATTGAGTTTACTAATAAAACTGGTCATATTGGTTAACATAAAATGTTCGAAGAATTTGCCAATTTGAGCGGCATGACCAGGCAGTAAAAATGTCAGAAAAAGTTCTGCTAATTCCTGATGACGAGGATAAAAAAGTTTTTCCATTTTCTGTAACGAAAAGTATGAAAGTCATCATAATGGTTTTCACATGAATATTATAAAAGTTCACTTACATAATACAAATCCGGCACCGTATCATTTTCATAATCAAAATTAAGTAGCAAATTTTGAAAAGCATCATAGTCCCGTATATTGTTTTCTGCTAAAAATGTTTCTTTAACTTTATCATAAAAATTATTTGCATAGTTATAGTATCTTTCATCGTTCACTGATTTCTTCGGTGTTGAATTACTTAAATTTATATTCAGTTGACCCACTGATGTAACTGTGGATTTTGAACCCGTTTTAGTTCCACTACTTTCTGAATTCTGCAAAACGATTGATGTGTTTGAGGTACTTGTGGTGGGAATTGAATTCATTCCATTTGTATTAAATTCAGGATAATCATTTAAATCGATATGGAAATTTGAATGCATTTTTAAGTCGATAAGTAACTGTGTATATATATCAAACGCTTTAAAGTAGTTATAACAGTCTAGTAATAGTTTTTTATCATTTAAATTTATTTTAAAATAATCATAGTTTTCATGAAAATACTGGAGAGTATCGGCAATTTTATCACAAATATCTGATTTACTTGATAATGATGAAAAGTTCAAATCACTACTAGCATCTGTGTGTTGATCCGAGAAATTTGAACTAAGTGGAAAAAATTCTGTTAACAATTTTTGTCCTTTTGGAATTGATTTATTGAGCGATTTTTCATTTGGCAAACAATGACAACATTCACACAAACTTTTTATTGAGATTTTGGCAGTTGAAATACTACTCAATGAATCTGATTGTGAAGAATTATCACAATTATCAACAGTTGAATTAAAAGTGTCCTCCTTCGTCTTATAATCATTTAAACATGATATTTCTGACTTATTTAAATTTTGTTTTTTTAATAACTCATTATATTGACTTTGTGTGATATTTTCAACAATCACTTTTATTTTTGGTATTCCAAGTTTAGAGTTTGAGTTTTTCACTTTGAAGAAACCATTTTTTACTTGAGCATAATCATCATCATCGTCATCTGAGATATATTCTGGATTAAGTCCTTTTGCGATTAAACTTTCATTATGTATATAACCAAGCTATTTTATAGAATTATAAAAATAAACAAAAATATTAGAATATATATTAAAATTAAACAAACAATCACTTGCAAAAAATTATGACATTTATTGTTTATGATTAAATTTTATTCACCACTAACTGAAGACGCACCATACATGGATGGTTCACAATTGATGGAGAAATAATTTTGGAAAAATTTTCACCACTTTTTAGTGCATTCCAATTTATCCGATATATTTCAACTGTTTAAATTCAGGTGCCGGTTTTGGCGGGACAGTCCCAATTATAAACAATTTAACCCGCGTTGTTTTATGGAAGAGATATATGAACAGGAAAGAATATACGGTTTTATTGAAAAATCACAAAAGCGAACGGATGGCCAGAAACATTTCATTCATCAATTTGACACAAATCATATTCCATAAAATAATGCGCATGGTGGGCTGCGCGCTGTCCTTACAAGGAACTAATGCTGCAACGGTGAGCCAACCTGTTCTTGAATCGTCTTACAACAACACATAGATACCAACATTCATTCAGAGATGTTGGTGGACCCTATTTTTAAATGATTTTGGATTGAAGTCACAAGAGAATATTGATTCGGGCACAGCATTATATTTGTACGATGTACGGACAAAGAAGTCCCTTTGCATTTTGTCACTTTGACGGTGAGTGATCTCAACATTTTGGTTGATTTGATTGCACAAACCGATTGAGTAGTAAAACGGGGAAAAGAATACGTTTGAGGCGTATGATGGATCTGATTTCATCCGAGCACTGCTGAGAACGATATTTATAAAAAAAACAACAATCACCAACAGCGCGATGGTGTTGTAGGGAATGAGGATGTGATGTTAAATTTCGATCACCCACAATTCGTATAGGAGCCTTTTGAACAGAGTACTGAAAAGCCCAGCCAGAATGGAAACAAATGCAGCCAAAAAAATTTAACAATATTCCATACGAAGATGAACATAGGACTTATAAATGTGGGGTAATTGAAACGTAGTGAAATATTTTTTACATCTATTGAGAAGGTAGAGTTTTCTTTACGCCCTTTTTACCATTATACGATCGTTCCAGAATAAGTCGTTGGAAATTATGACACCCAATAAACGATTGCTTTCATATTCCTCTATTTGTTTGTCACACATACTAATTGAAATATCGTTGGGAAACTCGACCTTTGATCTGTGTTTTGGGGGAATTAAAATTAACCAAAATTTAGTCAACCCTATCGAGGACTTTTTCTAGGTGCTCGTTTACATTTATAACAGCATCTCATTTGGCGGCATTTATTTCCTCGTGCATTTTATCCTTTGATGATACGAGACGAATGACTTTTGCAGTGTACTATGATCTGCAAAACTATTTATCAGCTTACTGGAAACATTCACCAGTTCATTGATATAAATTAAAAATAAAGTGTGGGATAAAACTGAAACTTGGGGTACACCAGCCTTAATGAAATAAGACTCAGAAAAAGTCATCTAATTATATCCAAATGTATCGGTTAGATGGAAAATTTTGAATCAACTTCACGACTGCGGGATTAAACACCGTACGCAACGAGCTAGCTTGTTGTGATGGTCCTTGGTCGAAAATTCATTCGAGTACTTCTGGGGCGTAGACCCGACCATCTGGAGAAACTTGAGAAGCAACCTCTACCTAAGTAGTTTACCTACTCCACCGTAACTGCAAGTCCAAAATGAGAGTGCTAAGACAAGGAGTTCCTCAAGGCGGAGTTCTCTCACCGTCATTATTCAATCTCTACCTAAGCAGTTTGCCTACCCCACCAGAAGGAATAACTATCACGTTATATGCAGACGACTGCACATTGCTTGCAACAGGAAATAACCTGCAGCAACTCACAAATATCCTGAATACATACCTTAATACTCTGAATGATTGGTTCAAGGCCAGAAAACTGAAACTTTCCACTGAAAAGTCCACTTCTACACTTTTCACCACATGGACGAAGGAGGCAAATTCAACACTAAGCATCTGCATAGACAACATACTTATTTCTACAGTAAAAAATCCGAGACTGTTGGGTGTAACATTCGACCCACTGCTTAAATTCAATGCACATGCACAACAAATAAACTCAAGATTGAAAAACAGGAATAACGCATTGAAAGCACTAGCGGGCAGTTCATGGGGTAAAGATAAAAACATGATCTTAACAACGTACAAAGCAATAGGAAGACCGACTATAAATTATGCTGCACCCATATGGACCCCTCAAGTTGCCAACACTCACTAGAACAAGCTACAAACAACACAAAATGCTGCCTTGCGAACCGCAACCGGATGTCACCTGATGGCACACCGTGATCACCTGCACGAGGAAAGTAACATATTGCCAGTCCGTGAACATAATGTAATGCTAACCAAACAATATCTATTGGCCTGTCACAAAGAGCAACATCCTTGCAATGACACCTTAACTACAATAGAACCACCCAGAGACATAAGGAAAACAGCAAGATGCTTTCTGCAAGATGTCAGAGATTGTCAGGTTACTGGTAACATCGACGAACCTACATATAGAACTGGCTTAATAACACTCCACACCAAAACAGTTGAAAATACAATAAGGAACTATATTCCAAATCGTGTTCTAAATAGAAAGCCACCAGAAGTTGCTGCCGAAGAGGCCCAACTACCCCGTAGCACCAGATCCATCCTAGCTCAACTGAGATCCGGTTGGTCACGCATTCTAAACAACTACATGAGCAGAGTTGAACCTGAAATTATTGACAAGTGTCCCGCATGTGAGGGCACGCCACATGATGTAGACCACCTATTTAACTGTCCTAAAAATATAAACATAACCAACTTGACGAAGGAAGATTTGTGGTACCGCCCAAGGGCAGTAGAAGAGTTCCTGAACCTGAACATGGAGCCAGAGGATTAGCACCAAACACGTCGCTACAACAACAACAACCTACTCCACCAGAAGGCATAACCATCATTTCGTATGCTGAGGACTGTACGGTCCTTGCCACAGGAAGCAATCTGTTGAATAAATATGTTGAACAAATATCTTAACTCCCTCAATGAATGGTTTAGAAGCAGAAAGTTGATACTATCGTCAGAAAAATCCACTACCACACTTTTCACCACTTGGACAAAAAGTGAACATAGCACTTAACATCCGCATTGACAAAGTGCTCCTTCCTACAGTTAAAAATCCGACATTGCTGAGAGTGACATTTGACCCACTGCTAAGGTTCAATGCCCATGGACAAAAGGTAAACACGAGGCTGAAAAGCAGAAACAATCAGCAACAAACAAACAGCGCTACCTGGAAGTTCATCGGGCAAGGACAAGAACACACATATTACAACTTACAAAGCCATAGGTAGACCCATTCTAAACTACGCAGCCCCAATATGTACACCTCAAGTTTCCGATATACGCACTGGAAGAAGATGCAAACCTCAAAAAACGCAGGTTTGAGAACCACCTTATGGCTCATAGAGACCACCTACATGAAGAATGTAATATCGTGCCGGTTCGTGAACACAATGAGATGCTATCTAAACAATACATATGATCCTGTCCTGCCACCACCTAGAACCATAAGGAAAACTGCTAAACTCTTTCAAACCGATGTTAGAGAAGATCGAAAAACCAGCATCGATGAGAAGTGGTTTAAAAAGGCTTCATACTAAGGCGGTCGAAGAAACAGTAAACAACTATGTTCATAATCGAGTTCTGAATGAAAAACCACTACAAGTCGCTGCAGAAGAAAACCAATTGCCCTCGCAGCACTAGATGCATTCTAGCTCAACTAAGATGCGGTTGGTCACGAATGTTAAATTGACAAGTGTCCTTCATGTGCAGGCACTCCACATGATGTTGACCACCTATTTAGATGTCCAGAGAATGCGACAGACCTGACAAAGAAGGATCTGTGGTAAGAACGCCCAAGGGTAGTAATAAATCTGAATCTTCTGAATTTAGAAACGGAATCGAACGAGTAGCACTTTATCAACGTCGCTACAACAACAACGACAGCTTGTTGATTAAGTTGGCATGTCAGATAGGATCAAATGTCTTTGAGATATCTAATGTGATAACGTACGTTTCTCCACTTTTATCAAGTATGCTATTCCAAAGATGAGACTACATAGTTCCATAGATCGGCTATTGACTTTTTGTTTCTAAAACCATATTGGATGTCAGATATTAAATGGTTGTCGTCCAAAAATATTGAGATTGTATTAATATAACGCTTATATAATTTAGATAGAAACATGATAAAGAAAATTTTTATACATCACTTACCCATTCTTTGGATGAAAAAAATTTGTCCCAAATATCGTTATTCAATTGCCCTTTTTCGTAGTCTTTTAATGCTAAAACTTTGTTTGGATTAAACTCCTCAAGCTCAAAACTAATCGGTGGTGCTTTGTTATTGACAAAATAATACTAAAAAGATACAAATCGTTTAAATTATGTAAACCATAACGAATTCACTCACCTTTATGGGATTCATTGGAGCATTAGGAAGTTTTCTCTGTCTAACATAATTACAAATCCCTTCGCCATTTTTATTTTTAATTATATGGGCACTAATTTCATGACAAACAGATGCTAAATTAGGTTTTTTACCCTTCTTATTACGACCGAGCTTGGCTTTTTGTATTTCCATAAATTTTTCCAATCCATGAGCAATTAAACTAAAAACAAAAAATTTAATTTATTTGTTACATCTATAACTTTTTGATAAAAAATACTTACAAATCTTCAGATGGAATTAGACCAGCCCTTGAAGATTCTAACATTCGATAAGCAGTTTTTGGTAGAAGCTTAGGATAAACGAAAATATTGCTTTGGAATATAGCCAGCTGTAGTTTCTTGGGTATTTGTGGTAAGGATTGTGAATATTTTCTTCTTCTGAAAATGAAAAAAATGAAAGATACAGTGGTTGCACAACGCACCTATTTACTAGTAAATAAACACTTGATCAGCATACGACAAATTGTATTTGTGAACCAACTACCTGGTTTCAATCAATGTTCCTGTTTTTAGAACAAGTACAACATTTTATAAGAACTAGTACAAGCTATCTAGCAAAGGTTTTAAGAGTAATGTAAAAATGCTATCAGTTTTAACGGATTATTAATGATCGCATCAGAACTAGATTGAGTGACTAAGTATATCGAATTGAGCTAGATGCCCAATTGGAGTAAATTCACAACATTTGTGATAGCGAATAAAAGCTACAAGTTTCAGATCTAAAGATGGAGAAGAACTAGAACAGAGGTACATGGTGTCCACTATTTTTTCGAAACCAAATTCCCTGACTTTCCATGACTTTCCAGACCAAAAATATGAAAACTCCATGACTTTTTTAAAATAAAACTAATAATTTTGTAAACAAAAAAAACTAAAATGTGTAAATGTTTTGATTGAGTCGATGTTACATGATATGAGACATGTTTTAACTCCAACAAAGATAAACAAAATATTTGAAATTCTGATAAATAATTAATTACATAAAAGACTTAGAGCCGGTTGTACAATTGCAGTTCAGCCGAGGTTTAAGCTGAAATTATGCTAAACCTGATATTTGTTCAGTTACGCGTTGAACAATTGCGGTTTAGTCGCGAGTGAGCTTAAGCCAGGGTTCAAGTTGAGCGCCCAATTTTGTTGGTTCAAGTGCGGTTCAAGAAACTAACCTAACCTGTAACCTAACCTAAGCTCCTATCGGGTTCTACTAAGCTTTAGCTAAACTGCTATTGTACAACCGACCCCTAGTTGTAGAACTACATATAGGTTTCCAGAACGATTATTTTAATAGCTTTACTTTCAATCATCATTGTCAAAACTACAAATTTTGGCCCCAGGACGTCAGTCCAAACTTGGTTCAAGCTTGGGCCGTTTGAAAGTGTTAGGCCTGGCCCGAACCACAAAATCTTCGGCGCGGGCTTGGCCTAAGTTTGGTCCCTTAGCTCATTCTTACCTGGGTTTCGAATATATCAATTTGAAAAGTGTTTACAGTGCCATTAATTCTTATTCTATTTGTACTACTTGTACTAAATCTTTTGACCTTCCTATCATTGAAAGCCTTTCTGGTTCGAAATGCTTTGCTTCAAACACCACTATTCTGAAAACTCCTGAATAAATACCCCAAATTCAGTCTTCAGGAGTTTATATGAAAGAATTTGGTTTCAAAATTCAAACCCAAAATTGTCAAAAAACTTTTAATGGTGGGTTAAACATCAACAAAGCTGGACAACATTCAAATTATTATTCCGAGCGAATTTTCAAAAGAACTTGCACTCCCTTTAAGTAAAATTTTCTACAGATTTTACAAATTTATAGTAATTTTTTCTTTGTGCTAGAAGTCCAATATCAGTCGATCCACAAAAAAGTAACAAGATGTGATATTTCACATCATTGATAGACCAACAGCTTTACTCCCAGTCCTCTCCAAAATATTCAACTATTAATTCACATATATCAAAAATTTTTGCAAGACAACCACACAGTCGAAAAATTACTGCAAATTTCAATACAAGCTCAGCTATATGGGTTTTGTAAAGCAAGTTATTATTAAATTGCAAAGCAAATTTTGCATTAAAAACTTATTCTAACGCAAAACTACAAATTTTAGCACAACTCTAACAACATAATTTATTTTTTATAAATATGGTAGGAATTTTAAAACAACTAGAAGAAGTTGAACCCTAGAAGTTTGAAAACAACTTGCTAATGCAAAGAGCATTACATTTATTTTTAAAGCAAGCTTTGCATTGTTTTATAATGGTGACTTTCGTAGGACCTATATATATGTAGCAAATTGCATTACATATTCAGCTCATTTTAAACTGTGTGTGATGGGACGCAACAATGTAGCAAGCTCGGGTAACATTGATTTGATCTCCTTAGAAAATGATCATCCATAACGTATTTGTAGAATATTGCGAAATTTACAACATTCACGAACTGTTGTAAACCCATCAGTAACCCGATAAATAGTTTTGCAGATGGTAAAACTGCACAAATTATTGCTCACCCAATCTTCAAATGATAAAATAAATCGCCCCCGCAGATATGCAGCACTAAAAGTAAACTAGTAGCTCAAAATTCCGATTGTGGTAATCAAAATTTGATCAAGTTTGATTCCAAAAATACAGCTATTTTTTCTAGTTTAAAAACTGAGTTTTCCAACGATATTTCAAACAATATGTGTGGAGATTAAATACGTTAATGCGAAAGCATTCGTTTATTGGGACCATTCACCATTGCAGATGACTTACTATAAATCGTTCATTTAATAACAATAACAATGAGCATGTGTAAAGTTAAAAAATATTTCACTCCACATTATTGACTTAATATTTATAAGTCCTATATGCGTCCCTGTATGAAGTATTGAAGTCAAGTTTGGGCGCTGCATCTGTTTCCCTAATGGCTGTATTAGAGTCTGTTCAAAACATCATATTAGATTTGTACGTGATCGAAATTTAACAGCAAATCTTGATGTCCTTACTCTTCATCGCACTGTTGCTGATCTCGTTGTTTTTTATAAATATATTCTCTTGCCAATTAGTTAGTGCCTGATTAGTAATTGTTGAGATCACAGCTGTCATAGCGACATAATGTAAAGGGATCTTTTGCACATTGACGAAAAAATATTAATTTGAACGTTTACATAAAATTTAGAGTATCAAAAAATTTTTAAGAACTGATATTCAAAATATAACATTAGATAGATTGTATTAATATAAACTATGTCGCTTACAAAAATATTTTAAATGCTTATAAAGGAGACATAAGTAAAATATTAAGAATGCATGCAATATAATTTTTATTTTTATAAAAAAGTTTTTGTTAAAATAAAATTTTTCCAGAAAATAACAAAAATTCCATGACTTTTCATGACTTTCCCTGACCAAAATAAAATCCCCTGACTTTCCATGACTTTCCAGAATTCCATACCTGGTGGACACCATGAGGTAGTATCAACAACTGGCAACAAAAAAATGGTAAGTACGGCTTCACGAAGCAATGGAAGAAAACCGAACTTTGGGAAAAAAGCAACACTTGCATTAAAAAAAAACAATTTACCATCAAGCTATAAGATCTATACAATTTCTTTAAATCTTTAACACTCAGATTACTGAAGCCGTGTCACTTTAGGTGACATGACTATAGTCATGTCACGTTGCTTAAAAATTGGTATCGATAAAATAATTGAAGTCGATAGGTCACGACTAAAACTAAAAATTCTGAAACGAAAAAACTCCAAAACTAAAAAATACTTACATTTCACGTTCTTCAATTTCACAAAAACAATTTAAAACGTTTGAAAAAATTATTGTCACATGAAAAATTGAGGCGACTAAAATGTCATTTAAAGTGACATCTGTCGTATAAAATGACTTGAGGCATGAAAAACGACTTCAACAATACGAAAATTGATGCGATGTGACTTTAGTCATTTAAAGTGACATGACTTGCCTTCGGTAATCGGGGTGTAAGCTTGCATGTCAAATTTAAAAAAAAAAAGAGTAATCCTGACTTTTAAGCATAAAACATTCGACATCAGCTCAGTCAAAAAAAATTTGTCTACGATATCGTTCGGTTATGGTATAACAATTAACTCTTATCAAAGCTAATCAGCACCAAACGATTTATCATAAGATATTAGACGTCATATTTGGAAACCGACCAAAAGATATAAAAAAATTATTCTATTTTTTTCTAACGTGGCGTTGGTCAATACTTCATGATAAATACAAAATAAGAGGTAAAAAACAAATCTTTTAATATGTGTAAAACAGAACTAAATGGATTTGCCAAATAAGTGACGCACTCTCTGTCTTATTTATTAAACCACCCACATAGAATTAAATGGAGGCTTAGTTCTTCGAGCAAGCAATACCGCGGCATCATTAAGGCATATGTACTCTAAACTAAGATTGAGAGTGATACCGTTGACTGAGACTTCATTCCGCAGCACACCTAAAATATCAGCACACCTAAAACATATCACACCTGTTATCTCACTGCTATTGCCAGTAATATGTGACATCTCTTTTTAACTTGTATGCCAATAGTATGTACTTAAGAACGTAGGGTTGTCATACCCGTATATTTTAAAAATTAACAAACAAAAACTTACAAATCAAGAGAAACTGATCGCTCCATACCTTAACAACTGTCGAGTTTAAGATATATTAACAACTTTGGCTAAAGCTCACAGCAAAACGATTTATAAGATAAGAGATAGACATAGACCACAGTCTTACCACTTTTTTATGTATGTGATTTTTCGAAAGCAACTTACTGACTTGAATATTTTTATTATCAATAGCAATCCAAAAATGGGTTTGAAAGCAACAAATTTAGATTAATCCTGAAGTGTTGTAGCTGTATTCTATTTTCCATATATTTTTCAAAAACGTGAAGCATATCGTTTTTTTTTTTTAGAAAAAACACAAAACAGGATTTATAATTTTATAGGCTTACATAGTTGTGGTCAAGGGTAAGGAGAATTTGAGTCAAACAGTTTTGTTGTACTAATAATTCTTTTTTTTAAACACCCAGAAAATCAACAACCGAAGACAATTCCCAATTAAATTAAATATGTTTGGAAATGATTTCGTCAAGGTGATCGACATTGTTTTTAATTAATAACAATCGAGACGGCATCATAAAAAATAACGCATCATGACGTAAGCTGGTCATCTAATGATTAAAAAAAGTAACTGACCTTCACCGGGATACCATAGATTGATTTTATAAAAACATAAATAAAATTGGAGACATACAAAGAAATATTTTTTTAGCAACTTTTTTAAATATATTAACGAAGCATTTTCAAATAATCAAAACGTTTTAAAACAACCGCATACGCACGATTTAGAACTTTTTCGATATGAAGCTATAATGAAAAATGTCATTATTAGTATGATATTCAAGTTAGCTATTATACAAATAATTTTCGCTATTCTATTCTATACACCAAATCCCAATATTGTTCAATTGCCTACAACCTTGCAGTAACTTGTTATAAAATCAAAACCACAAAATTATTAATATAAGCCGCGTTCGATTTGACTAAAGTAACTTAATTATTTGAAAAATTGGATTCAGTCGTTATTCTTTTTTCAGTCAAATCAGTTATTTCAGTCAAATCGAACGCATCTATAGAGTATTGAGAGTATGTATTCGATCATATTTATAAAAAATATACGTAAAATATTTATACGTTTTTGTAAGCAGGTAATTTAGAAAATTTATGCATCTTTATATAGTTGCGCAAACAATTTGAAAAAGTTAAACCATGGCATCTTAAATGTACGAGGGTCAGTTAACAAATAATTATATATCTGGAAATTATTTGTTTTTTAATGAAAGACTATTAACACGAATTTAGGAGAGATTTTTGTTTAGACCAAAATATATGAATCTAAAAGGAAATATATTTTTTATATCTATCATATCGCAATATATATCATATCGCAATATCATTCGTCTATAAATATAAATACAATATTAATAAAAAAAACAGTTTGATATTGATATTTAAATATACAGAAACTAAGTTGGTTAAACCAAGATGAGGTTTTTTACTGTGGTAAATTTAAAAATATCAAATTTAAAGTCAAACAAAATTTGAAATTTTCATTTATTATATTGTTGTAGGTTGCATGCTTTGCTTTATTGATTGTAGTAAATTCAAGAAAAATTTTAATTTTACGACAACTACAAGAACGCAATCCGGATGGATCATATAGATATGCATACGAAACTGAAAATGGAATAAATGCGAATGAAGAAGGACACTTAATTAATATTGGAACAAACGAAGCTGCATTGGTAGAATAAATTTGATTAAATATTAGATGATTATGTGTCACAACTGAAATTTTTTTCTAATTTTTTTTATAAAGATTGCATCGGGATTTTTTTCATATACAGCCCCAGATGGACAATTCATAAGTGTAAAGTATACCGCTGATGAGTTTGGATTTCATCCAGAAGGACCACACATTCCTAAACCTACACCTCAAGTTTTTAGATCACATCAAGGTATCGCAAACTTGAAAATTGATGAAAGATTTGGAGAAAAAAGAAAATAAAAATATTTTTAAAATAAATACTTTACTAAAAAACCTGAAGAGACAATTCATTACCATTTTCTTTAAATGTGTTAGAGGTCTTTGTTTTTTCTATTTAACACATAGGTGTTAATTTTTAATGAATTATTAATAAGTTTAAACATTTTGTAATTTTTAATTGCGGTTTTCTTGAAACTGTAGGATAAACACATAAATAAAATCTTGAATTATGATTTTAATATACGATAGTAGACATAAAATATATTAAAAGTAACATTTTAAGTTTATTTCAAGTTCAAATTGGTTCAACGGTATCTCCTAGTATAGAATTAGTTTCGACCAAGGACAATCATAATAATTTCAAAGAAAGATACAAATCCATCGCTCCATTTTTTGGGTTAGGTAGCATCGGTCACTGGCCTCACTACTTCCAACACTCCTCGACATGGCTGGTATCGAAAGAAATCCTGGACCAACAAAAACATGGCGTTGTACAATATGTAAAAACAATTTAAGGCCAAACACAACATCCATCCAGTGTAACACCTGTAACGAATGCTGTCACCTCAAGAACTGCGCCGGTCTTGTCACACATAAGCAATGGACCCAAATTTTCATAAAGTGCTATGTTGTAAAACATCATATCAACATACCAACACGAGCTAGCAGCAGAACACAACGCGAATTAACACGCATCCGGAAACCCCGACTGATGTGAAAATTGTGCAACTAAATTGCAACGGTCTCACAAACAAGGCCGACAGCATAATAAACTATATTTGCGTGTTGGGGTGGTGCATATGAAAATACAATCAAACCCATTGTGATACTTCAAAAACATTTTTTACGTCTATTAAATTTTAAATCTCGCTTAACATCATCTTGGCCTCTTTTCATCAACAATCGTATTCTTCCTTTACGTCACCTATACTACTTTAAAGTCCTAAAAATGTTTTTTAATCGTAGCGGCAACAGACTTATCAAAACACTTATTAGTTACAATGCCCGGTCTAATAATCAATTCCTGTGTACTGTACCACGATCTAGAACAGAACATTTTCGTCGATATTATTTATCGGTGGGCTCATTTATTTTCAACCAACTACCATTACATGTTCGACAATGCAATATTTTCAAAGAGTTCCTTAAAAATGTGAAAGATTGGTTGTTTGAACAAAACGATCCTGAAAAGCTACTGAAATTAATAGTTTAGCTCTATTGTATTGAATTCTTAATATTATGTTTCATCTAGTCCTTTGCATTACCTACTATATTTCCTTTTATTACTCCTCCACGAGTTAGAAAACTCATCCATGCAAATACATAAATGTATCGCTATATCTTTAATTACTGCTTCTGTTCCCACTATATATGCTTTTGCAAAATAGCTTTGTTGTCAAATCGTCCACTACTGTCTCTCTGATCTTGGTCACGGACAAAGGACTAGCATAACAAATGCTATTAAATAAAAGTAATTATAGTGCTTAATAACTTTATATTTGTGTTGCTTCTAATAATTGATAGATGTTTTATATAGAAATATGTTATTACAAATGTATTTATGTATATACACCCAACTCTTTTTTTAAACGGTCTTTTTTTAAACGGTTTTGAAATAACACGTTTCACCAAATACACCCAACTTTTTTTTTAAACGACCTTTTTTAAACGATTTTGAATTAACACGGTTCACAAAATATACGTTTTGCACGAATATTTTGTTCTTGCACGAATAACAAAAGAAATTTGTTTAAACTATTTTTGATAGTGTAATCAGAAGACGGTCAGTTTTTGGCCAAAGATGTGTGGGTGACTGTTTTTAGATAAACGGTCGATCTTGGGCCAGATATGTGACTGTTTTTTAATAAAAAGTGTTGGTAATAGGAATTATAATATGTGTCGCAAAAACATGTAAATTCTTTTTAAGGCTTTGTCGCACAACAGCATCCGTTCTGAGGTATTGATAAACGTTTTTTGAAAACCTTAAAGGCTTGAAGGGACAAAGAAATGTCTATGCATTCTGTCACTATAATAGTGACTGATCTCAACAACCTGATTTTTGCATAGGGGAAACGAATATGATAGAGGCAAGATTAATTCGATTACATCCGAGTACTGCTGGTGACGACATTTATTAAAAACAACAAGTTCAGCAACAGTGCGATGGCGTTGTAGGTAATCAAGATTTGATGTTAAATTTTAACCCTCCAAAATTCGTATAGCTTGTTTTGAGTAGGGTCCAAAAGTGCCTAGATGGGAAGAGATGCAAGGCCCTAAACTCTTTTTTTACAACAATAAACTTGAAAATAATGTTCTATATAGGGGCAAATATAGGAGTTACAAATGGGGGTAGAAGGATAGATTAAAAAATAATACGTTGCACGAGACGGAACTTGTCCTGACACGCAAACTCTATGGTTTGTAGAGCCATGGAGTAATTGATGCGGTGTGAATTTTTGATATCTATTGATGAGGCCTGAGATTCCTGAGATTTTGCCTGTGCCATCGCAATTATATGATCGTTCCAGAGTAAATCGTTAGAAATTGAGACACCCAATAGCTGAATGCTTTCACATTCGTCTATTTCTTAGTCACATATTATACTAATTGAAATATCGTTTGAAAGCTTATTGTTCGATCTGGAAAAATCAATGGCTGTGTTTTGGCAGAATTAAAATTAAGGTTGCACCAATTAATCGGAAGGTAATCGGTAATCGGCAATTTTGCCGATTAGTTTTTTTGTCCGATTATCAACAGATGCGTTTTTAATTGTTTGCATTTTAAACACAACAAATTATAAATTATAAAACACCATATAGTCAGCCATACTTGAAAACCTTTTTAAATAAGTATAAGATTGGGGGTTGTTTAAAAATATGAGAAATCTGTTTATGTATTTCTGCATTTTTTTGATAAAAATTAATTTAAAATAATGCTGTTTTTAAATGAAGTACAAAAATTACTGCCATCGACATATAAGATTTTTTTAAATTTTGCCAAACTTCCTGCCTCTGTAAATAGTTCCGTTCGGATTCAAAAATCTCGATTTGTGTTAAAATATTCGGTGCAAAGTTTCTGGTACGGTTCACAATGACAGTGTGATTCTCGAAGTTTGCCATTCATGGCTTCTGTCTTATAAATATGTAAGTTTTTATTATTGCCATACCAGAGTAACCATGCTTGAAATAATGACAACAAATTCGTTCCTAGATACATGAATTCACCAAATGTGCTACAGTCGACTAGGGTTTCTAATCCGGATATCCGGATGTCGAACTATCCGGATTATTCGACCAATTTTCACTATTCGATTATCCGGATACTTTTTTGTAATTATCCGGATATTAAAAATACCTTTATTTTGTAAAGAAAATAATCAAATTGCGTTTCAAAGTTAAAAACAAATATTTAAACTGCGTTACAACGTTTATTAGTGCAGTGAAGTGTCTGTAAGTTAAAAATTTATTTACAACTTCAATGTTATAAAAACTGTAATCTTTGAATATTTTATGACACACTTCGTCAATCTGCAGTGTAAAGGGTTGTTACAAATATTTATTTGATGCTATGTTGATTTAAAAAAAATTATGTTTTAAAAACATGCAGCCCGTCAATAAAATCTGAAGTGCGCTAGTTTTTTTAAAGGTTATTAGAGCAAAGGATTCTTTTTAATAATTTATATTGTAACGACTCTTCGTTGGTTCTTTTCGATTATTGAGCAAATACGACAGTAAAAAGACAGATCTTTAGTTAACAAAATCTCAAACTTTATTTATCAACCAGTTACAACAACTTCCGATTTTAATTACAATAAATTCCAGGGTTTATGCACGATAAACTTCACCGCTTTTCCACAATTTGAATCAGTAATATTCGGAATCGTAAAATCTGTATTTACTATTCCACTAAATTCAAATTCTTTCACTATTAGTACCCAGGCTCAAGTACCACCCGATCATTCCTTATACTCGCGAATATTTGTAAAACACTTTTAATTGCAAAATTAAAACTGACTATCTGATATTTTGTTCGCTTATTTATATTCAAAAACAAATAAGCAGAAACGTCTGGTAACTCAGTTTTTGTTGCCAGTGTATTCTAGAAACAATAGGCCACACCTCTTTTTAATTCATTAATGTAAACATTTGTATAACAAATTTAATTTACATTAATTTATGCAAATTGTATTAGTTAAAAGGAGTTAACTTTTAATTCATCTTTATGAATGAGTAAATTAAATTAACCCATTCTGGACGAAGTTTATTACAATATATTTTGTATCTGCTTTAAACAACTAAATACAGTAAATTATAAATATATTAGTAGATATATTTAACAACAAACAGATTTAAAATTTTTAAAAGCACTGGCTATACATAGTCAAAACGCTCTGAAGTTTGGAATCATTTAAAAAAACATTAAAAAAAGAGATGTTGCTTTCTGTAAACATTGCAGTAAACAAATTGGATGTAAACGATAAATCATTTAAAAGTTCATAAAATAATCATAAATTCAGCTTCAACTTTAACTTCAATCGATAAAATTCATGAATCATCTACATCAAAAAGCTTAAAAGTGATTTCGGTTATGGTGGAACTACACAATTCTTAAAAATGAAACCCCGTATGAAATTTTGTCTCGATGTGACAGAAGATGAGTTTTCAATGAATGCTATAGTGGAATCATACATATGTCCGAAGTAAAGGCTTTGTCATGCCTAAAAATCTCTCTACTGTAACGAAAAGTATTTTAAAACTTTAAGGTATAAAAAAGAGAGAGTTGTAGCCGAAGCGTTGATGTCAGAATTGGAAGTTACAATAAATAAAGAATTCGACTTCAAGTTTTGGGGAAGATATGTAGACGATGTATTAGTGATCATGAAAAAACAACAGCTAAGGAAAGTCCTGAAAACCATCAATAGCAAATATGAGTCAATCAAATTTACTTATGAAGACGAACAAGAGGGAAAGCTCCCATTTTTAGATCTGCTTCTCAGCCGAAATAATGGAAGAGTTGAATTTGATATTTATAGGAAATCCACTACCACAGATCGTTTCATAACAGTAGATTCGAATCACCCATGGCAACACAAAATGGCAGCATTCAGAAGCATGGTACATCAAAATTTTTCTCTCCGTTACGCCTTCATTTGTCCTGTTCATCATATAGTTGTTAAATTTTATAACCACAATCTTTGTCAATGGGATAAACCCACTAGCTTTAATTACTTTTTAACGTTAATTACTTTAAGATCCATAGTTTTGTTTTTGTATATAAATAGTCATTGATGTTCAGTTTAGTTTAGTTTAGAAAACAATTAACCCAAGAAGAAGGTCTCTTAGAGACAGAAAATATTTGGTGTTACAATAAAAAGTTTTTGAAGTGAAAAAAGACGTTGTTTTACTCTGTATTATTGCAATCACTTCAAGTAGTTCACACAAGAAAATTATATAAGAGAGAGTTGTTAGATCTCTTATTTCCACTGGAAAAAGCTGTAAAAAAATTAAGCGAAAATTCAGCGATGCTTTTGACTGCGCTACAACGTTGTTTTCAAAAAGTTAGAAGCATGTGGAACGAATTTTTCAAAAAAGTTAATTAAACAGATAAAAAATCGAATGGATGAGCGTCGTGATAAATTCCTTATGACTATGTTAATCTTTTTACAAACAGGCGATATTCCACATTCCAATAAATATTTTCATTATGTTACAAATGATGCCTCTATTGCATTAGTGGCAGAAATTTTTAGAAGAATACATCCACCTGTGACTATGATGACTCTGAAGAAATCACTGAAAAAATTACTATTGAAAGTAAGGATGAAGAAAGTCTAAGTAGTGAAGTTTGTAAGATATCGTCACTGCAGAAACAACTTGAGAATGCAATTCCTTCAATTATACTCATGTTGAGAAGCAGAATGAATAAAGTTCCACATTGCTGAAAAAAGATTTCGTTTATTTAAATAATTATAATAAAATATGACAGACAATTTAAATAATCTATATCGCGCATTATTAACATATATAAACCTATCTGGACTGCAACAGAGCGCATATTTTCAATTGCTAGTCTCACCAGGACAAAAATTAGAACTCGACTCAATTTCGAACAACATTTAATGCAATAATTTTTCTAAAATATGCGTTTTTAAAAATGAATCAATAACTTCATTAAATTTATGATTAATTCTATTTTTTATTGTTATTTTATGATTTGTTACTATTTTTGATATTTTGTGACTATGTATAAATATGAATTAATATAAATATACGAAAAATATGCATAAATGAATTAAATACCGCAAAATAAAAAAACATGTCTTATCTTTTGTTTTAATTATCCGGATATCCGGATTATCCGGATAATTTATTTTTTATGTATTCGATATCCGGATAATCAAATAGGTCGGATATTAAGAAACCCTACAGTCGACCTAGATATTGGGTAAAAAATAATTCGAGGGCAGCAGATTGTTTTACCTACGAAAAGAAAATAGTTGCCAGAAAAATGCAAAACACCACTTTCAACAGTTACAGAATTTTACATTTAAAATATTGCCGAACTATAAATAAATAAATAATAGCGACGTTCGTATAACATTTTAAACTATGATTGCAAAGCGTCCCGCTTTTGCTGGAGTGTCCCGACTTGTGAAGAAAAGTCTCGCGTTCTAACTAATAGTCTAATTCAAAAATGCTTGGCGCAGATTTGTTTAACTAATTTCCATCAAATAAT
Organism: Diogma glabrata; assembly: GCA_963693315.1. Classification (NCBI taxonomy): domain Eukaryota; kingdom Metazoa; phylum Arthropoda; class Insecta; order Diptera; family Cylindrotomidae; genus Diogma; species Diogma glabrata. Next base: position 14,627,179 of record OY856187.1, on the reverse strand, counting down.
CGGCAGCCAATTGGTATCGGCCAATAAAGAAAGCCGATTAATCGGCAATCGGTAAGCGGCAAGATTTCTGATCGGTACAACCCTAATTAAAATAGACCAAATTTTTGATACGTTATTTGGGAGTTTTTTCTAACTCCTCGTTGACATTTATCCACGATCCCGGTCCGGATTTATTCGTACGTGCATTTTATCCATTAAAGATTATCTTCATGGAGAAACGCGCCAATGTAAACGAAAACCTAGAAAAATTGTTAATCAGCGTGACGAAAATTTGGCCAATTTTAATGATCATAGAAAAGAATGACTTGTGCAGTGTACTATCATCTGCAAATATATTTATTGGGTTACTGGTGATTGTCAACAGTTCGTTGATACTATTTAAAAATAGAGAGAGAAAAAAAGAAGAAGAAAAGCCATCTAAAGATACTGAAAGCTATGAATCAGAATGCACGTAGGGCATAGTCGATTAATTGATTGGGACTAAATATCGATTAACGATTAATATGAAAATTTTAACACCGATTAATCGATTAATCAATTAAATAAAATTTTCACTAATTCTAATATTTTTATTTTTATTAAATTTTTTTAAACAAATACGCGCGGTATATCATATTTAAAAGTTCAACTTTTACAATCACATAAGAAAAAATACAAATTTAATGGCTATCTATGTATTAAGGGCGTAAAGTAGGCCTTTTTTGCATAAGAGTAAAATTGTTGCTCTAGGCGAAGGCAAAAGAGATGCTTTGTACTCCGAATTACATACAAGATTTTTGTCTTGTTTCATTAATAGGATCTGTATCTCGCTCTGTCAGTGGAATTTTCAGACCTTACAAAATTATGTGTTTAAAAATATACTGTACTAATTGAAAATGATAAGAAACTATACAAGCTGTATCTTTCATAATGGAAAGTATACTTCAAACCATAGTTTACTGGTTGGATTAATAATAAAAATATTACTTAAGGCAAAGTAAAGATTTTTTTTTTAAATAAATTTGTAAATTTTAAACATTTTAGTAAATTTAGATTAATCGATTAATAATTTTTTTGTTCGATTAATCGAACAATTTGCGAAATGATCAATTAATCGAACAATCGATTAATCGAACCATGCCCTATAGCACGACTGCGGTGTGATATTAATATGCAACGAGCTTATTGTTTAGATTGGCACACATGATTCAATGAAATGCTTTTGAGATGTGTAATACAATAGGTACGTTTTACCACCTTTTTTGGATATGCTATTCCAAAGATGGGCTACATAGTTCAATAGATCGGCTGTTAATTTTGTATTGGCAATATTAAACAGATGTCTTTTAAAAATTTTGATATGTGTGTATTATAGTAATCCTCATAAGGACTGAGGCAGAAAAAACGTTAATATTGAAAAACTGATATAACTTTGGAACCGCTGGGCCAATTTTAAACTAGGTAGCCAATGCAAAATGCAATTGATAAAAAGGAGCGGAGCAAGCAATTTTCCCAATTTTCCCATTGAAAGTCTATGGGAACCGTTTTTCGGTGATTATTCCCCCATGGTATGTCTAATTTATTTTTTTTTGTAAACCATCTATAGCTAGATGTCGTCTTACATGCAAAATTTCATTTTTATATCTTTAATAGTTTGGGAGGAGTATGCGGACAATCGAAAATCTGAATCGGAAAAATGGAGTTTTGCTACGCTTCACTCCAAAAAAATCTTACTTTCGGATACGTATTTTATTACCGAATAATCAACAATTAATATTATTTTAATCAGACTTATTAACACAAAATAGCTTGATTTTTTTTCAGGAGTTCCCAACATCATGGATTTTTTCATCGAGACTTTTTTGGTAGCTGCGATCCACATTTTCCTGAAATTTGCAATGGTCTTTGCTTCCTTGTTTGTTAACTTATAATTTATTTTAACTAAAGCCCATTTGCGTTCGATAGGCCAGAGTTCTGAGCAATTTGGTGGGTTTGCCTCTCTTGGCACTAAAACGATGTTGTTGTCTTCACATCACTTCATGGTCGCCTTGCTATAGTGACACGAGGCTAAATCCGGCTAAAAGAAAGTAGATACATTGTGTTGTCTCAGAAAAGGCAACAATCTATTTTGGAGACATTCCTTAATGTAAATTTCAGAATTTATAGATCCAGATGTCACAAAAGATTTGCTTCTCTCTCCACAGCTGCACATTGCCTGTTTTATGGGGAACTTCGTCATCTTTTTGGTCCGGAATTCTTTGGCTACATTTCCTCGTCCACGAGAAGCATAAAACTCTTGGCCAGGTAATTGAGAAAACTTGCAGAGCACGTATCGTCCATTACGCAACAATCTTTGGTTTCAAAGAAATCGACTCTCAACTGTTTAGCTAGTTTTTTTTGCCACTGTGATATTATTCTCTGCATTTCTGTCTGGAATTTTTTGCACTTTGTACGATTTGACGCTGGTCTTGACCTTAACTCTGCGTACTGACTTTTCTGACAAGCCCACTTTTTGAGCCAATTTCCGATTTGAGATGTTTGGATGCTTCTCCATTTCAGACACAGCTTTCCGCACCTTTTTTGGCGAGTGAAATTCTTCTGGTCTGCACTTTCAGGTTTTCGAGTGAATGTGAGCTCTTCCTTGAAGTTCTTGATGACTTTTGCTGCCGTTTGTCTGGTCACGTTATCTTCTTATGCAATTCGAACAAATGACCATAGAGGATTTTCATTAAAATTTTTAAGAATAAATTTACGCACTTCCAAAGTTTTCTTCATTGTAAATTCAATTTCGGTCGTACGAAAACAAAAATTGGATGACATAATGAGACAAGTATTGCAAAGATTACTGCAAATTTATAGATAAAAACAAAGGGTGTAAAAGTTATGTCAGTTTTTCAATGCTAACGTTTTTTTCTGCCTCAGTCCTATTTTGAGCACCCTGGGATAACCTGTTTAAGAGATATTATATTTTAGACTGACAGGAGAATAAGGCTTTTAGTCTATAATTTGAAGTATCACATTTGATTTCTTTTTTGGACATTGTTTAACTTCCAGCCCGAACGAAAAATAACTGATTTATGGGATTTGTAGAAAATTTTGGTAAGAGTGGATGCAAGTTCTTTGAAAAATAATTTTAGAATAATAGATGAAATATTTGACTTCTTTAATAGTGTTTCCACAATTTTGGGTTTGAAATGAAGTTCTGTCATATTAAATTCTGAAAACTTTCTTTTTTTAGGAGTTTCCAAAACAGTCGAGCTCAAATCAAAGCGTTCCACGAATGTGGTTTCTCTTGCTGCGTCTGTAGCAATTAAACCAACATCAATAATAGGAAGGGTAGAAGATTCGGTACCAGAATTTAAGACTTAATAGTTCTGTAACATATAATCACTTGGTTTTCCGCTTTCCCATTGTAAATTTCTTTTCTTTTCGTTTTCATTTATCTGTTTTGATATTCTGTTGGTCTTTAGCTATTTTAATCGATTTATAGGATTTTTATTATAAATCCAAATATTAAATAATCTAGGTTTGTTCTAAGGGCCAATTTCGCCCTTCGAAAACAAATATTTTTGTAAGGGTTTCATTATTGAAAAGGGAACCAATTTATTGATGTCGAATTGAATAGTTTCAGGAATTCAGAATTTGTGATCAATTAAACTAAAGTAACTTTGTGATTCCTTTCCGTTTCAGTAAAGTTTTGAGCAGAAACCTTTACATCGTTAGTATAAAAATCATAACTATCGAAAGGGAAACCTTTGAAGATACTTCGGGAACGATTGCACTAAAAGAAAAAATTCAGTCACTACAGCCTGTTTTGTTCCAGCCGAATGTTTCCTGGTTTTTGTTTTATGTGTATGTAATATAGTGTTTATTTTTATTTTTTTTGCACGGATTTTTGTGTGAGATTTTTGAAGTTAAACGATTTTTAAATGTCGTGGAACGTATCCCCAAATTTTCCATACGTCTCATGTATTTTTTTAAACGATTTTTTTTTAAACGTATTTCTTAAGAACGCATCTACCGTTTAAAAAAAGAGTTGGGTGTATATATATCTATATCTAAATGTTAAAATAGTAATAGTGATGATTTGTCAAGGTTAAGTGATAATAATTATAATAATAATAATAATAAGTAATAACAATATTCTAGTCACGGTTTTTTAAGAAACCAAATTAAATGTTCCATTTAAGATTAGTGATAATATCTGTGCTGATAAAATCATAAGGCTGGATAACGGGAAGGACAAAGGTGGTGGTCTTGAATTTATCATTCACAAACACATGATCTACCGTACAACCACATTACCTGCAGTAACAGGAACTGATTAGCACCTAAAACAACTGGGCATTATAATAAAATCCAGAGATAACTGTAGTCAATATTTATAACCACCAGCTATACAGGCTATGAACCTCCCATCGAACATTTATTTTATATAAAAAACTGTCTGATCCTTGGCGATGTGAATGCACCCATGCTATGGCACTCACATCTGAGCACTGAGTCACGAGGCGAAAACATTGCTAATCAAACTTTCGGATTTTGGAGTCCCCAACGAACCAACCAACAAGGGTAACAAATAGCTCATACCATTCTCCAGATATCTCCCCTGTAAGCATGTCACTAATGTCAATTGCAGAGTGGAGACGCAAAATTGCATTGGGATCACATCACATGGCGATCATAATCACCTTAAGCCGTTCCATAAATCAAATAAAATCCAAAAAGACATATATTAATTTTAACAAACTGGATAAACAAGAAAGAAAAAATTTAATTCAGTAAGCAGTTCTAATTAGTATGGCAAACGAATAAGTCGTTCGGTTGCATCGGCTATCATAATTTAATTAACAAATTGCACTTATCGTGATAATTAAAAACAAATTGTTTAAATCAATTTAGTAGTTATGATTTTTGAGTTTACTTTGTGATTATTAATATATAATAAATACTGTTTATATTAAAACTAAACGAAACTGTACAAATCAAATAAAAATCCAATTTACCGATTCTTAGTTACAGCCCAAAATTTTATAAATTTTATTCAAAGTCATAATTGTGACATTAAATCAATGTTATTTTTCTTCAAATTCAATAAAGTTTCAATTTCAAAAGTTTATTCAGTGATAAAAACAAATATGAGCAATTTCACGAAGATTCAACAACGTTTTAACTTGACCCTTTTTAATTTTGATTATTTTTTGTTTATAGATAGTCTTTCATAAATAAAAAATATAAGTTCTCTTAGAATTTTTTGTTTCGACCAGGGGTCTTCACAGGATGCCCCTCCATTTTTTGTTATTTTGTGATGTGAGTACATTTTGACGAGCACTGAAAAAAACATGTCCTATTGCCAATCGAAATGCAATTGTCTCAACCTCACCGTGCGGTCACATATGGCGAATCAAACCACGAAATTGCTTCAACAACTCTACAATTATCAATCGATGAAGTTGAGACAATCACACGAAATATTTATGTGAAAATAAAATATAGTTCAATTAATCTCAAATACTTAAACTTTAAAATGAAAATTTCATGATAAGGCCAAAGAAAATTTTTTTTCTGGAACTCTGGAACGATCATATAATGGCCATGGCAAAGAGCGCGTCAAGAAAACTCGGGCTCCTCAATAGATGTAAAAAATATTTTACTTCGCATCAATTACTCCACATTTATAAGTCCTATATTCGTCCCTGTATGGAGTATTGTTGTCAAGTTTGGGGCGCTGCATCTGTTACTATCCTGGCACTTTTGGACTCTGTTCAAAAGGGAGCTATACGAATTGTTGGTGATCGAGATTTAAAATTAGATCTTGATTCCTTGCAACATCGTCGCGCTGTTGCTGATCTCGTTGTTTTTTATAAATATCGTCACCAGCAGTGCTCGGATGAAATCAGGTCCATAATGCCTCAGACATATGTTTTTCCCCGTTTTACTCGTCAATCGGTTTGTGCGGGTGGTCGGACTGTCGAGATTACTCACTGTCATAGTAATAGAATGCAAAGGGATTTATTGGTGCGTACATCGTACACATGGAATGCTTTGCCCGAATCAATAGTCTCGAGTGCCTTCAATCCACAAAGATTTAAAAAAAGCGTCCACCTATACCTCAAGACGCATGTTGTTGTAGGACCTACGTCTTAAAAGGTATCTATGTGTTGTTGTGACACATTTTGTAATTCCTACTACACAACACTTCTTATTAAAAAAAAAAAAAAAATAGTTATTATCTTTATTCAACTACTGTTATATTGGATATAACATTTTATATTTTAAATAAACCTCAATCTGTTATTAGGAAAATGTTATCGTGTAGTTGTCCCAATCACAGTGAAATTGATTGCAAATAATTTTTCTTTGCATGAATAATAAACTGCCAACTTCGAGATGAGGTTGTCATGAACTTCAATTTTTTTTCAGTGAGCGATTGTAGAAAAACTACTCAATCGATTTTCATAAATGATATGTCGTTGAATAGATATTAGAACAAAGTTTTTAAAAATGTAGACTGTTAATTTTTTGAAATAATTTTTAACGGTGTAACATAAGAAAAAACCGGTGTAATATAAGAAAAGATGGCGCTACATCTTTTTTTTTGTAAACTAAATTGAAGCTTATTTTATATCTAACTACTTGTGAAAGTTTAGGACATGCATTATTTTTTGTTTTAAAGATAAAATTTGTTGTGCATATGACTGTCGGGAATCAGTTTTTTTTTTGTTCTGAAGGAAAATTATAAAAATGGCGTTATAAACTAAGAGATTTTTTTTTATGTTAAATATCAAATATTTCATTATTAGATGAGCTTTTTAAAATATTATAAAAATTATATATGTAGTACAATAAATAAAATAAATACAATTGTTAAAAATGATTTACTTATTTTACAAACAGAAGTTTCTTTTGAACAGAAAAACACTTTTACAATTATTTTCTTTGTATTAGATGGCACGAGCCAGCAATTCTTATCAACTCACTAGAACATGCCAAAACATTTATCAAATGATCATTTACGTATAACTTTTGCTCGACAATCAAATCACTGTTAAGATATAGTAATCAATTTTTTATGTATATGTGTATGATGTCGTCATGCAATACCAGTTATATCAATTTTTTTTAATAACAAATATTCCTTGGTTATTCCTACTATATTTAGTTAAGTAAATTATTTCTTATTTTTTTGATTTATTTTTTCATTATTTTTAATTACTTTTCTTTAATTGTTAGATAAGATGAATAACCAAGAGCGCTTTCAGTTTATTACACAGAACATTGGTAGTATCAGAGAAAATTTTGATGTTTTCAAGCTCCCTCTCCTAGTCTTTCTCACCGAAACGTGGATATATGACTATTAAGGAAGCAACTACGGTATTGATGGGTACGTACTGTATGCTAACTGTAAAAACACCTACAGGTCTGGTGGTATGGTAGCTTTGATTAATAACCAAATTCAACCGTTGTATCTTTCGATCAGCTGGCTGCCTACAAGTTAGCGTATCTCATAATTATGTATCTCTTACCTTCATATGCATATACAGGCTGCATCATAATTCTAGTCCCAGTTTATTTATGAGCGATATAGAACCGTCCTTTTTAGCGTCCTTTCGAGCAAAAAATCTTATCATTGTTGGTGATATGAATATTGACATCCTTAAATAATCAAAGATACAATTTGAATACTTACTAATCCTATCAGCATTTGGGATGGAGTCAATCATGAATGTTCCGACGAGATTCCCAAGTGAAACATGCCTTGACCATGTTTTCTATAGAACTGAACCAACTGCAGCTTTTGGGATTACTGCATCGACAAATAGATTTATTCTTTCTGACCATAGTTTAAGTTTTGTTCTCTCATTCTGTGAGCTAGCAAAAGCAAGAAATTGAAACAGATTTTCAGTTTTAAAAAATTCACATTGATTCAATGCGTGCTTCCTTGAGTTATGAAGTCTGGTACGAAGTTTTTAATATAAAAAACCCAGACACAGCTTTCGAGAAATTCAACTCTCTAGTACTAAAAACAAACAATCAGTTGGAGCTGACGGGATTAGCTCCCTTCTTTGTAAGCGAATTAGCGGCCTCCTAGTAGATGTACTATGTTATCTTTTCAATCTAAGCATTGATTAATTTAATGGTTAGACAACATTGATTAATCTATTGTAATAGTTTACAATTACAGACCTATCTCTCTACTTCCAAGCTTTTCTAAAATTCTCGAAAAAATTGTAAAGGGTCGGTTAATTCAATACATTGATAAGATCATTTTTAAACTGCAAACAATTTTGGTTTCAAAGTGACACTAGTACTGAAGATGCTTTACTGAGTTTTATTAGACCTGTGTTTGACTTTCAAGGGGCACAAGGGGCTTAAGAAAGGAGCTATTTTGATTGACCACTAAAGCATTTGATATGGTCAAACACCTTGTGCTTCTGACAAAACTTTATCATATAGGTATTCGTGGAGTGGCTTACTCGTGGATCAGATCCTATCTGGAAGAGCGTAGACAAACAGTTAAAATTAATGACCAGTTCAGCCCAATAACTAATTTTAACGTAGGAGTTCCTTAAAGAGCTGTCTTTGAACCTATACTGTTTCTTACATATGACGGCATTGCACTAAGCTATGACGGATCTTCAAAACCGAGTATCATAGGATATGAATAATGATTATAGATTAAAGCTCTTCAGGCATTTACATGGCATGATATTGACTAACAAAACTAAGTGTATGCTGCTCAATATAGAAAACGACTATCAAATTACTCATAACGCCGTTGTGTATCCTTAAAAATAATTGTAGTGAGTTTAACTGTTCCGGATGTATAGACATTGAAATGATTTCAACTTTTCGCTATCTGGGTTTGCATTTGGATAGCAAATTAAACTGGAACGAATATATAAAATGCTTGTCCAAATATATGCTATTAAAAATACGCAAAATATATTTATTGTGCCCTCTTGTTCCCCAATCAGTATTAAGAACTATATGTTTTGCTCTTGTCGAATCAAAACTATTATACGGGCTATCTTATTGGGGTGGAATGTGCTCTACTAACCTAAATCCGATTTTTCTCACCCAAAAGCATGCAATAAGAATTATTAATTTAAAAAAAAATCGTAGAACTCATACACTCTTTCTATTCATCAAAGCGAACACTCTTCCACTGAGATACATGCACGTGCTAAAAATTCTGAAAATTTTTTTCTTACGTAAAGATTATATGAACATCCGTCCAAATATTATAAACTATAATATTCGCTCCCCCAACTTTATTGTCCCAAGACCTTTCAAGGAACATTTTAGACACTTTTATTCATATCTTGCGCACTTCTTATTCAACAAATTACCCCACTCCATACAGATTCTACCACAGATTCTGTTTATGTTATCTTTTTGTGATTCTTGTTTTTCCTAAATTGTTTATATTACTAAATGTTAAAAATCTATATAAGAGCTGAATCTAAAAACAGAGAGTGTGCTTAACTTCTGCCAGTGTTTTCACTTCTACCGTGCGGTCAGAAATGAAAACTTCATTGGCAATCGCAATCAATTGATTTCGTATTAGTAGAATTTGGATCGTATTAGTAGAATAAATGAGAAACAAGTCAGAACGACAAACCGCTAACTACACACACTAACCTCACAATGTAAACCAAATAGTTGTCAAAATAGTACTCATATGCCAATAGCAGGGACTAAAGTACGCGTGGTTGTCACACCCATAGATCAACAAGTTTAAATTTTACAAATCTTTCTGCGGAAAGCTAAGCAAATTCACTTTTATTAATGCGCATTGTTGCCGTTTGCAAATCACTATCGGCTAAGCGCCACCAATTTTAATTATTTTATTTATCATGATTGCCATCCATGTTTAATCATACATAAGCTATGCTTCTTTGTATAGAATTTATGCGATTCCCGTCTCGTAATTGTGAGCTTTAAATCGGTATAATCGATTTTATCAAGTATCAAGTTACAAGTATTAAGTCTTCACTTAATTTTAGAAACATGTATTATATACAATACCAAACCGACAACATGTTTAGTGAAGATGATAAAATTCCAATACATATAATTTTGACAAATGAAATTGTTTCAGCCTTCAAGTTATACTATCTTTCTTACGTTATTTTTAATTTCTTAAAAAAACATTGATCAAAGCAAACTACCGTTTAAAACGATAGTTGAATAAAAAGCAAAAATTAAGCGTACACAAAAACTTTATAAATTTTCATGATGATTAATGTATTAATGCATAAAGGATAAACAGCCATACATACTTTCAATTTTATATATATTCAATATTTATTTAGCATGATGACTCGAATGCAAAATGCTAAAGACAGTAGCAATATAACTTTAAAAAACTGCGTTATAGATCAATTTTTTCAAATTCGTATAAAGAAATTTTTATTATTTTTATGAATTTATAAATAAAAAAAAAATTATTTTAATGGCTTTTAATAAAAATTAAAAAAAAAACAATAAAAAAATATGAGCCATACCAGGAGTTGAACTTAGTACCTACAGCACATCAGTAGAGCACGATATTCACAATGCAATTTGAAACGTTAAGGAATGATAGATAGATTTTAATTTAAACCTTAATAAAGTCTTTCATTTCAGAGCGTCACGGATCAGACTAACTTACTACCTACGGAAAAATCTGTGTGGGGTGCGCCTAAAGAAGTTTTCACTTCAAAAATCATGGTGCAAATTACGTAACTTTTTGCAATCCATACAATTTTCGACCGATCTAGTTTCGAACCAATAAGAAAATTTTAAAGTTTATCATTATCATAAAGGTTAGCCGACTTGGTAAACTACCAAGAAATGTCAACGCTTAAAAACCGAAAATTAGTCTACATTTCTAGCGAAGTATACTTGACGTCACCCGTCACACCAATATGGCTTTAGTAAATAGTACAACCACCGCTCTTCACATAATATAAAACCAGATCAGTGGTGGTCTAAGACTGAACAACAAACGAATATCTGTGCTACAATAATCTTAGTTGCACTAAAAATCAAAAATCAAAAACTTCCGACACAGTGTCGGAACATAGCCGGTAGTTACATAGCCGGTAGTGCAGCGCACACTGCACTACGGGATGATATCATAAACACTAATCGGTCAGGTTTAATAAAGTGCTAATTGTGTAACTATTTTAAAGGTCGCCAAATATACGTTGAGTTCCGTAACAGCAAATCCAAGATGGGAATGCTAAGATAAGGAGGAGTTCTTTCACCTTCATTATTTAATCTATATCTATACCTAAGCCCTATTATAAATTATGCTGCGCACATATGGACACCCCAAGTAGCTAACACTCACTGGAATAAGTAATTGATAGTACAAAACGCAGACTTGCGACCCGCAACAGGAAGTCATTTGAAGGCCTACCGAGATCACTTGCACAAGGAATCTAACATAATGCCGGTCTGTGACCATAACGTTATGCTAACCAAACAACATCTATGAGCCTGTCACAAAGAGCAACATCCTTGCAATAACACTTTAACAATTGAACCACCTAGAGACATATGGAGGACACCAAGGTACTTTCTGCCATACCATAACCAAGGAACTGGTAACATCGACGAGTTTACACAAAGAACTGGCTTAAAAACACCACACCAAAACAGTTGAAGACGTAATAAGGAACTACGCCCCAAATCAAGTTCTAAATAGAAAATCACCACAAGTCGCTACCGAAGAGGACCAACTACCATCACCAGATCCATCCTAGTGCAACTAAGATCAGGTTGGTCAGGCATCCTAAACTACTACATGAGTAGAGTTAATCTCAACTCGGTACATGAGTATTTGCAACGAATTTCACTTTATATTCTTTTCCTCACAGCAACGATTATCAGTGGAAAGGCGGCAAAATTAGACAAACAAATATCAATGTCCAAATTATGAGTTAGAACACTCGTTTTTTTGATAAGCATGGTGTTTGTGCAATGTGCATATATACCAAACTCCATAAAGAATTTGAATTGAGTTGAAAGCATCACAATATGGTTTCCTTGAAGATTTGCTGTCCTAATCAACTCTTTTTGTATTTAGATTATTTTGCTCCCCTGAGAACACACATTTTTTTCAAGACTTGTCTGATAAGATAGACAGGTTAAATGAATACACAAATGTTAAATTCGTTATCCTTGGTGACTTTAATGTGCACAACAAAGAGTGGCTCAAACACAGTTCGAAATCGGATAAACTTGGTAAACAAGCAGAATTATTTTCATTGTACCATAACTACACGCAAATAATTGACCAGCCAACAAGAGTTCCAGATATTCTGGGCCAAAAAAGAAATCTTGATTTATTTTTAATAAACAATCCGACTATGGTGCAATTCAAAATCACAGAGCCTCGATGGGATCTGATCACAATTTGATTTTAACTATACTAAATATTGAAACGCCCAAACCATTTAAAACCAATCTGCGACGTGTTTGGAACTACAAAAATGCGGATTGGCAAGACCTCTAAGGTCATAATAAATGGTATCCATGAAAACAAACTTGCTTAGTTCAACAAAATCCAAATAAGGCTGCTGTGATTTTTTCTGATGGTATACTGGCAGGAATGCGAAATTTATATGTTGTTGTAGCGACGTGTTTGGTGCTAATCCTTCGGCTCCATGTCTAGGTTCAGGAACTCTGCTACTGCCCTTGGGGTAGCATAAATCTTCCTTCGTCAAGTTGGTTACATTTTCAGGACAATTAAATAGTTAGTCTACATCGTGTGGCGTGCCCTCACATGCGGGACACTTGTCAATAATTTCAGGTTCAACTCTGCTCATGTAGTTGTTTAGAATGCGTGACCAACCGGATCTTAGTTGAGCTAGGATGGATCTGGTGCTACGGGGTAGGTGGACCTCTTCCGCAGCGACTTTTGGTGGCTTTCTATTTAAAACACGATTTGGAATATAGTTCTTTATTGCATTTTCAACCGTTTGGGTGTGGAGTGTTTTTAAGCCAGTTCTATATGTACATTCGTCGATGTTACCAGTAATCTGGCTATCTCTGACATCTTGCAGAAAGCATCTTACTGTCTTCCATATGTCTCTAGGTGGTTCGATCGTAAATAAGGTGTCATTGCAAGGATGTTGCTCTTTGTCACAGGGCAATAGATATTGTTTGGTTCGCATTTCATTATGTTCACGGTCCGGCAATATGTTACTTTCCTCGTGCAGGTGATCTCGGTGGACCATCAGGTGACATCCGGTTGCGGCTCGCAAGGCAGCATTTTGTGTTGTTTGTAACTTATTCCAGTGAGTGTTGGCAACTTGAGGGGTCCATATGGGTGCAGCATAATTTAAAATAGGTCTTCCTATTGCTTTGTATGTTGTTATGATCGTGTTTTATCTTTGCTCCATGAACTACCCGCTAGTGCTTTTAATGCGTTATTCCTGTTTTTCAATCATGAGTTTATTTCTTGTGCATGAGTATTGAATTTAAGCAGTGGGTCGAATGTTACACCCAACAGTCTCGGATTTTTTACTGTAGGAAAATGTGTGTTGTCTATGCAGATGCTTGTTGAATATGCCTCCTTCGTCAATGTAGTGAAAAGTATAGAGGTGGACTTTTCAGTGGAAAGTTTTAGTTTTCTGCTTTTAAACCAATCATTCAGAATATTAAGGTAGGTATTCAGGATATTTGTGAGTTGCTGCAGGTTATTTCCTGTTGCAACCACTGTGCAGTCGTCTGCATATGAAGTGATAGTTACTGCTTCTGGTGGGGTAGGCAAACTGCTTAGGTAGAGATTGAATAATGACGGTGAGAGAACTCCGCCTTGAGGAACTCCTTGTCTTAGCATTCTCATTTTGGACTTGCTGTTACGGAACTCAACATATGTTTGGCGATCTCTGAGGTAATTGCACAACCAGCGCTTCATTAAACCTGGCAAGTAAGTATTGAAGATATCATCCAATAGAGTAGCGTGCGATACTGTGTCGAATGCTTTTGACAGGTCAAGTGCGACTAAAATTGTTCTAGCGCATGGTTGTCTTTGATTCAGACTATCACTGATCTGGTTTTGCATTGTGTGTAGCGCGGTGGTTGTATTGTGTGCTCGCCGGAAGCCATGTTGGTGTGGCGCCAAAATACAGGATCTTGTCAGCTGAGGGAGCAGAAGTGCTTCGATGAGTTTTGCGACCGATGAAAGAATGGATATTGGTCTGTAGGACTCTCACTTTTCTTCCGGTTTTCCTGGTTTCAAAATGGGGCTGATTCTGGCTGTTTTCCAGATATTTGGTATCTGTAGAGTATTTAAAGATGTATTAAGTGTAGTAGTGAGGAGGTTCAAACCTTTGGGTCCGACGTGTTTGAGCATGATGGCTGAGATGCCGTCGGGTCCTATAGCTTTTGATGGCTTAATTTTCCTTTTTGCATTCTACACCTCTTCTTAGGAAAATATAATATCCTCCAAGTTGTCAGTGTTAAGTTTGCGCATGTGTCTCAACACTGATCTGGTCTGTTTCTCGTGTTTACGCTGCTTTTCTGTAAACTGAATGTTAAATTTGTTTGCGCATTTCCAATGGTTTTCAATGGGGATATCGTCGAAGGAGATCATGCAATTATTTTGTGGTTGTCGAGGATGAATTAGGCCCTTATTGACCTTCCAAAAACTTTTACTAGTACCCAGGTTTGATTCTCTCACTAACTCTCTCCATTTGATTCTTTTATGGTGCGTGACCAATTTGTTAATTTGCTTGTTCAGGTCCGGAATTCTGGAGTCGGCTGGATCTGCTTTACAGATGTCATCTCTTTTATTAGAAAGCACACACGCTTCATGTGGAAAGTTTGGTTTTATTTTTTGGATTCTGCCAACTGGTATGTAGCGAGCTCTAGCCTTATTAAAAATTTCTCTGAATTGTTTTTCCCCAGAGGGCGTCAAGTGGTAAAAATTGCTTACTGAATTCAATTTCAGTGAAATTTGTAAAGTTTTCCCAGTCAGCTTTGTTAAAATTAATATATGTCTTCTTTTCGAAATTGATTTGATTTATGGAACGGCTTAAGATGATTATGATCGGCACGTCGTCTGATCCCAAAGCAATTTCTGTTCTCCATTCTGCAATTGGCATTAGTGACATAGCAAAGGAGATATCTGGAGAAGAGTATGAGTTGTTTGTTATCCTTGTTGGTTGTGGTTCATTGAGGACTCCAAAATTGGAGCCGTCAATTTGATCAGCAATGTTTTCACCACGTGAATCAGTGCTTAGGTGCGAGTGCCATAGATCATGATGAGTGTTCACATCGCCGAGAATCAGACAGTTGTTTGTATAAAATAAATGTCCTACGGACGGTTCATAACCGGTATCACAGCTGTTTACTGGTGGAATATAGGTATTGACTAGAGTTATCTCCGTGTTGCCGGATTTTATTATAATGCCCAGTTGCTCTAGGTGTTTATCAGTTCCTGGTACTGCAGGTAATGTGGTTGTACGGTAGATAACGGTTTTGTGAATGATAAAGGCAAAGCCACCACCTTTGTCCTTCCCTCTATCCAGCCTTGTAATTATCACTAAGCTTAGATATAACATTTAATTTGGTTTCTTGAAGAACCGTGGCTAGAATATTATTATTGCAAATATGATTTATAATATCATCTATCTTATTGCTGAGACCGTTGCCATTCAATTGCATAATTTTGACATCACTCGGAGTTTCCGGATGCGTGTTCATTCCCATTGCGTTTTGCTGCGAACTCGTGTTGGTATATTGACTAGATAATTAACAGCATGGCGCTATGTAGTGTTTGGTCCATTGTTTATGTGTGGGCAAACCTGAGCAGTTCTTGAGATGACACCATTCTTTACAGGTGTTGCACTGGATAGATGTTATTTTTGCCCTTAAAATGTTTTTACATATTGAACAATGTCATGTTTTAGTTGGTCCCGGATTTGTTTCAATACCAGCCATGACGAGGAGTATTTGAAGCAGTGAGGCCAGTGGCAGCTGCTTCCTAGCCCAAAAAATTGAACGACGGATTTGCACCTTTCGTCGAAATTGTTGTGATGGTCCTAGGTCAGAATTGGGTTCCGAGTACTTCTGGGGCGTAGACCAGTCCATCTTGAGAGGTCGCGAAATTTATATCAAATAGTCTGATTATTCCGAGAATAGACCCTTATCAAAATTTTGAGAGTCGAGGTTAAAAAAGATATGAAGTGGAATACTACATTTTCAATCTTGTTAAGACTTAAGAGTGCGGTTCAAAAGTTAGGATATCTATAATCTAGGGCGCTGCCGTAAGTTTTTCAATAGTGAACAGCTTCTTTTGATATATAAATCATTTATTCGCCACTGCATGGATCACTGTTCCCACATCTGAGATGAAGCATACCCAGCCTCTTTAAAATGTCTATACACTCAACGGAAGCAATTAAATCGTCAATTCAAATCTTACCAACGAGCTTGATTGCATAGACAGCATAGAAGAAATGTCGCTGATTTGACGATATTCTAAGCCCGCTATTTTTTCTCGTTTTACCAGAGCATCAGCCAATAACAAATAGAACTGTAGCCTTTCACTGTTATTTTTTCAACCGAATTTCTTATCTTTGGAATTCCTTATCCAAATGGGTTTTACCTGATAATTTTAATCCCCAACTTTTTAAAATCCATGTCCACCAATTTCTTAGAGAAACATAATCCATTTTCACAATTGATCATTATCTTCTCTCACTAATTGAAACCCTTTTCATAAGTTTCCACATAGTCACTTCATTATTGTAGCCCGTAGTGTGAAAAAACACTGAAAAAATACAAAAAATTGCAAACAAATTTTTTTTACCGGAAGTGAAAACCCAGAAGTTACGATGCGGATCTGTTGTGAACCGTGCTCGTTTTTTCTATGTCGAATTCCCAGAGCTTGATTTTTAATCCACTCATAAATAAAATACAAAACAAATTTAACTAGCTTACCCTTTTTCAAGTTCTGCATTTATATATCTATAACGAACATTTAAAAGTTAACAAAACCGTTTGGTTTTAATAGTAAAAAACGCTTACCTGAAATATTGCCTACTGCTTTTGTTGTCAACTGCTAACTCACCCACCCAATTATCACAAAACTCAATCGATTTCCTTAAATTCCATATATTCCAAGCTGAATTAATATGATTATTTACGTTCTCATGGAACTTCACAAATTCGTTTAGCAACTTCTTAAAAGTATTGGCGTGTTGGTAATATAATGGATGTCCATAAGTTTGTAAAAAATTTTGTGTTAATAATTGTACATGCATTCGCAATTGTTGATCAAGTATTTTACGTTGCAGTTCAGTAAATCCTTTGGCATTTGAATCATAAACAACCTTCGATGGAGATACTGTGTTTAAATAGCGATAACGACGCTCCATTGCTCTATATTTACGTGAAATCTCTTCATGTTTATGATCATCTGTAAGATTATCAGGTGCTTTGTTTTCCGCCGTTTCAGGCAATGGTTGTTGCACTGTTGATACTGGAATAATGTATTGTGGTGTACTAGGATACTGCAAAATCCCATTAGGACAAATCAATCCATTCATATTAGAAAATTGATATACATTATTCTGGTTGTCAGTAATAAAAAACGTCCCAACCGTACTCGTTGGTTGTGGTGTTTGTTGAATAACAAATTGAGTCGCATTAATAGGGTTTGCATTATTAACCGTAATAGCTGGCTTTGTTGGAGGACAAAAAACTCCAGTCGGAACTGTTGATAAATCAGTTTGAACATAAGGTGTTTTGTTTGTGCCATTATTAGTTGGAGTTGACATAATATTTGGTTTAAAAATGTTATCTGAATTTCCCTCGACAGTAAAACTACTACCAACATTATCGTTTTGGGAAGAGACGCTTTCACTATTAATTTTACTTTCGTTACATCCCATATTAATGTGAATAGGAGTTGTTTCAGTGTTTGAATTTTTATTTTTCAAACGCGGAGAAGGTTTTGATGTTTCAAAACTGTTATTAGGCGTGTTTAGTTGACTGTCTGGGATTTGAGGAAAAAGCATCTATAACATATAAAATAAAAATAATTATTACTGCATTTTTTTTCTGAAAGTTCAACTTACATTAATTCCATCAATATTGTCATCCAAATCCATCAATCCACAAAATTCTTTGATTAAATCATTAACTTCTTTTTTTGGAACTCTTGATTCTTTTAGCTCTTCTCGATCGACTGTAATTTTATCAGCAGCCACATTATATTCAGGGTCAGATTCATCATCATCATTTTCATTATTATTAAACGGCATTTGAAAGTCGTTTAAAAATTCCTTCCATTCGCTATCCATGTCACAATCAAAATCGTACATATCCGTTGTTATATCTGGCGGTATAAAAGTTGATTCAATGGTTTCAATCGGCGTTGCTTGCAAACACACTTTAGATCTCGTACGCCTCGCGATTATTTCTTGTACTTCCTTTTGTTGACTTTCATTGAGACTTAAAGGTACTTTAAAAACTCCATCTTGGCTATACTGTTGTCGAGGACTGTCTTCAATTTCATGATTTGATTGAAATGGTGTTGCTGGTGTACGTGGCTGCGAATCATAATCTGAGATTGTTGTATTATCATCATCTGAATGAAAATCATCTTCACCCGGGCGATATTCTTCATCTTCATCGTCGGAATTAAATTCCTCTTGTATTAGAACAGCCACTTCGGATTTTGCTTGTTGTTTTTGCAACATGGGAACCGGAATATTATTTTGAATTAGTTCTCTAAAATAGAAGTTTACAACAAATTAAAAATATTAGATCTAATTTATAATAGTTTTATTACTTTGCTTTTAACCGGGTTATCGGTTGGTCTGTAAAACTGTCCGTTTGATCTGCAATAGTTCTTTGTTTTTCAGCTCGTTCAAATTGTTCTTCTTTTATTTTTACTAATGCTAAGACATGCTCATTTCGCACCAATTTCTATAAAGTAAGAGTTAAATTTTATCAATATAATTCAATTCTTATTATATTGCTAGGCAAGATTACTTGAACTTAGAGAATAAAACTTAGAACTTAGAGGATTTTTATTTTGTTATTTTTATCGTAAATTAAGAAAATTTAGTAAAACGGACAGTTTTGATCTGTTTATCTTATAAGTACATCGGAAATAAAGCAAAAATTAAAAAAAAACAGAAAAAATTCTTGTCAAAACAGTGTAATTGTGACAGTGTATGGATTTTGCTTTTTTCAAAGGCCTGTATCATGGAGTCCGGGGCTGATATACAACTTGTTTTGGTTTTATTCGCTTCAGTGAGCGATTCTATATCAAATTTAAAAAGAAATCTTGGCGCCTAAGTAGAAGTAATATCCCCTTTTGCTATATTAGACATTTACAAATAGTCTTACCCTTATAAAAATTCTCACTGTTAAATCATCCATATTATATTTCTTTGCAATGTCTCGAAGTTTCTTTTCAACCGATTTATCAAATGAAGGTTTATCTTCATCCATATCGCTATTTTCACTGCCGGAGTCATGTGCTGTTTCACTATTGAATAAATCGATAATTAGTTATAATACTAACATGTAAATGATAGAATATTACAAACTTCTTTTTGCGACTACATTCCTGTGAAGGCTCATCCTCATCCTCTAAAACAATTTTTAGTTTTCCATCACTTGAATTATCGTCATCATCTTTATCTGAATGATTATTTTCAATGTAGTCATTTTGTCTATCTAACAGTTGTTTTGTTATTTTACTCATTCTATAACATTTATAACAATTAATCAAATGGAAAGTATTTCGAACCACATTTAAGAGACGCTTTTCTAATGTTTTGACATATATATTATTGTTTATCGTTTTCGTTTATGCTTTTGTAGATGCTTGTTAATTGTTATATTCACCACAAAGTTTGACATATTCACAAATCACAATCAATATTTTTGAAATTCACAATAAGTCAACGTTTTGACACAAAATCAATTGTAATTTACGATTTGTTAAAAAGAATATAATTATATTTGTAAAGTTAGGGACCAGGACCATCAACAATGCAATTAAAAGACAAAGAGCTCTCCGCGTATACTATTATTTTTATTATAGGAGGTGGTGTATTGACATTCATTATACTTTTCATATTTGCTAAACGACAAATTATGAGATTCACTTTAAGATCGAAAAGAGGTCCCCATGTTCTGGTTGGTCATGATTCAAATAAGGTCAAGTTGAATCATAACTATTTATCTTGAAAATATAAATAACAAATTATTATAATATCTTTCAGTCAATTAAAAAAGAAATTGAGCGTCGACTCGACTGCATTCAAAAAATTGCATACGAACCTCAATTAATATGGGATGATTCTAAATACATTCTACAACCTGATAGTGAAATTCCACCCTATTATTATCGTTTAAAAGCAGTTGATGATGTGAAAATATTAGAAAAAGAAATTTCAAAACAAGATGGTAGAGTAAGACATGCAAGAGATAGTATTCGTTCATTTTTAGTGTCAACATTAGCTGCTACTCTAAATGGATCCGGTCAAAGATTAATTCATCAATTTTGTGACATGTATGAACATGCACGACATGATCCAAATGAATTCGGGAATGAAGAATATGAAGCATATCATAGACTATTAATGAAGTTAGTAGATGCGTAAGTGTTCTAGATTATCAATGCATATCCGCTATTTGATAATGTTAGATTATTTCTTTTAGTGCAAAATTATTAAAATCTTCAAACAGTCGTAAATCATCGCCTATACGAACACCTGTAAAGAAACTACAAAAATTGCAATCCTTATTAGATCCATCACGACTGCGTCCACCACCCTTAAGTCCAAATCCAGGGACAAATGAAAATGCACGGATGAATTTATCATTAGGTGTTCAACTGCAACATGAAGATGAAATTTTAAGTATTGCACATCTTAATGATGAACCATCCATAGTATAAGCACATATTCGCAAAATTGATGAAATTTCAACCTATAGAATTAATGATTTGAAAAGATCACAACGGTAAAAACAGCAAAGTATTAGTCATTAGTAAATTATTACTTCATTACATATACAAAAAATATAAATAATAAAAAATTTGATTGAAAATAAAATCTAATTCATTTAAATCCCTAATAAAATAAACTTCTAAAAACAAAAATTATCGCAGTTGGTAGGATTCGAACCTACGCTCCCAGAGGGAATCTGATTTCTAGTCAGACGCCTTAACCGCTCGGCCACAACTGCAGATGAAGATAATGAAGTTAATGTATAACATAATTAAACCCATATCGCCGGTCAAACATTTCTTAAAATGTTACCAATTAAGATAAACTTGAAAATGGGAATCAGAAATGTGTATGAGTTTGTTAGAATGAGTGGAATAGAAGTGTGAAAGTTGACTGTATGAGTTGATCTAAGAACGGAAGGTTTGTGCAAATGGGGAAGTTTATTTGGGAAAAAGGAGAATCGATTTTGTTTTTTAAAATTAATTATTCCTTTGTTATTTTGTTTTCTTTTATTGTTTTTATCTTGTGTTTTATTTATTTGAATTATTCATGTTTTTTTGTTTTATATTTGTATTGGATGGGCAATATGGCTCCAAAACAGGAGCTAAGCCTTTGAATAATAAAAAAAAACTTGAAAATTCATCTCCTGATTATTAGAAAAAGTGGATCAAAGTACGAAAAATAGAGGGACTGAAAACGATGCAAACTCTACTAATTGAGGAAATGTTGACAAGGTTACAGAGTCAACCCCTTTTTAAGAAACCCTATACGACAACCATTTTTTGATTTTTGAATAAACTTTAACGAGTTTTCTTCAATCGGAATCTTTGGTCAGAAAGCAAAGCTTGTTAACCTTGTAATTTATTTGGAATTTGGAAAACAAAGCGAATAAAATCAATGAAACGATATAGTTAAAAAACTGGTTGAGTGTGAAAATGTTGTATTATTCATATTTAGCTGTTCATACAGATGGTAATGTGAATGAAAATGGATGTGAACTAGGAGTGTTCGGGCCTGTGATTGATTACGAGGGTACGGTAAAATTCGAAAACACATCGGTATATAATGAATGTTGAGTTGAGCGGAATGTATGAAATTATTGAGTTGGAATTGAGGAAAAGAAGGATAGTAATATTTTCCGATTCCAACAGTGGAGTAATGATAATCGAGCTATAAAATATATGAGTTAGTAAAAGGAAATCAGTGTGAGGGCTCAAGGAAGTAGAATTATAAGTAAGATTGAAAGGATATGAATGAACCACCGAGCACAAACGCCATCTGGATGGAAATAAATTTTGTGAATGATGTAGTGTGGTTGTGGATATTGAGTATCTGATTCTGGTGTGCTCGAAGTACGAACAGGGTACATGGGGGAAGTGCAGTTAGTGTGGGAAACTCAAAAAACGCTATGTTATACCCTTTCTGTTATTAAAAATGAAATTAATTTTTTTACGGAATATTCAGTGAATCTGTTGTCGATACCAGAGCTTTATGTAACAATTAATATTTAAAAAAAAAAAAATTTATTAAAACAAAAAAAAAAATTTTCCCACACTAACCGCACTTAAGCCGGGTACATTATCAATTCAATACTCTTTTGAGTGGAACACGATTTACTAAAATTTTGGATAGAATTAGATAGGCGATATGGCTCCAATGAATGAAGAGGTTAAGCCAATAAATTTTGAATAAAAAACGTAACCGTTAATATGCATTGCCTTTCGGTCGCCAGCAGTTTTTTTTTCAAATTTATTCCATATGAATTGTAAACACAATATACAACTGTAAAATAAATTGAAAGGCTTTACATGATTACAAACGTAGATCAAGAAAAAATAACTAATTAAATTTGTTATCCAAAATATACTAAATAGAAAAAACAACTTTATTTAATGGATACATTTAAACTATATTTCTATTCCAACTTAACAAAAATTTAAAATAAAAGCATAAAAAATTCTGCACTGCAACTTAAACTCAGTCTTGGTTCTATTACAAATATCCATTAAAATTTTGACATCAAATAAAAATTTCTTTTAATCAGTTTTCTTATCTGACATCTTGTCAATACGTTGAAGTAATGTTGGATGAGAATGATGCCAAGCTGAATACATCCAATCATAAACAGGAAATCCTAAGTTATCAACATGTAATTTAATCAAAGATTTACATAGATCTTTTGCATAACCAAGTTTTTTAGCAAACTCATCGGCTTGATATTCAAAACGACGAGATAATACTGTCATTGCAAATGAAACAACTGCATTAAAAGGGGCTAATACATATTGTAAAATGATACCAAGTCCGACTAAAACGGGTTGAGTGCCATCATGAAAACCGAGAGCACCGTAAAACGGTTGATATCTGAAGAGATACCCAAACGCCATAAACATAACGAATAAGTTAACTTGCACTATAATCAAATTTTTAGTTACATGTCCCAATTGCCAATGTCCGAGTTCATGAGCCAACACAGCCAACACTTCAACATCGCTACAACCCTTTCCTTTTTCATCGTCTTTTAAATTTGTATCATCCTTTTGCCCTTTATTCAATAACAACGTATCAAACAAGACAATACGTTTCGATCCCCATAATCCGTAGAAGTATGCATTACTATGTGCAGATCTTTTAGATCCTTCTACTACGTAAAGTTGTTTCAGAGGAAAATTTAAAGACGCAGCCAGTTCTTCAATTGATGCTCTTAGAGGTCCTTCCTCCAATGGACGATATTTATCGAACAAAGGAGCAATAAATACTGGATAAAGGGTTAACAATACTAAAGAAACAACTCCAGTGAAGGCCCATAAGTAAATAAAGAAATAATTGCCACCCCAATGAACGATATATACAATTGCTGATGCAATAGGTAATGATATAAGTTGTCCAACTAAGTAAGCTTTAACTTGATCTTTAGCAAAAAATAATGGTGTTTGTTTATTGAAACCGTGTTTTGCTTCCAAAACGAATGTACTGTAAAGTTTGAATGGTAAGCCTTTCACCAATCCAATGGTATTGACCAGCAATAAGAACACACAGCTCACTTGAATTTCACTGTCAGGATTCAGATGTATTTGTTCAGTTATGTCTTTTGATTTGTACCAAAATATAGATATAACACCAAAATATAATTCCAACGATGATATTATAATTCCCTCGATGATTGCTTTAAATACAGTAAAATTAGCTTTATCCAAACCATATAATCTTGCTTTTTCAAACGTATCCTCTTTCATAACATTTTCTAATTCTTTTGGTACTTTTTTACTATTTTCATAAACTTTTATCTAGAAGTATTGTAGATATTAGGTTATGTTGTCGGTGTTTTTTTGGTTTGTCATAACTTACCTGTCTTTTTTCCAAATATAATTCCACAGCATTTTCTAAAAGTAAAAAACTAAAAATACCATATAATGTGTATTCTTCAATTGTAAAAGTCATTTTATGAGCCTTTAAATTGTTAAATACTGCAATAAATATGTTTCGCTTTTTTGACTAGGCGTGAAATATTATATGCTTACGGACCAATTTGTGATTCGTTAATAAGTTCTCCTTGCCAACATCAGCGTTACGGTTGTTTTATTATATTATATGTGAAGTAGCTGTAAAATTTAGGTTTAAAGGTAGTCTCCAATGCATGAACGCAAACAACAAACGCAGATAACAAACAAACGATATATGTCCAAAATTCAGTTTCAAGCTGGGTTCTATTTTGCGTAGCTGTGGACTGCAAACTAAATTTCATATGCGAGTTTTTTGTCAGGCGCGCATAAAATTTTTTATTTTGTGTTTTTTTTTTTTTTTTAATAAGAAGTGTTGTGTAGTAGGAATTACAAAATGTGTCACAACAACACATAGATACCTTTTAAGACGTAGGTCTCACAACAACATGCGTCTTGAGGTATAGGTAGACGCTTTTTTTAAATCTTTGTGGATTGAAGGCACTCGACACTATTGATTCGGGCAAAGCATTCCATGTGTACGATGTACGCACAAAGAAATCTCTTTGCATTCTATTACTATGACAGTGAGTAATCTCGACAGTTCGACCGCCCGCACAAACCGATTGACGAGTAAAACGGGGAAAAACATATGTCTGAGGCGTTATGGACCTGATTTCATCCGAGCACTGCTGGTGACGATATTTATAAAAAACAACGAGATCAGCAACAGTGCGACGATGTTGCAGGGAATCAAGACCTAATGTTAAATCTCGATCACCAACAATTCGTATAGCTCGCTTTTGAACAGAGTCTAAAAGAGCCAGGATAGTAACAGATGCAGCGCCCCAAACTTGACCACAATACTCCTTACAGGGACGAATATAGGACTTATAAATGTGGAGTAATTGATGCGAAGTAAAATATTTTTTACATCTATTGAGGAGGCCCAGTTTTCTTGACGCGCTCTTTGCCATGGCCATTATATGATCGTTCCAGAGTAAGTCATTGGATATTGTGACTCCCAATAAACGAATGCTTTCACATTCGTCTATTTGGTCGTCACACATATTAATTGAAATATCGTTGGGAAACTCGGTCTTTGATCTGGAAACAATCAATAGCTGTGTTTTGGTGGAATTAAAATTGACCAAATTTTTGTCACCCCAATCAGCGACTTTTTTTAGGTCCTCGTTTACATTTATGGCAGCGTCTCTCCGGACGGGATTTATTCGTTCATGCATTTTACCCTTTGAAGATAGGGGGACGAATGACTTGTGCAGTGTACTATCATCTGCAAAACTATTTATTGGGTTACTGGTGATTTGCAACAGTTCGTTGATATAGATTAAAAATAAAGTGGGAGATAAAACTGAGCCTTGGGGTACGTTAATTAATTTGGACTCAGAAGAAAAGCCATCTATAGATACCGAGATGTTTCGGTTAGACAGAAAATTTTGAATCAACTTCACGACAGCGGGATGAAAACCGTACGCAACGAGCTTGTTGATCAAGTTGATATGCCAAATTCGATCAAATGCTTTTGAGATGTCTAATGCGATCACGTACGTTTCACCACCTTTCTCAAGTACACTATTCCAAATATGTGCCACATAGTTCAATAGATCGGTTGTTGATCTTTTGTTTCTAAAACCGTATTGGCTGTCAGATATCAAATGGTTGTCTTCCAAAAATTTGGATATGTGTGAATTAATATAGTGCTCGTTTTATTTTGCTTCATTTTATTTTGTTATTCCTTAAAAATGGTTTCCGTGTGCATTTTTTGAACACGATATAACAATATCAATTGTTTTTATATATGTTTTTGCAAATGAAATTAATTTTTTCGTACAAATTTCTATATGTATTCGTGCGAATGCGACAGAAAAGATAAAATAAAATCATCTCTCGGACTTTCATCTGCGGACATGGTGAATATAAAATATCTCATTTCTGATTGGTTGATAACACTTTCCACAGTCCACAGTTCGCATGTGAAAACCCAGCATTACTTTATCTATTCTGTCGCAGTCGCAGCAATACAAACAAATTTATCTGAAGAAAAGAATTTTTTATTTAAAAAAAATAAAAACAAATGATATTGTTATATCGTGTTCGAAAAAATGCATATGAAAACAATTTTTGAGGAGCAAATGAAACAAAGAAAATAAAAAACAAGACAAAAAACTTGCATATGATATTTAGTCCACAGTTCGCAGTTCAAACTTTGCATGTTCAAACCCAGCTTCCTACTGGTGTGATATGGTAAATTATTAGTTTGTTGTTCTTTACAACGGTAACGTTATATCGGTAGTGTTCGGTCGTGCAATATCATAATAAATTTCACGATATTTTAAGTAAAATTTTTTTCTTCTAACTTCACTTCGTTGAATATTACGTCAAACCGGCCGAACAGTCAAAAGATGGATTAATTCGTCAACCGTTATCGTTCACTTTTATTACAATTGATCTTATCACAAAAGATAAATTTAGTCCGAAAGACACAACACCGATTTTATCAAGAATAGTTATCACAAAAATATAAGCATAAACAAACAAAACCAAAAGCGTTAACAACCAAAATGAAGCTATATATTGTTCGGTCGAGACAATGTATGTACTCGTCTTTTGTTGTGAATAGTACTTTAAAAAATGCTTTCGACGCAACCAAAATGTTGCTCACAATAACAAAGTTAATTATGACGTTTACCGTTTTAAATAGAAATTGGCATGCAATTTGACATGTGTCAAAAACATTGTAATTTTAAGAACACGATTTTTTTCTTGAGTGTTGCAATTATCACATATATTTTGTAAAGTATTTTATTTATTATAAATTAGTTTTATACAAGTATAGTAATGTCTAAAAAGCGTGGCAATAAAAAAAATCAAGATCTGGATGATGATGACTTTTTGGAGAAAAAAACTCCTCAACCTGATTTAACCTCGAAATCATCAGGAAAAGGTAAAAGTAAAGGTGGAAAGAAAAAGGGAAAGGGAGCTGATGATGCGAGCGACGATGACAGTAAACCATTTAAAATAGAAAATAATGATTCTGATGAAGAATTTGCAACAGGTAAAAAAGCACAGAATAAAAAAGGCAAAGGAAAAAATAAAAAAGTTGATGACGATAATGAAAATGATGGAACAGCTGTTGAAAGTAAACCTGGTGGAAAAAAAACATTACTACCAAAAAAGAAGGGGAAAAAAGGGAAAAAAGATGATTTTTCGGATGAGGAGGAAGAAAATAAACAAACAGAGAACTTGGAAGTGCATGAGAATGATGATGATGATGTTCCAATTCAAAAACTTGTTTCAACTAAAAAAAAGAAAACTAATAAAAAAGGCGGAAAAAAAGAAGATTGGTCAGACAAAGATGACGATGATTTTAAATTAAATGAAATCGATGATGATGACGAGATTGATGAAAATATTCCAAGAAAACCAGTTGCAAAACCAAATAAGAAAAATAAGAAATCATCCGTAGAGATTGAGGATGAGTACGATGATATGGTTGATCCTGATGAAGATATGGATGATGATGAAATTGTAGAAGAGAGAATTGAATCTGAAAAAGTTGAAGAAATAATTGAAAAAGTCGAACAACTTAAAATACCAGTAGAAGAAAAAATTGATGATGAAAATGATGATGAGACTGAAGATAATAAGGAAGAATCAAAAGAAGAAAACTCTTCAGTATCTGCAGAAAAAAAGTTAACGCATAAAGAAAAGAAAAAATTAAAGAAACAACAAGAATTTGAAAAACAGGTAGAAGCAATGACGAGGAAAGGCGGCCAAGGTCAATCAACATTAGATAGTAATTTTACAATGTCGCAAGCACAAAAGTCTGGTGGACAGAAAACAGCTTTGGAACATGCCGTTGATATCAAAATTGAAAATTTCACAATATCAGCCAAGGGAAATGATTTATTTGTTAATGCAAATTTACTGATAGCACATGGGAGAAGGTATGGTTTGGTAGGTCCAAATGGGCATGGCAAAACAACATTGTTGCGACATATTACCACAAGAGCGTTCGCTATTCCCCCAAATATTGATGTTTTGCTTTGTGAACAAGAAGTCGTCGCTGATGATTACACAGCTGTTGAAACTATTTTAAACGCGGATGTGAAAAGAATTAAGTTATTGGATGAATGTAAAGAATTGGAAAAGAAAGTTGAAGGTAAAATTTTAGATTTTCTTCTGAATTCTTATGGGAACTAATGTAATTTTTCTGTCCAGGTGGAAAACTTGATTTTCAAGAGCGTTTAAACGAGGTTTATACAGAGTTAAAAATAATTGGTGCTGATTCAGCTGAACCACGTGCACGTCGTATTTTAGCTGGTTTAGGGTTCTCAAAAGCAATGCAAAATCGAGCAACTAAAAATTTCTCCGGCGGTTGGCGTATGAGAGTATCACTAGCCCGTGCTCTATATATGGAACCAACATTATTATTACTCGATGAACCGACAAATCATTTGGATTTAAATGCTGTTATTTGGCTTGATAAGTAACTAAATATTTAAGTTTATTAATTCCAATTATTGTTATTCTGTTTTTCTAGTTACCTTCAGGGATGGAAAAAAACTTTGTTAATTGTCTCTCACGACCAAAGTTTCTTAGATAATGTTTGCAATGAAATTATACATTTAGATAATAAGAAATTATATTACTATAAAGGCAATTATTCTATGTTTAAAAAAATGCACGTACAGAAACGTAAAGAACAGATAAAGGAATATGAGAAGCAAGAAAAGAAAATAAAAGAAATGAAAGCATCGGGGCAATCGAAAAAATCTGCGGTATATTGTGGAAAAAAAACTCCATGTATAGCAAATTTCTAATAGAATTTCTTCAATTATAGGAGAAGAAACAAAAGGATGCGCTCACACGTAAACAAGAAAAAAATCGTAGCAAAATGCAAAAAACTGACGACGACGAAAATGCCATTGAATTACTTTCAAGACCAAAAGAGTATGTGGTTAAATTTAGATTTCCTGATCCACCACCCTTACAACCTCCAATCCTTGGTTTACACAGTAAGCGTTTATATAATTTCTATTGAAAATTACATCTCACATATACTTTTTTCAGATGTTACCTTTAATTTTGAAGGACAAAAACCTTTATTTATCAATACAGAATTTGGCATTGATTTAAGTTCTCGTATTGCTATTGTTGGGCCAAATGGTGTTGGCAAATCAACATTCTTAAAATTATTAGTTGGCGAACTAGAACCAAAAGTAGGGGAACAACGCAAAAATCATCGATTACATATTGGACGCTACGATCAGCATTCTGGAGAACATTTAACAGCAGAGGAAAGTGCTGCTGAGTATTTGCAACGTTTATTTAATTTACCACACGAAAAAGCTCGTAAGGCTCTAGGCTCATTTGGATTAGTAAGTCATGCCCACACAATTAAAATGAAAGACTTATCTGGTGGACAAAAAGCTCGTGTTGCTTTAGCTGAACTTTGCCTTAGTGCGCCGGATGCTTTGATTTTGGTCAGTAGAATTTAAAAAATTTCTCTGCTTAAATTTGGTTAATTTGTATGTCTTGTACTTTTTAGGATGAACCTACAAATAACTTAGATATCGAATCAATCGACGCATTAGCTGAAGCGATCAATGAATACAAAGGAGGAGTTATTATAGTTACTCACGATGAAAGACTTATTAGG
Organism: Diogma glabrata; assembly: GCA_963693315.1. NCBI lineage: Eukaryota > Metazoa > Arthropoda > Insecta > Diptera > Cylindrotomidae > Diogma > Diogma glabrata. The sequence goes on along the minus strand of OY856187.1, from coordinate 14,597,102 downwards.
GAAACGGAATGCTCATTGTATGTAATCGAAGAACAAAGAATAAACGAAATCGACGGCGATTTTGAAGACTATCGTCGTGAAGTTTTAGATAGCCTTGGCGAAGTCATTAATAACCCAAGTGTTGTTGCAAATGCAGCTGTTTTGTAGATAAATTTAACTTATTATTCGATAAAAATATTAATTTCTATTACAAAATTTTGTTTTAATGTTTTCCATATTTTTCTCTAGAACAACCCACTGTACTACTAAATGGTTTTTGAAATGGTCGATCGATGCACCCAAAACGTAACTGACCTGATTCCTTACGACCACCAAATCCACCACCTAATCTTCTTGGTTTCCATCCTTTAAGCCTACGCTCACATTCATAATCAACGAGAATTTGACAATTTTTTAAAAATTTACCATTCATTTCATTAACTGCTTCTTTCGCAGAAGCTTTGTGTTTGAAAGCAATAAAAGCATAACATTTTGAAATTCCTGTTATAATATCACGAACAACACGACATTTCTCAATAGTTCCGAATTTCTTAAACTTTTTTAATAAATCCTTTTCATTTAATTGTATATTTAAACGTCCAATAAATATTGTAGCCTTTGATTTTCCTAAATATTTCTTTTCTGGAGGATGATATGTTGAATTGACTGCTCGTATTACAGCGCTATCGTGACCATTGATTTCTTCGAGGCCTTAAAGAAAAATAAATCAAAACACCACCAACTAATTTTGTTTTTTAAACACACCATCAATTGATCCAACTTTGATAGGATCATAATTTTCTGCATATTTAACCCAGCAATTTTTATAACGTTTAGAACTCATTTGTGAAAATTGTTTCAAAAGTAGACTGTCACATTTAACTCGAAAAATCTAATACAGATGGCAGCACTAAATGTAAACAAATCATCAGTTCCAAACCGAGCCACCAAATTATTTCAAAACAAATTTCAGTAAAATCAAACATTTTTAATTATAAATTTTTCGTTAATCATAATCACTGTAAAAATTTGAGTTTATTAAAATTTACGAATGAAAAATATCATGACAGTTACTTTTACATAATTTAAATTGTGTATAATGTTTTTACAATTTCCAAAAATTTGGATTTTGCTGTAATCGTCGTTGAAAATTAGTAAACCATGTTTGTAATGTAGATAGTGGGACATAAGTTTCACCAGGATTTGGCACCATTTGGGACTGTGTAACCGCAAAACTTGATGCAAAATTGAAAAAATTCTCCAACATTTTTTGCCCGAAATCATAGTATGTTGATATATTAGCTGTAGCGGGTGTTAACTGCAATACAGCACCCTCAGTTTCAATTGATATACCAATTTGAGCTATATGTGATATTGGTTGTGATCCAAAAATATTTCTAGTTTCGTTATCATCCATTTCATGCAGTTTTTTCAGTTGAGAAATTTTATATATTGCAGATGGTTTGACGTTTGAAATGTAGCCCAAATATTGCCAACTAGGTGGAGCACTTGTATCAGGCCAACTAAAATAAACTATACACACACTTTTATATTTAATAAGCAAATAGTTAAAACAAAGAAATCATACCAGCAGCTGTCATTCCTTCCGGCAAGGGAACTGCTCCAGTTAAAAACACAACTACATGATTTATGTTATCTGCATCATCTATATTACAACAAAACTGATTTGGAGTTAGCTGTATAAAATCTAATTGAACCTAATTCGAGAAAGAAAACAGGTTTATTTATGATTACGGCTGAATTGTAATAATTATAACCTAATTTCTAGATCATTTATAAAAATAACATTACCAATCGACCTGATACAATAACACCTACGGCATTATTCATTGTTTATGAAGTTTAAGTGTTAAATAACAAATATTTCAAACAATGTTGACCCAATTTCTGTTAAAAAACACTATAAAAGGTCTAGAATAAACTGTTGTTGATGAATGTCAAAAATACTTTGACAAATACGAATATATGCAGTTTTTTATTACAATAAGCCATTGAACCGTATTTAGGAGTCAAAAAGTAGAATTTTAAAAATGTATTCAGCCAAATAATTTAAAACATCGCAGGCGTTTTTGATAGTGCGGTGAATATAACCGTTAACCAAAGAATTAAGAGACTAATGTCGAATTCTTTTCACCCAAATCCATCAAAAAAAAATTGATGTAAATCAAAAATTTTGTTCTTTTCACTCAAAAACATCAATTTTTTTCCGATTTACATAAAAAAAAAATGTGCATTTTTTCGTAAATTTTTTTGACATTACTAATATCAACAAAGAAAATTTAAAAAATAAACGTTTTGTTAACGACAATTTTTATATAACTATGAATTGTTTAATTTTGAAGAATTAGTTATTGTGTTTTGTATTATATATATACAATATAATGTAACTAACATTTAATAAAATAACTCCTAATAAATAAAAAAAACTCTAAAATGGATTTATTAGGATTAAAATATTATGTTTCATTGGGTGGATGAAAAAAGATGAATCATAGAAAAAAACGAAGACGATTTTCTCTAAAATGAAGTAATTAAAATTGAAAACAAATATGAATGAATAATACAAAATTATTTTATTTACAAATTAATTGAAACTAATATAAATATTTCAATACGCAATTGCAGAATATGCTATTATACGAAATTTTTCAAATTTAAAAGTAGACAACCGCCATTTAAATATCACTAATACAAACATATTTCACATCGACTTTTGTTTTTTGTTGTTTTCAGATCCGCATTTATAAATTGATTTAGAAAAGTCAAAAGAAAACCACATAAGGAAATGAAACTACTGTATATATACACAAAAATATTTGAAGCTGTTTTTCTCTCTTCTCCTCTCGTATTTGTCCATTTTAAGTTGTCAAAAAAAAAACATTGTTTGGTTTGGTTATAATTTGGTTTTAATAAAATTGTTTTTACTATTTATCGTGGTGATATTTTGACAAATTTATAATAAATATAAAAAATGCTAGTGATTTTATTATAATTTTAAATTATTTTACAGAAAAATTAATATATTTGAGTGAAAATTTTGAATAAAACATTAAATATGAAGTCGTGTGATAATAACGTGTAAAAATTACCGAAAACATATACAGGATGGGATTTCTTATCATAGATAACTAATATTGATATAATTTACTTTTCGATTAATAAATTTTAAGTTTTTTAAATAAATTCGAGAAAAAAAAATAATCTAAAATCAATGTAAACAGTAATAGAATGCGTTCATTTTAATCCGTCAAATTTTTTATTTTGTATTGTCAAATTTTTTTATGTTGTTTTTCTATGTAATGGCGTCTCTTTTTTTATAATAATTTTGGGGGCAAAAATACGCTTAAATTTGGAATTCAATGCAATAATAGAAATATTAACGGCGCCCCTACTAAAACGCAAGTGTTTAGTAACAATTTATTGGTGTGCAAAAATTGCTTCAACTTTTAAAATCAATTTCACTTCCTCTATTCTCTTAATTCTTTGCCGTTAACCAATCAGAGAAGAGAATTTTATATCCAACACAAAATTCTTATTTTTGATTGAGGAATAACTCCATTCACAGTTCGCTTGTTTAAACTTAAAACCCAGCTTATACCAAAAGTCAAGTGCGCTGTAGATTTCGCCAAAATAAAGCACTAATATTGGGTTTACACCATTATCCAATATGTACACACTAAATTTACACCAGTACCTAATTTGGTACGTATCAAATTTACTAGCCGTTTTCACCGCATCAAACTTTTTAAATTTGATACGGTGATGTAAACTCTCATCAATTGAAGATGACCTATTTAATTTCTAGCACGTTTTTTCATTGTTAGGTTTTTGTTTAAGCCTCGTTGACACTAAGATTGTTGACAAGCTGCTAGTTGGCGAGTTTAAAAGCTGGCGAGTAGATTGTAAAGTGGCCAACCAATCAACTTTTTCGGTAGATCTGCTAGTTAGCTTGTAAACATGATTACACTAGGCGAATTTACAAGCTGCCAGTAAAGGCTTGAAACCACATACAACAGAAACAGAATTCCATACAAATTTTACAGAAACCGAATTTTTATCTGTCAAATTTGTATGAAATTCTGTTTCTGTTTCTGTTGTATGTGAATGCCCGGCTTAAACTCGCTGGATAGTAGATTGTAAACTGTTTAGTGTCAACGAGGCTTTAGCAAAAAGAAATACCCACTAAATTTTTTGCGTCCAGTCCGTTCTGTCGTAGGCCATTATCGTAGATTTTAAAGTTCGGTGCCAACGTTCGATGAGGCCGTTACATTTTCACCTTTTTTTTTACATTTGCATTTAAATATTATGGAAAGTTAACGCCACACATTATCGCATATTCCCAGATATAGAAAATACGGTGAAAGAACATCTAGATCTTAGCTGATGCTAGACATTATCGAAAAGTTGACAAGTTCCTATAGTTCTCTAGTAATCCAAGTAAGGTTAGCTTGTGGCTTGACTTTTGCAAAATCATTGTTGTCACAAAAAAAATGCGTATCATCTTTTCACAAATTGACGGGAACCCAAATATCTTCTTGTTAAAAAAAATACCAATTTTCTAATATTTCTTGTTTTATTTAATAAATTGATATTTTATATACATATATCTTTTTAATGATTAAGTAAATTACGTACTTGCATTACCAACAACAAAAACTCAAACATTTTTTTTTTAAATAAATATTTAGTTAATTTACATATTTTGGTTTTACATAAGTATTTATTTATCACAGCCACTACTAACATTAACCATTTGTTTGATTTATATTCAATATTTTAATTTCTACTTTTGCAACATTTATTATAATATAAATTTTTGTTATTTTATTTGTGCTTTAAATATTTTATTTAAATCAAATTGAATTTAAAAAAAATATACTTCTGCATATAAGATAAATTTGTAATATTACTTAAATAAAGCGCCAAGACGTTAAACTCAGTTTTTATTTGATATACATATATACATATATATTATATTGTTTTTAGTTTATATATTTTAATTTGTTGTAGATTAATTTTTTTTGAAAAGCAAAACTTTTTAAATTATAAGCCAAATTTTTCGTAAGTAAAAATGATTCTTTTTGTGTTCAATTTAGTTTAAGTCAACTCCATGGAAGATGGCACTTATAGACGAGAACAAAATGTCAAATAAAACACACTACTTAGGTTGTCGATCAAACTATCTTCATATCTCTAATTACAAATATGTATGTAAAAATTCTTTACTAGCGAATACGAAAATTGGTTGTTGTGCGCATATTTATATGCGCATGTGCGAATAATCAGTGTCTCAGATTAAAATATTTAAAAAAACAGTTGGGGTCCGATTAGAATGGACAAAAAAAAACGCATAAAATTAATAAACTACTATTGAAATTCAACCAATTATAATAGAAAACCAAATCTAGTAAAAATATTAATGATTTTGTAGGTAGTATAACAAAATTTTGATAATTAAAAATAATTATAATAATAATAACGACGCCTATGTAAACAAATGTCACAACAAACAAATCGTACGAACAAGGAGTAGAAATTTAACTAATGTAATTGTTTTCAAAACATATTTATTCCAAAATAAATAATACATGTCTGTTTTACTTTTTATCTCATCTTTTATCCCTTGGTAAAAAAATTCTACTATATTTGTATTCAAGAAACCGGCGAGCTCTAATATTTTAATGTGTGTGTTTTCTCTAATTAATACATCATAATACCATAATACATTATATTTTGAATTTAAATTAAGGCGTTATAAGTTTTGATTTAGTTTTTTTTATATTTATTTTGTTTTTAATATCGACGGAATGTTAAGTTAAATTTTCTAATTATTTATTATTAAAAAATTTCTAACTAAAATAATTTTATTTAATTTTTGCACAGTTACGGTGCACAATAAATAATTTAATAATAAGCATAATTATTTGCGACACACTGGTAAGAATCGAATGTATAGCTAACAATTATATGTATATGCTGTGTGCGAACTGACGAAATAATGACAGAACACAATTTTTGGTGAAGGTGAAATTTGTAAAAACAAAATTTTGACATTAGGTGAAAATTTTTTTAATTTTTATGTATGCTGTTAATAAATGTATATAATATATATACTTATATAAATATTACTTTGGCAATTAAAAAAACTTCTGTAATAAATTGATGTTCCTTATGAAATTATTTATTATGCCTACTGTCACAATTTGATGATGCTAAAAAGCTACATCAAATTTTGACGTTTCGTTATGGTGAATATAAATTCCAAAAGACAAAATTTTGACAGTTAATATTTGTCATCTGTCATTATTTCGTCAGTTCGCACACAGCAATAATAAGTCTTTTTGAACACTTATAAACTAAAGTAGTGCGAAGTGCTGCCTAATTATTGAAGTGTGGTAAATACATGCATTTTTTATACATTGGGCTACAATTTATGCTAGACGGCATCGTAGTTACGTGGGTAATTCTAAGTCAATAACTTACAAATCGTTTTAGACAAATATCAAAAATATCAACATCATACAAATAAAAAATTTAGAAACACGAATAAAAAGAAAGTAAAGCAATTAAATAAATAGAAAATAAGAAATTTGGCAAATTAACAAATTGCAACTATTATTTCCTAATTTCTTAATTTTCAAACCAATTCTTTGCTGCTCAAATTTTTCTATTGCCCAACATTCAATTTTTAACATTCCAAATAAATAACATTTCAATTTTATAATTTCTGGATTTTACGATTTTACAATTTTCCTATTTTTATATAACCAAACTGAACTGAATTCTCTAGTTTTCACATCGAAATTTCCCTTTCTTTTTTATAATTTGAAAGTTTCAAGATTTAAAATTTTTTGTTTTATAAATTGCTTTATTTTTCAATTTTTTTCTTAACTTTTATTATAATTTATTTTATTTTAATTTAACAATCATCTTTTATTTTGTAAATTCTCAAATTTCTTACGATTCAAATTTACTTATTTTCGATTTTTGATTTTTCAATTTTCAAACTTTTCTGTTTTATAGTTATTTCCAAATTTTCCCATTGCCTAGTTCCCTAAATTTTCTAATGTGTTAATTTTTGTATTTCTTACTATTTTCAGTTGGTTTCAAATTTTTTTACTGTCTAATTTTTATATTTTCCAATTTCCTTACATTCGGAATCGGATTTTATTTTATTCTATTTTAGAATTTTGTAATAATTTTAATTTTTTTTTCAATCTACCTAATATCTGTGGATGGCCTAGTTTTACCATTTGTTTTTATTCAAATATCGTAATTTTACATTTTATTTTCGAAATTTTAAGTTTTATAGTTTTCTCCATTTTTGAATTTCCTAATTTTGTTTATGCTGTTCATTCATTATTCATTAATTTATCACTTCATTTATTTATTTTTAAAGTTTTTTCATTTATTAGTTATTCAAACGCATTAAGAGTTATAATGTAACTAGAGATAATATTAATTTAGTTTTAATTATCTTTTTAAAATAAAAATAGTATTTAATTTTTTGCAATTTAAATCATTTTATATATTAAAATTTACATATTTTTAAAACAACTCAATGTCATTAAATTATATATCAATAATTTTTACTGCTAACATCTAGATATGTTTGTAAGCAAAAAATGCAAGTTTGTGTTTTATAGGAAGCTCTGGATTTACATTATTATATCTTTATATTTGTAAAGATTCATTTTTATTCTTTATTTAATAAAAGTATAAGAACTTTCATTTATTATTTAAAATCTGAATGTTATTTTTTGCTGTTTGAATTGGGATAGTATAATAATTTAAAAGTTATTTATGTCATAAGGAGTATAATGTGAATAATTTTTTATTATTAAAAAGTGTTGTGTAATTTGAATTACAATATGTGTCACAATACGTATAAACCTTTTAAAACCTAGGTCACACAGCAACATGCGTTCTTAGGTATTAATGGACAACATTCCTCCTATTATTTTAACAACCTGGTCCAACCAAAATTTTATACAAGTCTGATAAATCTGGTATTTTTCCTTTGCAGGGTGAATATTCAGCCCAGTCGAATAATGATTCACTTTGCGATCCTTAGGACATCATACTTTTACAATTCCCAATAGTTTTATCAATGATTAACAATGAATCAGTAACTAAAAATTTGTGCAAATATATTTTCGGTTGCTTTCAACACAGACGCATTAAGAATAAACATCAATCAAAATATTTTATCTTAATTATAATAATTTCTACATTTAATACCATAGTTAGTATACAATTTATATAAAAAAAACTTTTTTAGATGTACCAAAAATTAACAATTATTATAAACAATTTGCAACGGATGTTTTTGATTGATTTAATAATACAAGATATAAAAGTACTTGAGGAGTACTTACACCACTCTTCCTTAAAAGATCTATATATTGCAATTTTTAGAAAATATTACTATATTTTCAAAATTCAAAACTGCAAACCTTTGTTATAGCTCTATCAAAATCCCTAACACCTCTAAGTTTAAATGTTCAATAACTTCTAATCTATGATGGAAACTTGGAATATAAGGTTTTAGTACTGTTTCCAATATTTCTGCATACCCACTTCCGGTTTGACACTTCCGGTTTAAAAGTTTTTTTTCATGTGTTTCTCCCTACTGTAGCCTTCAATTATCGATCGATTCTCATGAAACGTTGGTAAAAGCTTTCAAATAACATGAGAAAGATTTTATCAGCTTTTGGAGTACATTGGATAAACGGTTGGAAGGTCTACTATATAACAGGTGGTTTTTTCTAATATGTTTTTTATGTTTGTTGGGAGCATACTAGATTCGTTCGTGAATGAATTTTGATGACACTTTGGAAAAAGATGCAAATATGTATGGCAAGAAACTGATTAGTTTTTAAGCGATAGTGAACAAAGTGGTGGGGGGTGTCCCATACACCTGTTTTTTGAAAGGTCAATAACATCTTTACCTGATAATCGAATTTGGTGAAACTTGGTACATAAGCATTTAGTACGGTTCACAACAGTTCTGCATCCCAACTTCCGGTTTTTTACTTCCGGTAATATTTTTCTCGTACAACAGAATTTATGTTTGTTGGGATCTAGCATCGGTTAGAAATGCATAACATTAGTTAGCCTTTAATTAAAGTATTTGATGGATATTAGCTCACTTTATATCCAGAAAACTATGTTTCCAAGGCTGTGGTGAAGTCAGCCTATATGCATCAGTGTCGCAATATTTTTTTGAGTACTCTGATTCGGAGTTATGCGCGGTTAAATTTTTGAGGCTTTACACGTAGTTTTAGTAATGGTGTTAATGTTTTGCTAATAGGTGGTTCATGAAAGGGTGGTTCATGAAATGTGTGGTTCATGCGATTTACGTATATTATTGCAAGTAAAAACAAAATTGTTGAAGAATCGAAATTTGTAAGTTGGAAATTAATAATGTTGCAGTAAACCTTGGTTTACTTCAAAGCTCAAATCTCAAAAATCGTCCTTTTTAGGGTTCCGTTTTTTATACGGAACACTATTGGTGAGAGTAAAACGAGTTTTCACATTATATCGATTATCTCGTAAACTATAAATGCTATGGACTTGAAATTTGAGGTGCGCATAAAACTAATCTGTCCACATGAAATGACGGATACAAATAAAACTAAAGTGGTTTTCGTTTGGTTTACAGGTTTGGTTTGGGCTACGATGTGAGACCTTTGAGAAAATACATTTTTTTATAGATTCAAGTAGGGTATCATATGAATGGGCTTCATTTCAGTATTCCTTAAAAATTTATTTTGCAATTTTACACCTCACCATTTTTTGTATAATTTTGAATAATGACGTTTTTGTCGTGTTTTTTTACCTCGATTAGCTCCGAACCTATCTGATCGTAAATTTTCAATTGTATTTGGAATGATAGAAAAATTAGTACGTTTTTAATAAAAAATAAAAAAGTGTCATATTTTCATAATTAGATTTATTAAGGGAGTGGAAATGAGGAGGGGTAAAAAAACTATTTTAAATGTGGTCAAGTGGGGTGTCATTTGAAAGAGAACTTAATTTTGAAAACAAAGAAATTTTTTTTAGAATTTTGCGATGCCCAGTTTTTGAGTTATTGTCAAAAAAGTGCGAATTTCAGACCGTTCCCCCCCATACGTTTCGACACTGATTGACAGAAAAATTTGTAAAAATTCACAGAGTTAGGAAATTTGCTAAATTTTGTACGAAAACTATAGCGAAGTCTCCAATAATTATATTTCTGTGTGTTTAGAGGACCGGGGTAGAGGGAGTAAAAAAACTTTTTTTGGCCCAAGCGAGTGGGGTGTCATTTGAAAGAACACCTAATTTAGAATTCGTTGCATTTGTTTTAGAATTTTGCGGTGCCCAGTTTTTGAGTTATTGTCGAAAAAGTGCAAAATTCAGACCGTCCCCCCATACGTTTCAACACTTTTTTTTTTTTTTTTTTTCCTTTATCTCCATTTAGGAGCATAGGGCGTCTACTAGGCTGGACCATCTGACTCTGTTCGGGGCAATCGCTTTCAGTTCACCCCATGTCTTGCCGATTTGTTTTGCTTCAGCTAGCACTGTTTTCTTCCACGTCATGGGTGGTCTTCCAACTCTCCTTTTACCTTGTGGATTCCACTCTAGGGACATCCTTGTTATATCTTTAGCTGGTTTCCTCAGTGTATGTCCTATCCATCTCCATTTTCTTTGTTTTATCTCGGACTCAATGTCTAACTGCTCTGTCTGTCGTAGAAGTTCCTGGTTACTGATGGTTTTCGGCCAGAAGCATTTGATCAGTCTTCTCAGGCATTTGTTCACAAACACCTGTAGTTGATTTGTGATCTTCTTTGTGTGTTTCCACGTTTCACACCCATATAGCAGTACTGACTTGACACATGCATTGAACATTCGTAGCTTTGTCTTTCTTGACAGGACGGATGCATTCCAGATCTTGTGAAGCATATTGAACGTATTTCTAGCTTTGTTAATACGCTGACTGATATCTTCTTCAGTCCCGCCTGTTTTTGCTACAGTACAACCAAGGTACACAAATTTGTCGACTTCATCCACTTGTGTATTGTTGATGGTAATTGGTGTTATCGTTTTGGTGTTCAATCTCATAGACTTTGTTTTCCTGATATTAATGTTGAGACCGACTTCATGTGCAAGGGCTGATAGCTTTTGTATTTTCTGCTGCATGTCCGTATGTGTGTGTGTAAGTAGACAGATGTCATCTGCGTAGTCTAGATCATTGAGCCGGCTTGTTGTGTTCCATTGAATTCCATTTGGACTTGCATCATCGAGCTTTCTCATGATACTATCTAGTACTATCAGGAATAGTAGCGGGGATAGTACACAGCCTTGTCTCACTCCTCGGTGGTTGTAGTATTTATCACTTTGCTGTCCTTTGTATTGTATTCTGTTGCCAGCATCCCGATACATTTCTTTGATTAGATCAACTATTTTCTTCGGGACGCCCATTTCACAAAGTGTCTTCCATATCGCGCTTCTGTTGATTGAGTCGAAGGCGCGTTCGAAGTCCACGAAGAGGAGATACAATGGTGAATTCCATTCGTTTGATTGCTCTATGATGATACGGATTGTGTTGATATGATCGGTACAGCTTCTTCCTGGCCTAAAGCCGGCTTGTTCGTTTCTTAGTTTCATGTTAATTGATGGGGATATTCTTTCGAAAATGATCATCGCTAGTATTTTCATTATTGTGTTGAGCAGAGATATACCTCTCCAATTTTTGCATTCTCTTAGATCACCTTTCTTTGGGATTGTTATGGTTAGACCTTCTTTCCATTTGGTTGGTATTTTTCCTTCGTTCCATACATCAGCTAATAGTGGTGTTAGAGCTTCTGCTGTTGTGTTTACATCTGCTTTGAGTAATTCTGCTGATATATTATCTGTACCAGCAGATTTGTTATTCTTGAGTTTCTGTATGGCATCTCTAACTTCCCGTTCCGTTGGTGGATGGGTGCTGATAGTTTCGTTATAGTTGTCATCCGGAGACTGCAAGCTATTTTCATGTTGGTGGCAGTTGTCTTCGAAGTATTCTTTCCATCTATTTAGCTGCTGTTCATGTGTTGTGAGGGTTTGACCAGATTCACCCTTTATTGGTGGAGTGTTTGTATATTTGTTGGTGACCTTTCTCACGCATTTGTGTAGTGTGCGCATATTTCTATTAGCTGCTGCTGTTTCTGCAGTCTTGAGAATGCTTTCTGTATATCTTCTGCGATCATTCCTTGCCATCTTTTTAACTTGTTTTGCTGTACTTTCATATTTGCTGCGGATCTCGGTTGTGTTCTGGTGACACAATTGCAACTTGAGCTGACGACGCTCTTCAATTTTCTTCCAGGTATCATCGCTAATCCATGGTTTCCGTGATTTGTCTTGGTATCCAAGCACATCTGTAGCAGTTTTGACGTAAGCTTCTTTAACTTGTTCCCATTTTTCATCAATGCTGGTGGTTTCGTTGTTTGGTAGATTGAGCTGGAGCGATTCTTTGAAGATGTTATTTGTATTTTTGTCGCTCAATCTGTTGATGTTAAATTTCCTCTGACATGACTTGTTGTGTTTTACAGCGGCTGGTTTAATTTTGAATGTTGCAATTACCAGTTGATGGTCGCTGTGTATGTCTGCTCCTCGCTTTGCTCTGACGTCTTGTAGTGAGAATAGAAACTTCTTATTCACCAGTACGTGATCAATTTGATTCTTGGTTCTTCCATTTGGTGATGTCCAAGTGTATTTATGTATGTTCTTGTGTGGGAACTTGCTGCCTCCTATGAATAGTTGATTTGTGACACAACAATCGATGAGCCTATCTCCATTATTGTTACGTGTTGATTCTAGTGCGTTCTTGCCCATGACTGATTCCATTCCGGTGTTGTCGGTTCCAATTTTGGCATTGAAATCACCTTGTATTATTTTGATGTCATTTCGGTGAGCAATAGCCAGTGTTGCTTGGAGCTGTTCGTAGAATTCATCTTTTGTCGCATCATCAGCTTCTTCGGTAGGTGCATAGCACTGTATGATCGTTGTATTTCTAATTTTCGATTGGAATCTTGCTGTTATTATTCTGCTACTGATTGGTTTCCATTCGAGAAGTGCTTTCTTTGCGTTTGGTGTTGTTAATATTGCTACGCCTTGTTCGTGTGTGTTGGATTTACCAGAGAACATCATGTAATTTCCTTCGCTTGTTGTTAGCTCTCCGCTGTTTTTCCATCTTACTTCACTGAGTCCTAGTATCTCGATGTTATATTCTTTCATTACTTTCTCAACTTGTGCTAACCGCGATGTTTCTATCAGAGTTCTGACATTCCAGTTTCCTACTCGTGTCCGGGTACGATAGCTAAGGGTCGATATTTGATTATTCCGGTTTGATTGGTTTTGTTTCTTTCTAGTGTACGTTTCTTTAATCATTTGAATTTCGGATTCACCTTTCGGATTAACGGGTGATTGGGCCATCGAATCCTAGCCAGTTTCCAGGGCTGCTGGATAAGGTATACTGGCATACCGTGGGCGAGATATTCCTGCTTCAATGTGCTACAATCATATTTCCATATTTTTTCTGATGAAGTTCCCAAGCGGTCACCCGTTTAAGTTGGAACCCTTCCCAGTGTTGCTTAACTTCCTTGTAAGAGATGTTGTTGACTTATCCACTTCTCCATCTCGCCCACCGTTTCAACACTAAATGACAGAAAAATTTGTAAAATTTCACAGAGTTAGGAAATTTGGTAAGTTTTGTATGAAAACTACAGCACAGTTTTGAGTTATGGATAAGAAAGGGCATGATTCAGATCGTGCCACCCCCTACTTTACGACGATGATTGACAGAAAAATTTGAAAATATTCACAGAGACAGGAATATTGGTAAATTTTGAATGAAAATCATAGCGAAGACTCAAATAATTATATTTCTGTGTGTTTATGGGATGGGTGTGGGGAGTGAAAAAAACCATTTTTGACCCAAATGAGTGGGATGTCATATGAAAGAGCACTTAATTTAAGAAATATTACAATTTTTTTTAGAATTTTGCAATGCACAGTTTTTGTGTTATTGAAAAAAACATATTTTTAGTATGTAGCCTTTCCACACCCCTAAATTTCAACACTCTATTGACCGAAAAAATAACCAAATTTAAGCTGGTGTAATTGAATCTTTCTTAAGTTACCAAAAACATCTATGGATAATATTTAACCTGAATTAACATTTTTTTTGCCATTTTTGATCAATATAGATTTGATTGTAATTTAGGGTCATTCCATTGTGACATACGTAACATTTTGCCCTTTTCAACTCTTACTTTTGCCTATTATTCATAAAAAAACATTGTTATTTTATGAAATTTATGTTATTTTATGCTATATTATGCAGGTAAGAAATACACTATCGATGAAAAAAGCAGCAAATTCAATATATATTAAGTAATAATAACAAAATTCAGTGCTGTGACCAACGTAACAAAAAAAGTACCACAGCAAAACTTACTCACACTTTCAAAGCAATTTCTCTGGAAGTATGCCCTTAATAAATTCAAATTTAGGTTTTTATAAAGTCCAAGCTATCTGTTTTTAAATAAGCATATGTTTTTTACAAATGCTACATACAGTAAGAGGTCCCTTTAAAAAAAATTGTGTGACCAACGTAACAGAAAAAAACACATAAGAAAATAATGCATTTCTAACAACAATTTTATTACTTATTTATTTTTTTCCATCTTTTAAACAGTTTATTTGTTTACTTTCTATCTCTGGTGTCAATAATGACGGGCAAGTTTCCAATTAGATTAATTCTTCCACACAACATAAACTTCATTGCAACTATTGAGGTTTATGTTTCCATGGAATGACCAAATAGATTTACTATTGACATTTACAATTTAATATTACACATTTTTTATTTAACTCAAAATAAATATTTTACACGTTTTTTATCATTTATTTAATTTTACATTACTAAATTCCTTAGAGTTAGAATAACGTCTAGCTAAGATTGATCCATCATTTGTAGGAATGTATGAGTGATATCCTCGTGTTCCAGTAATTGTTTTTAAATGCGGTTTTTGGACATTAAAACAGTTAGTGGAACTCAAGGATTTCAACGTTTTTTACCGAATAACACAACACCCGATAATAGTAGATTCTTGTATAAGCTTAGAATGAAGGCAATTTTTCACGAGGATGAAGTTTCCCAGAACGAGCGTAGCGAGTGGAGGGAATCATCCGTGTGAAGAATTGCCTTCATCTTAAGCGAATATAAGATGCTATTTTATCCACGACTTCAAAATATTTCGTTTTATTTCCAGTTTTCCTGTAAAAGTTTATATCGCCATATTGAAATACATTCATCAAAGATAGCATCGAAAAAATAAACAAGCTTGTTTATTTTATATTTTTATATGTATTTCTATAGAACTGTTAAAGAATTTAATCAAATTCACTAGTTGTGGAATGACTACAATTACAATGAAAGATATACGCATGGAATGCATATATTCTTTAGTAGTCGTGGATAATAGTAGATTCTTGTATGAGCTTAGAATGAAGGCAATTCTTCACGAGGATGAAGTTTCCCAGAACGAGCGTAGCAAGTGGAGGGAATCATCCGAGTGAAGAATTGCCTTCATCCTAAGCGAATACAAGATACTATTTTATCCACGACTACAAATATTTCAAATAATTTCATTCAAGTTTTCCTGTAAAAGTTTATATCGCCATATTGAAATATTTCTATGAAAATAAAAACAAAATGAAACATGTTTGTTTATTTTATATGTATTGTTCGTGTTTTATCTCGTTTATACTACTATACCAACAAATCAAGTTTTTAATTTGTTAGGGGAATTTTGAATAAATAAAGCGTAATGAAATAAATAAAAACGAATTTGATATATAGAAAGGAATGAATACAATTACAATGAAAGATATACGCATGGAAAGTTTATATTCGACTTTAGTAGTCGTGGATAAAATAATTTCCAAAATGTTTTCCTTTTCCGATAATCAGAAATATTTCAATTCAAAGGCAGAAAAAATATATAAATTAATTTTTTAATGTATTTGTTTATAATATTAATATAATTAATACGAATTTCAGATTTTTTTCAAATAAATTAAACAAATCTTTTATTTTCATTGATTAACTTACATTTAAATCTATCGATATCTATCTAATAATAATAACTGATACTTTGCATAATGGTATGCCTCGATTGCGCAACAATTCTAGTTAATGGGCCCGATTCAGTAAAATCTTTTATCGAAAATTTCTGTTATTCTTTTATTTTTTGTATGAAATTTTATAACGGAAAAATAAAATTTCATACAAAAAATAAAAGATTAAAAGAAATTTTCGATAAAAGATTTTACTGAATCGGGCCCAATATTGGTTTATTAATATGAGATGAAGCATATTTCAACATATGTACATATTTTTCTAAATGCTAATGTAATTCATGTTTCATTGTGTCTGGTAGGAGTAAAAAGCAACAAAACAAAAACTTGGATTAACAACAATATTTATTGCATGTTTTTTTCCAGAAACGATTAATTTTGTTAACATAAGAAAATTATTCTGAATACATCCAAAATAATTTACATATATAATTAGATTTATATAAAAGATAATAATTTGGTTTAAACATTCCTTCCATTTAGGTAGGAGTTTTTAGATAGGTATATAAATATAGAGTGGCGCAAAACGCAAAGACTGTTACAATATGTTTTTTGGTTTTTTCAGTTACTTTAAACTATACATTGGGTAGCAGAAATTTTTTAAGGCTCAAATGGGGTCCTGATCAGGTTTGCCCAAGTACGGATCAGGCATTGGTAGGGCAGCCTGATTGAGCACCGTGATCAGTGTAATGCTTTTTCACTATCAGGCCCTGATTGAGATAACCGGATCAGGTCTAGATTGGGATAACCAGAACAGACCCTGATTGGGATAGCCAGACCAGAATCTGATATTTATATAGTAAGTACATAAATTAAATTAAATATAATTAAAATAAAATAAAAAAGTTACAATGGAGAAAAGTTAAAACAAATACCACCTTAATTACTATTATTATAGTCTCACAGACGAAAAGCGATAACCAAACCATAGATGAAACTGTTTTAACTATATATTCCTAAAATGGATATTACTGAAAGTGAATTTTAACCAAATGAAATTTGAAAGGGCTTATAGATCAGATTAAATAAAGCACACCCTAATAGGGAAATCATATATTATTTCTGATAGGGGCCTGATACAATTAAACATGGCAAACTCTAGTAAGACATCAGGCCCAGATGGCTCAACTAGGGGTCAGATACGAGAAACCAAATCAGGGCCAGATATATTCAAATAAAGTAAAGACAAAAAGGTTATTCTAAATCGGGACCGAGGCCCACATCAAATTGCTCTAAAAGGACTTAGTCTTTCTGGACTGACCAGGCCCTGACTGTATTCAGGCTGTCCCTAACTAATTTCTGATCGGCATAATTTCAGTACGTTAGAAGGGATCAGATTAATTGAAATTTATTTTCTAACCACATCATCGACTATTAGATCAGTAACAAGACACTTACATATACTTAAATAAGATGTTAGATGAGTTGGTAGATAAACAAAGTGATCGTAGTTGGAATAATGAGATTTAACGTTGATTGTATGCACTTAAGCGTACAAACTAATATCATTTTACCATGATACTGTTTACGGCAAAAGATATTCAGCAACCGAAGTATTATCTACAATTATGAAAGACAAGTGTTACTGAATTGTTTTGCGCTGTAAATGTAAATAAAGCTACAATAACAATCCGGTTTTAAAAGATTTTGGCACAATAAAGTGAGTTTTGTGACACCCTATATATATATATATATATATATATATATATATATATATATATATATATATATATATATATATATATATATATATATATATATATATATATATATATATATATATATATATATATATATCATAACATAAAAATGTATGTTCAGATAAGATTTTATTTTATTTTGAATTTTTATTTAAATTTTCTTCTTTAATGCAAATATATTCTCGTTATTGGAGAAACAATTAAAAAAATTGATATCATTCCAAATTAGATTTTTGAAACGTGTTAAAGAAAAAAACAATTTTTGGTTATGTTATGTCGATACGGTTGTTTGTACGGTTGAAGATTAGCTGTGTTCTTGATTTACATTAAAAAAGGAAACGTTATAGAATAGATTACCTGAGTTAAGATAAAAAAAGAACGGATGTGGCGACTCATAAAACACAGCGACATTCAAATTACATTACATTACATCACAATGATATTGCTATGACATAAATGTGATATAAGTTATAGTGAATTCTTTTCGACTGTACCGAACAAGTTCCAACACAGAATTATCGAATTTTGTATTCTTTTGGATTGAATTTCAATACAATAAAAATAATTCGATGGTGGAACTGTTCTAAAATATAATATATGAATTATGAATAATATTATAAAAAACGTTTGTAACTGTTTTGTAAATATGGCATAAAAATGATGAATCTTTGGCACAATTTATACTCACAAAATATTTATATCTCACATTTAAAAATATTTTAGATAGTTGGGCCGACTTGTTTTGAGTATCTGCCTAGTAAAAGTGACCATCAGCAATTCAGGGTACGAGAACAGCTCATGCATCAAAGGTACATTTAAAAAAAAACACACAAAAGTCGAATGCAATTGCAGTACTGTCAAAACTAAAATGGAATAAAGTGTTTTATATCCACAAAATACAATCAGAAATGACTGCGCAGGATAGGGTATTTGCATCTGGCCTCTATCATAACTGATCATACCTGATTTCATTAATAGGGCATGTTATATTTTCCCTGATTTGACCCGGACTGCGAAGACCTATCTCATTCCTGGTAGTAAATGCCGGATCAGGGAAGGTTCAGAATCATATATGATTTTCCAATTAAGGCATGCTCTAT
Organism: Diogma glabrata; assembly: GCA_963693315.1. Classification (NCBI taxonomy): domain Eukaryota; kingdom Metazoa; phylum Arthropoda; class Insecta; order Diptera; family Cylindrotomidae; genus Diogma; species Diogma glabrata. The sequence continues at coordinate 14,578,138 of OY856187.1, read as the reverse complement.
TTGTCCTGATCTAAACCCTATTTCATTTGAATACATTTTATTTGGTTATTATTCACTAGAGTTCTAGCCATTTTTGATATACATAGTTTGCGAAGATTCACATATCACATCTCTGTGTTATGGTTCGATATAGGTATAAGTTAAAATATTTTATAAAAAATTTACAACATTTGGACATTGTGTAATTTATGTAGTAAAATAAATTCCCTATTTTAAAAGATCCGGTCATGATCCGGTTCTAGTAAGGCTACCTGAGCCGGTTTGGATAGTTTGAGGCGTTATATTTCTGATCAAGAAATTCCAGAGTTCCTGATCCGGTTCCTATCAGTGGTAGAGAAAGCCATATCCGGCCCAAATCTGAACCCTTACATAATGCTAGTCAGGCAAAAAAGTCTGTTGAAGGTCAATTGACTGACCTTCAACTACTCAAACGACTGCGTTTATGGACTGATCGAATGTCAATTACTAGTGCTGTTATTATACACGGATGCGGTATCAGACTTTTTTAAAGTCGACACAGGTCGACTATTTTCTCTATACTTTTTAATCTAACTTTGGAATATGTGTACCGTCATAAGAAACTACCGACTAAAAACAATGCCGTGCCAATAAATCGTTTTACATTAATCTATATATTCACCCCACATATTAATTCATATATTCTAAAACATTACATTATTTAATTTAAATTAAACTAAATCTTTGAAATCAAATAATATTTTGATTTTATCTGCATCTATATATTGTTTAACTATTGTCATATATTTTTAGAAATTAATGTTTGTTTTAACATAAATTTTATATGTAAATTAATCCATTTTTAAAGACCTTTATCGAATGTATTATTGCTATTCGAATTGCTCTTGGTATTTTAAATGATACCTACGATACCAATTACCTATACCTACGATTACAATTTTTTATAATATTTTGAATAAAACAAAAAAAAAATAAATTAAATTAAATGATAATAAAACAGATGATTACAAAAATTATAAGATAAATATTTAAAGGTAGAAAACTACTCTAACAAAAAACAGCTCCAAGCAAGTGCATCAACGTGCGAGTAGTTGATAGTTATTTAAATTGGGGATCAGTCCACAGCCTTTTTAAATTTATTAGCATTTGCTGGCCTTTCGATTAGGAAAACCAAGGTGTTGATAGTTATTATAGTTTTTAATGAAAAATATCTTGACCACTTAAGCACTTGACGACTCAAAACCCATGCACATATTAAATGAACCAATATAAGTTTGAAATTAGGCAACTTCTTGAAAGTTTTAGTATAATAAGCTGTATCTGCTCCAATAGGATTGGACCTATTCTAGAGTTCGGTTTAAATTTTTGAAAAAATGTATTTCAGTACGCCATCGTACCCCATAAGAGACCGCGCAAGGTGAAACACAACTAGAATGGAACATTTTCTAATAAAAAATTAATTAATTTTGCAGTATAAAAAAAAATTTAAAATATATTTCAAAAGAATGTCACTTATATTAATATTTTACATTTGAAATAAAATTTCTCTTCCTACAGAAAAATAAACATAACGATAAGTAAATATTTTATATTTCTGATATGCCACAAAAAAAATTGATTTTTTTAAAATAATGTTCCGAAATTATGTGTGTCCAATTTACACATTAACTCTTCGTCAAAAAATATATTAAAATGTCCAACATCATGGGTTATAGTTGTCAGTTGTGTATCATACTACTAAAATTTATTACGGTAACATCGATTTATCAAACAATTTACGTCTCATCACCACAATCTATATTTTTATACAAAATATACAAATATTTGAAGCGATTTAGCAAATAATGATTAGGTCATGACATGATATTTAATAAATATATTAATAAAATATCATAACCTTCTTTGTTCTTATATATTATATAGCTATATATAGCTTTTTCTTTATGTGACTTAGGAATGGTGGCTTTAAACATACACCTATTTTCAAGCGAAAGTACTGTTGGTTTTTTGTAAATAAAGTGGTACTGGGTGATCCGATTATAAATCCGTTTTCAATTTTAAATATCTCAATATTGGTGGAGTATTTTGGTTTATAATTTGTTATCTTATCCCAACTAAATCATTTAAAAAATTAATTTAAAGTTTGATAAAAGTTTTTCAATAGAAAAAAATCAAAAAAAATCAGAAAATAATAGAATTTTTAATTTTATTTCATAAATAATTGACTACATTGTTTAACAATATTTGATTATTTGATTAATTCATTAAATTTAATTAATATTAATATAATATAAAATTAATATCTTATGTGACCGCCTTGTGCTGCAATCATTTCGCGCATTCTATTAGACATTAAATTTAACAAATTGATGAAATATTGGCGCCAATCAACGCCTCTCATCATGTTGTGCGCTCTCACAGTGGCATCCCAGACCTCATCATTACTGTGAAACAATTGATGTTCACTCCTAACTTTGCCTTTGATCTCCGACCCGACATTCTCAACAGTCAAACAATGGATTAATGAAAATATAGGCGATACACGGGATTTTGTGTTTGATCCCCTGAGGTGAATTAATTTTTTCTTGTAATTTTAAATATTTAATTAATGTAGAAATTTGTATTTTCAGTCTCTCTCCAGAGATAAATCCTGTTGAGAATGTCGGGTCAGAGATCAAAGGCAAAGTTAGGAGTGAACACCAAGTGATGATGAGGTCTGGGATGCCATTGTGAGAGCGCACAACATGATGAGAGGCGTTGATTGGCGCCAATATTTCATCAATTTGTTAAATTCAATGTCTAATAGAATACGTGAAATGATTGCAGCACAAGGCGGTCACATAAGATATTAACTTTATATTATATTAATATTGATTAAATTTAATGAATTAATCAAATAATCAAATATTGTTAAACAATTTAGTCAATTATTTATGAAATAAAATTAAAAATTCTATTATTTTCTGATTTTTTTCTATTGAAAAACTTTTATCAAACTTTAAATTAATATTTTTAATGATTTAGTTGGGATAAAAAACAAATTATAAACCAAAATACTCCACCAATATTGAGCTATTGAAAATTGAAAACCGATTTAGAATCGGATCACTCAGTACCATTTTATTTACAAAAACCCTACAGTACTTTCGTTTGAAAATAGGTGTTTATAAATAGGTTCAAATTTTATGTACACGTGTCGTTTGTTTTTGGTAGAGGCCTATTTCACCGTATATTGCTTTGAGAGATTTATATTGTATGTTCTAAATTAAAATTTCCACCAACAAAAATGTAAAAAATTTTTGATTAATTTCGAACATAAATAAAAAACATTCGCCAAACAAACGCCCTTATACGAACCATTTTTTCACTCTCTTATTAAAAATTCAACAGCGAAATTTTAAATATTATGTAAAATCAAAAGATATAAAGAAACAAATCAAGAAACAAAATGAGATCTCTAAAAAAATTAGTAATAATAATAATAATAAAATAAATAATACAATATAAAATTTAATCTAAAAAAAAGTCAGGCAAGTGCGAATATAATTCGCTCGCTGAGGGTTCCGTGTATATAATTTTTGAGAAAAAAACAGTTTTTGTTAGTACAGTTTCACGTTTATTTGAAATTATAACAAGTAAAAAAAATTTTAGTATCAATTCAGCAAAATCCCTACACCCATGAATTTTTTAAAATTTTTTCTTTTGTAATGTTCGAAGTAAAGGGGGGGGGACAAAAATAAATTTTACATTTTTGAAAATAAATCGAAAACTGTACTTTCGAAAATTATAAAAAAAAACTCTTTTGCACTACAAAAAAAAATCACCTTTCATATGACACCTCACATGCCATAATCAAAAAAAATGTTTTTTCAAAATTTCTACTTTAAACCCCCTCTAATGAACATTTGAAATTATAACAACAAGAAAAAAGTTTTAGTTTCGATTTATCGAAATCCCTACACCCATGAATTTTTTTAAATTTTTCTTTTGTAATGTACGAAGTTAAGGGGGGGGGACAAAAAAAACCACTCGTTTTCGTTAATAACTCAAAAACTAAGCACTCGAAAATTCAATGAACATTTTTTCGAAATACTTTCATTTTTTTCGATTTTTATAGACTAAACTCGATTCCTTAAAAAAAACTTTTGTTTTACTATCTCCTTATCTATGTTCATAAAATATAGATAAAAACAAATATTTCAATTTATTTTTTGTTATCATCAGGTGTGGGAAAACACATTTAATAATTGTAGAAAATTTCAAGTTGATAGCACTTATAGTTTGTGAGTAGATCGATTATGTAGAAATTCGGACGGACACCGAAGTCTCACCAATAGGGTACCGTTTTTACTTTTCCAAAGTACGGAACCCTAAAAATAACCTAATAGAAAACTTTGAAAAAAAAATTAAGTAATATGTTCAACAAACAAACTTGTTCTTTGATGACAACTAAACATATAATACAATAAGGATCGAAATTCGCTGCGAGTTTCCAAATCAAAACGGTTTGGATTCGCATTTCTGCAGCTTTCAAACAGGATAGATGTCTTGTCTTTGTCTATCAAAAAAATTAAAAGAAAGTGAAGTAATAAAAGTTTGTTTTATTTTATTTTTGCAGTTTGTCTTTTTAAAGACGGAGCGAAAATTAAATAAAATCAAAATAGTAGATTATACACCAAGGGAGAGAAATGCATGTTTTCCTCCCGAGGTGTGTTTGGAGCCGAGGGCGAAGCCTGAGGGCTACCAATCACTGAGGGAGATAACATGCTCTCTCCCGAGGTGTATATAATATTTTTTGTACGTCAAAAACCATGTTATACTATTTAAAATTAAAATAAATATTTATGCAAACCGAAAATATTAAATATTACAATGCATCATAGTTGGCTGTGTGTTTTAATTTGCATAATATATATATATATATATATATATATATATATATATATATATATATATATATATATATATATATATATATATATATATATATATATATATATATATATATATATATATATATATATATATATATATATATATATATATATATATATCTATGGCAACAATAGTAACAAATTATCGTTGTTAGGAAAATCAAATTTATGGTATTAAGTGTGACATTTTATTGTACAAAAGTTGTAAAAAGTATTTGTGTAATGGATTCTAGCAATGTAGACGAATTTGCAACAGAAGTTATAGATAGTTTGTTGCCATCTAAATCAAAAAAATTATACGAAAAATCATATAAAGATTTTTTCGACTAGTGTGGCAAGAAAAAAATCGAGAACTACACAGCAAATGTGTTAATGGCAAAAGTAAGTTTAATAATTTAAATGAATATATAATTATTCTTTTCTTTTATAAAATTAAAGGTTATATTAATTATTGGTATTGCTGGTGCCTTAAGGTGTGATAAATTAGTCAATTTAATGGTAGACGATGTCCAGGATGTAGGATCGTTAATTTTATTTTCAGTTAATAATAAAAAAAACCATGTTAACAGAGTTTTTAGCATTGTCGCTAAGGAAGACAGCTTAATCGATTATGTTGCCATTTGTAAAAAATACAGAGCCTTACGAAACCAGAACACCAATCATAACCGTTTTTTGTATGCTATAAGAACAATAAATGTTCTGTACAGGCTGTGGGATTACGTAAACGTAGTTGTATGTACTTTTTTAAATAAATCTTTGCATGGAATTCATATTTTCTTCTAACTTTAAATTTTATTACACACTTTTAATAAATAAATATTAAATTGTATCAAATTGTTGTGTGTTCTTTCTAGATACAAAATGAAATACATGTCTATCTTTAATTTAAGTTTTCGAATGCATTATGTACTGTTTTTGCCAACCAATTTATGATAACAAAAAACGAAGCTATCACAGTTACCTGTTTTTTTTTTCAAATTCGTATTATTTTTGTTTTGCTGTCATGGAATTCAATATCGTTGCCATGGTTTTGTTTATTTTTTAATCCCTAGGGAGTAAAAACATCAATCCGCTCCCGATAACGAGGGAGCGAAATTGAACTTTATACGTAGGTCGTGCAAAAAATTAATTATACTGTGAGTTTAGTGAGGTATAAATAAAGAGTTTACACTCGGGTGAGATTGTTCATTGTTTAAGGATTCTTTACTATTTTATGTTTACTGTTACCAGGGAGAATTTTGACTTTTATTACACTAAAGTTATAAATTTACTATTTAAATGCATAAATTTATTTTTAGGCAAACGGCTGTAAAGTTTAACTTTACTAGTTAGTTAAAGTCTTACTTTTTGACTGCGGCCGCAAAAGAAACGCCATTTTTATTTTATGCTACGGCGGCTATAAAGTAGCATTTGTTATTTGTTATTTTGTTATTTTTTGAAACAAATTGTGCAACTATGACAACAAAAAATAAGATGATTCTCATTGGATTATAATATTTTGACTTATTGACAACAAAACATAGCAAACAGTTTCATTGGATAATAAAATTTTGAATTATTTTATAACTATGACAACAAAATAACAACTATTTCAATTGGATTATGAAATTTTGAAAAGGCTGCTTTGAAAAAAAAAAATTTATTCATACAAATTTGAATGTTTTTTTCCCTTTTTTGGAAGTAATTATGACGATAAAGATTCATATTTATAAAAAGTTTGATGTATTAATTTCATATTTATAAAAAATTTAAACGTTTGCCGAAAAAATAGTGTATTTAATTCGGAGCTAAAGTGACTTTTTGTGTATTGTCTATGTAATCAAAAAGTATCAAAAAGTATGACTATTTCTATTGAGTTACCAGGAAAAATAAAATTTCTTTTTATATACATATTAGTGTGATTTTTTGTCTTACTTCAACTTGAATCAACCCTTTTATTTGGAATCTTCAATTTAGTTAGTGTCTTTGGTATCTCCAATTTCTTTGCTTTTCCGTCATCGAGCTACTGTTGCATGAAACCTGCTATCGTACATTTGTGACCAAGGCACCCAGATTTTTTTGTATTGTGTAGTGTTGCAATGTAGCCCTGGCCGAATTTCAGTATCTATACCTGCAATGTCAAAGAGCTAGTCTTTGTCCCAACAAAATGGAAGCAGAGTGAAACAACAGCTTAGCATTTCACCAACATAAGAGGTCTCAATTCGAACCTAAACAAGGTTCATCGCTACATCGCAAAAAATAAGCCTGACATATTGTTTTTTATTGAAACAATTGTCAGTGGCAAAGCATCGAAATTGGATTTCGATAAATACAGGATGCCTAGTTACGAATTGTAACCTACATTCCTTTTATAACACACATGATGTCTGTGTATTTGTTCGAAACTCAATTTCATGTATGAGAATTAAGGCTTACGAGTTAAATTCTAAACACCATAATTCTCTAGCACTGAAGATCGTAGGTGTTGATCAAACTATGTTTATACATGATAGGATACAGATCCCCAAACTCCCTCTCCCAGGATGTCCGTTTTTCTATTCAAGATCGTCTACTCTAGACAAAATTACCACGGACTATTCCAGAGCAAGACTGGTCATTCTTGGAGACTTAATATTGATAGTAAAGAATGGCTTAAGTATTTATCACGCCCTGACGACATAAGAAGAAAAACCGAACTGAAACTTTCAGATTATTATGGTTTGACTCAAATGATAGAGTGTCCCACTAGAATCCAGGATAATACCCATCATAACAATAATTTACTGGATCTGTTTTTAATAAACGAACCAGATACCACGAAGAAAAAAGTTGAACAACCCCACGGATCATCGGACCATTTACTAATATAAGACTTGGACTGAAGACTGGAACTGGGAGGGGCTGAGAAACATTTATGAAAAAACCCCTTGGAAAACCTCTTTGTTGTGTTGAGCAAGATCTATCACATCAGATTTAGGAGTTTCTGAAATCATAAAAGACGGAATGCGGCGTTTATTCCAAATCTAATAATAACTCCTAAAACAGCCTTGATTCACGCGGGATGCTGATGATGCGGTGAGGAATAAACGCAAAGGATTTAAGACTAAAAGAAGCAATACTATTAAATACAAAATAGCCTTGGACAAATCCGCGTTTATCCAGAAGAAAGAAAAACCGAGCCCCCACCATCTGGCTCACGTAGTTTCTTTCAGTCAGAGCAATTTTGCTCGATTCTCTATTCCCACGTTAGTTCTGAATGACATTCCCGTCAGGCGTAACTAGGCGTAACTAGGTAGGGGCCCTGAGGGCCCGGTTCCCCCTAGACGAATTTTGGAAAGAGAAGATGAAGTCTTTTGAATGTCACTAGCATTTGGGTTATTGGCAACACAAATTTAATTTTGTGCTGTATATTTTTTCACAAAAGTATTTTCATTTTTAACTTCAAGTTGTTTTTATTCCTCCACTTTATCATGAAATATTGAGCGCGTCAAAACAAAAATTAAAAGCGCGTCAAAAAAACTCGGCCTCCTCAATAGATGTAAAAAATATTTCATTCTGTATCAATTACTCCACATTTATAAGTCCAATATTCGTCCTTGTATGGAGTATTGTTGTCAAGTTTGGAAAATTTAACATCAAATCTTGATTCCCTACAACACCGTCGTACTGTTGCTGATCTCGTTGTTTTTTTTATTCATTATGCCTTAAACATATTCTTTTTAACCGTTTTACTCGTCAATCGGTTTGTGTAAACAGGCAAACTGTTGCGATTACTCACTATTATAGTGACAGAATGCAAAGGGATTTCTAAATAAATAAAATAAACGGAATGCTTTGCACGAATCAATAGTCTCAGGGACCTTCAATCCACTAAAGTTTAAAAAAAAGCGTGCGTCAACTCCTCAAAATGCATGTTCTTGTGGAACCTATGTCTAAAAAGGTGTCTATGTGTTGTTGTGACACATGGACCCAGTGGACCCACCCCTAAAATTTTTCTGTGTGCGCCCTTGAATGAACCTGGTCATTTCCCTATTCTTGAAACTTCGGTAATCGTTTGAATAACTAAAACACCAATACGTGATTTTATTTTTCCTTTCAATTGACATGGGGTGGCACGAGATAAATTAAGAAATAAAAAGAATTTAAATATTTATTATTTAGTCAAATACATGTCTAAATAACTTAACACATTGCACTGTAGTAAAAAAATAAAAACGACAGTCAAATTGAAAATTAATCTCAAATAGCAACACCTGTTATGTATTAAAAAAGAAAATATGGAGGGGCTGAAATCTCACAGCTCTGAGATATCAAGACTTCGGTCTGGGTTAAGGATTTTGATATAGTTTTCGGCTAAAAACTTTTATGAGGACATGGTTTTTAGTTTTGGAATTTGGGCAGCGATGTATATCAAACATAACTCTTTGTTAAAGTACAAGTATTCAGAGATATACTCTTTTTAAAAATTTATTACAAAACTAACACGAAACATCAATACGTTGCCGGAAAATTATAATCAAAATTCCAAAAATATTGTTAAATTAAATAAAATCAAACTTTTTCAAAATTCCAAAAATATTCCAAATATTAGAATAAAATCAAAAATTTAAATTTTTTCTAAATTGCAATAATATTTCAAAAATTCTTAAAAACTCAAACTTTTTCCAAAATTTTAAAAATATTGCAAAAATTATTACAAAATCAAAAATTGAAAATTTTTTCAAAATTCCAAAAATTATAATAAAATCAAAAGTTGAAAATTTTTTAAAATTCTAAAAATATTCCAAAAATTCTTACAAAATCAAAAATTAAAACTTTTTCCGAAATTCTAAAAATATTGCAAAAATTATTACTAAATCAAAAATACAAACTTTTTCAAAATTCACGAAATCCGAAAAATCGTATTTTTTATAACATGTGTTCAACCTCAATAAATCTGCAATGGAAAAATTAGTATTCTTGAGTCGATGTAAAGAGTTTTTCAATCCCGATCAAATGTTGCTGATCTATAAGTCCTTTATTCGTTCATGTATGGAATACTGCTGTCATGTTTGGGAAGGTGCTTGTCAGTCAACAATAAAATGTCTAGACTCTGTACAGAGAAAAGTAATTGGTTGGTAATATCGAACTAACGGATCAGCTTAATTCACCCCAGCACCGAAGAAATGTGCCTTAGTTGTCCAAATGTGCCTAAATGTGCCTTGTTTGCCTTAAAATCGACAAACAAGAGCTTCCGAGCTATCCCATCCATTTGTTATACCTCGTTGTAGAACTGTGTCCTTCCAGAACGATTATTTTAATAGAGTAGTCAAATTTTGGAACTCAATTCCCTCATCCGTATTTGCCAATGAATTTGCCCCTGAAACATTTAAAGAAAATGTTCATCGTCATTTAAAACAATTAGTATAGTTGTCCCCATTTCCTCATTCCTTCCATTTTCCTAATCTTCTTCCTTTATAGTTGACATGGTACCTTCGTATCTTCGGATGTTCAAAGAGTCTGAATAATGAATATTTCGTATTTAATGTGATAAAGATGTTTAACTAATGAATAAAAAAACACCTAAGCAAATTCATTCACAACTAATTATTTTAAACATTGGACAGGCAAAGCACAACGCATAGTGAATCAATGAGCAATCCAAAATATACTTAACCTAAGATGTCAAGTGGTCTCTGAAGTCAAGATTAAATAAACACCCAAGACATGAATTGAATGTGACACGACTATTCTTAGATAAACATCACAAAAGAGAAAAAGAGGAACAACTAATGTTTTGACAAGCTATATATAGTAATAAGTAGTCTGTGGATTGTAGAATAAACTGGCTAGTGTACTTCAAAGTACAAAACTTATAGTGGATAGTGTCACATAGGTGAACAATATGGTCAGATTAGGAAAGAATATTGTTAAACATTGCACCAACATTTAGTAGATTATCATTTTTAACACGCCTAGCATGTCAGAGAATAAATAATAAAATTCATGTTACTTTGCATAACTATTGCACAACGTACACCCAACATAAAACATGTGCAATAGAAAATATTTTTTTACAGTCCCTGCTAAACATAAACCGACAACCATAAAATTATTTCATTCAATAGTGATTTATAAAGAGACTTTTAATCCAAAAAATTAGCAACAATATAATTAATCTATTGGCATTTTTGTGAATTAATTTATCAATTTTATATATATAGAACATGTTTATCATTTGTGATTTTATCCATTAAAAAAATAAATGCCAATTCCGTTTTCAGAAGTTCAAATAGGTATAATAGTTTAGTAATGAAGTTAAGTATACTAAATATTGTGAACATACATGTTTCAGTATAATATATGTAATAAAATTTAAAAAACTGCAAAATGAGATCGTACAGTAACTTTAGTAATCTAATGTATTTCATAAAACGGCATCCGCAAGTCATAATAATGACAATTGTTGCAATTCCAGTGATAACGTTTTCAACGATTACTTTATTTTGTATTTTTAGTGAAAATCATTGGTGTTACATTGAAGAAACTCGATGTGTTGGTTTAGGGAAACACATCGGTTGCCAGAATGATATTGTTCCATTGAATCAAAATTGTCACAATATCACAAAAATTCAACTAGATGACAGCCTAAAACACCATATACTTAAGCTACATAATGAGATACGTGAAGAAGTAGCAGATGGATTTCGTCGATTTAATGAATTAAATAAAACTCATTTGTTAGTTTTTCCACAAGCGTCAAGAATGCGGGAGCTTATTTGGGATGATCAACTACAATCTGTAGCTGAGTTGCATGCAGAAAAGTGTAACTATATGCATGATGAATGTCGAGCAACTCTTAAATTTAAAGTTGTTGGACAAAATATAGGATTTTGGGGCGCAACTAAAGAATTATCAAACATCAAATCAGGAATAAATACAATTTTTGATATGTGGTATAATGAACGATATACAGTTTTTCCAGATATATTAAAAGCATACAGAAGTGATTTGGCGTTCGAGTGTGATCGATATTTGTTAATGATAATTGATCGGATGGAAAGGATAGGTTGTGGATATATAACTTTTTCGCAAAATGAAACTATTAACGAGCAAGTGGTTAAGTACTATGGATATTTCTTGACATGTAATTATAGTGCTGTAAACAAAGAACATGAACCAGTATATAAACATGGTAAAGCTCAAAGTGATTGCAAAAGTTTTGGATTGAAGAGTAGTGAAACATATGAACTATTGTGTGGTGTCGATGAACAAGTTTAGGTTTTTGTTGTAAGATTATTTAATGATTCTAGGATAATAAAAATTAAACGACGGTTTCATAATTTTCCTCGTGCCCTTACTCTACGTAGCCTTCTTTAAAAGCTTATACTGCCATCAACCATAATTGTTACCATTATGTATAAAATCTTTGTTATTACTTTAAAACTTAGTAAGTATAGCTTTTCTCCTCTATGTTCTAAGGAACTAATGTATTTAAAAATATTCTTATTTACCTAGTTTTACATATTTTGGAAGTTTTGATTTTAATTTTTAAAGAAATTTAAATTCTAATGTACTGTACTATTAGTTTTGTCTAAATAATAAATTTATATATTTTCATTTACAGAACTTATGACTTTTATAATTAAATTCACTTTGTAAAATTATTTATATATATGTTTTATTGTTTATGAAAAGTTGGAAAAACACAACAAAAATATTAAATTATTATCAACAAAATCAGGCCACGATTTTTTTAATTTTATTTATTGATGCTTGGAAGAATCTAAATATGAAACCACCTGTATTCCGTTCAATTCCTTCATCTGAATCATTACATTGAACATCATCATCTTCAACCTCATCATTCCGATCAATTAATTGATATTAATTCGAAGTACCCGGATTATTATTATGACCAGCACTTGAACTACTATTTTTTAATAAATTTGGAATTGGATTGTTTTCCAAATCATGTGGTGGAGGTGGTGGTGGTGGAGTTTCTTGCTCCAACACTGGTGGCAATACGTTTTCATGGAATAAGCCAGGTATATTACCAGGTGGAAAATAATATGCAACAACAAAAATTTTACCTGTTTTTGATGTTGCCTTACCCACACCAAAATATCGACTTGCTATCCATACCATTTGTGTAAAATGTCCTGCATTAACATTTGTGTGCAATAAATGTGCTTCTTTGAAATAATTATAACGTCTTACTGTACTATACCAGTATGATGCTACCTCTTGACCAGTTAAATCGGTCACTAAAGCACTGACGGGACAACAAAAAAGATTTTGTCCCATATTTTTATCGGCCCGATAGTAAAACTCATTTGTACTTGCTAAATGATTTGCCCATTGTTGAGAATATTCACATATCTGAAAATTAAAAAACAAAAAAACGTTAATTTAACTTTAATTATATAACTACATAGTACATATGTATTTAGGTTACATTTTATCGCATACAAAAAAATAATCAAAAATGTGCTATCGTGAATATATGTGAAACTATTGGCAAACAGCCAACATTCTTCTTATAGTAAAATAAAATTTTGCATAATTTATTCCTTTCAAATACCAAATAGGTGTATCGATGGACATTGGAAAAGGTAAAGGTTTCATTATTAAAGGAGTAATAAAACGAAAATTCGTCTTTGGAATATAACTGCCATAATGAAGTAATCATTTTGTTAGTATGATTATGCTTTTATACAAACAATAAATTTTGCGTATTAGGTACAGTCACCACAGTTGGTTGTGATATTAAATTGCGTATCTTCATCTACTAACTGAAAATATTTGTATGTTTTAGAATATTGTGTTTCTGTTCATTAAATTATCCATAATAATTAGAAAATAAGAAATTATGTTTATAGAAAATGATTATTGCATCAATTTTTAATTTTTATTTTTATTTCTTCTATAAAAATTTTATTGTCTCACTTCCTGTGGGACAATAAAACTTCAAGTAGCGTTCATTAATAGTAGATTGTACATTAAGAGCAGAAAGTGCTACATTGCTGCTCGTGCATGAAAATTGCTGGATGAGGCGTAGCCGAAACCAACAATCATGTCAGAGCAGCAATGTTACTTTCTGCTCAAAGTATACATACTATTTTTTTAACGACTGCCGACAAATGCGATCAAAGTTGCCAAGGAGGCATTTATTTGTTGTTTAAAAAACGTATCGGACGTCAAGTTAAAATTTAAAATTAATAAATTTAAAATTTATACAGAGTTTTTATCTATTTTTAAATAAAAATAATTTAAAATGAGCAGTAGTGATGAAAGTGATATAATTAGCACTTTACCTCTTATAAAAGAAGCAGCCAACAATTTAACTTTAGATCTGTTGCCTGAAAAATCTAAAGTCCGGTATGAAAAAGCTTACCTATTATTTATCAATTGGTGTAAGAACAAAAAAACAGGAAATTTTTGGTTTTGGTGAACTATCGTAGACAAAAAAGTCTTCAACAATGTGGTCAAATTATTCAATGTTAAAATCAACATTCATCGTTAAAGAAAATTTGGATATTAGTAAATATAAAAGATTTGTGCCTTTTTTAAAAAAGAAGCCCTTATAGAAGAAGGTTATAGAGTCAAAAAATCAAAAGTGTTTTGGGGAAAAGAAATTAATAAATTTTAATATTATGTCTTTGTCCATTATGTCTTTGGTTTTGCTTGTGTTTTTACTTTCCGACTAAGAGCAGAAAAAATTAAAAAATGCTCGCTAAACAGCAAAAGCCAATTTTTTGTTTTAAACTGATAGTTAGAAAACATTATTTTCTATGACAGTTGTTGAAATCGATTTAATCTTTTTTTATATTAATTAAATCCTATTATATTTTTTTATTTTTGGTGATGGTATTTCTGGTTTTTTGAGGAAAACACGATATATATTTATTGATTAGAATTTACTAAAGTATTTATTTTGTATTATTTCTTTCTTTTTTTTTGGTTGAATTTGGAAATTTGGTTGATTCGGTGGAAGGTTTAATATCAACTAAAAACTACAAAAATTTTACATTATAGATTTTTTTTTATCTTAAAAAACTATTCCCTTTCTTTTAATCAAAAAAGGCGGATGTAAAAAATTACACATTTCTTATTTATTTTATTATTATTCCTTTTTGG
This sequence comes from Diogma glabrata, assembly GCA_963693315.1. Taxonomy (NCBI): domain Eukaryota; kingdom Metazoa; phylum Arthropoda; class Insecta; order Diptera; family Cylindrotomidae; genus Diogma; species Diogma glabrata. The sequence continues at coordinate 14,563,127 of OY856187.1, read as the reverse complement.
ATTTTACTTTTTTTTCCGTAAATTTGTTTATTATCTTTATCCTTTTGCTTTGGTAATAAACAAAGGATTGTGTAAATCTATAAGACCAAAAAAAAGGTTTTTTTTCCCTTTTTTATTTTATTACTCAATTTTAACTAATTTTGAATAATAATTTTTTTTGAGTAATATAAAAATAACAAAAATACGAAATAAGACTAAACAATAAATAATAGTTAATTTGATATTCAACATGCCGGCTCCCTTTGAACGATTATGTTCAACACATTAGTTTAATATTAAGATAATCATTAGTATGTAGGTAAATTAATTATTTTTTTTAATATTTTATTTAATATTATATTAATTATTATTTTATTTAATATTATCAATTTATTATTAATTATTTTATTTAATATGAGTTGTTGGCTGCTGTTTAATTTGCTGATATCAGTACTCTATACTCTCCTAGCTTGTAATATTCTCAGTGTGATTAATTTCATCGAAAGGTAATGGTGATAGCTTTTTAATACTTCTTTTGAATATTCCTGTTGGTATTTTTATGGTGACAGTTCGTATTATACCATCTTGTCCTGGATGTACTTCAACAATTTTTGCTAACTTCCATTTCATTGTTGGTGTATGTTCTTAATGTAATAGTACTATTGTTCCTAATTTAATGTTGGTTGTGGATCCATTATGCCATTTCTTCCGAACGTTTAACTCATTTAAATATTCCTTGCTCCATCGTGTCCAAAAATGTTGCTTCATTTGTTGCACGTGTTGCCAGTTCGATAACCTTCCCAGAGGAACATCTCTCAGATCTGTTTCTGGTATATTTGTAATCGAGTCTCCAATCAAAAAATGGGCAGGAGTGAGGACATTAAGATCATTATGATCAGAGGATAAGGGTGTAATTGGACGGGAGTTGAGAACTCCTTCTATTTCTACAATATAAGTTAAAAATGAATCAAACGTTAGCAGTGTATCTCCTATTATGCGAGTTATATGGTTTTTAAAAGACTTTACGGCAGCTTCCCATAATCCACCGAAGTGAGGCGATCTTGGAGGTATGAAATGCCAAGTTGTGTTCTGATCAGCTAAAGTACGAACTATTTCGGTTATATGATTTTTGGAATTTAAAAATTGGTAGATTTCATTAATTTCGCGATTCGATCGGACAAAATTTGTGGCATTATCTGAATAAATATTTGTTGATCTTCCTCGTCTGGAGAAAAATCGACGTAATGTAGCTAAAAATGCTTCTGCTGTCAAGTCTTGTACCATTTCAATATGAACTGCCTTGGTTGCAAAACAGACGAAAATGGCTACATAGATTTTTTCTTTATTTCGATTACGTTTTCGTTTTTCCTTGATGTAAAAAGGACCACATAAATCTACACCTGTATTTAAAAATGGACGTGTATAGATTAAGCGCGTTCTAGGTAAGTCTCCCATAATATAGTTTGGAACGGTTGGCTTAGCTCGAAAGCAAAGGATACATTTATGAATTATATTCTTTACAGCATTTCTTCCGCTAATAATCCAATAACGGGAACGAATAGAACTTAGGGTTGCTTGGGCTCCAGCATGTCTATGGCTTTCGTGATATTCACGTATTATTAGCTGTGTTACATAATGTTTGGTCGGCAGTAAGATAGGATGTTTTTGGTTGTATGACAAGTCAGACAATTCTAGTCGTCCTCCTACTCTAAGCACACCTTCTGAATCTAAAAATGGCGATAGTGGTGACAATTTGCCAACATAGTTTTTTTTGGTTTGGAGTAATTTTATTTCCTTGGCAAATTGTTCGTTTTGGATTAATTTTATTATTTGGGTAGTAGCGATTTGTAGTTCAAGGACAGTGAATGGGCCGTTTATTTTTGATTTACATTTAATAAAATTTATAAATCTGTTAATATATGCAGCGACATGTTTTAACTTTTGAAAGGAAGAATAACGAGTAAATTCAAATAGCGAAGGTTGCTTTTCGAGCACTACAAGGAAGTGTATTTCTCGTTTTTCTGGGATTTCAATTGATGGCAGTTGAATTGAGGGCCAATGCTCAATTGGAAGACTTAACCATTTAGGACCATTAAACCACATATAGTTTTCTATTAGTTCTGATGGCATTAATCCTCGGGATATAATGTCTGCCGGGTTGCTTTCTGAATTAACATGTCTCCAATTGACCGATTGTTCAAAGCTTTGTATGTCAGCAACTCGATTACGAACAAATGTTTTTAAACTGTTACAAGGGGTTTGTAGCCAGTGCAGCACAATGGTTGAGTCAGTCCAAAGATAGATTTCGTTAAATTGAATATGGTTTAATGCTAGTAGCGTGTGTTTTAATATAGACTTATCAATAACCGTGCGGCACATAATTCTAATCTGGGAATAGAACGTGATTTTAGTGGTGCAACTCTTGATTTCAAATTTAATAAATGTGAAATTCCATTTTCTTGCTCGTCTACCGAACGGATATACAAACAAGCGCCATATGCCTTTTCACTGGCATCGCAAAACCCATGAAGTTGCAAATATTTATTATGGACAGATATTGCTTTTCGAGGAATAATTAAATTTTCTAGTGAAGACAGCTGAGCTCTGTATTGTGACCAGAGAGTGTGAATTTCCATGGGTACTGTCTCATCCCAATCTAATTTAAGCTGCCAAAGAAGTTGCATTATAATTTTGGCTTTTGCTATTGTGGGTCCTAGTAAACCTAAGGGATCAAACAAACGAGCAATTTGGGAAAGAATATTTCTCTTGGTAGTTTTCATTTTATTATCATCTAAATGAACCGTATAAAATATTTCATCTCTTTTGGAGTTCCAATTGGTACCAAGCGTTCTTATTGATTCATCTAGATCTAAAAGAACATGACTATCTTCAGATTTTTCAGTAAGGTCTTTAAGGATTTTTGGCTCATTTGATGCCCATTTACGTAAGTTAATTCCTGCGCTTTGGGTGGCGGCAATTAACTCGTCTCTTACTTTAATGGCATCATTGATAGTGTCACAACCTGTTAAAAGGTCATCAACATAAAAATCTTTGATTAAAATTTTAGACGCTATGGGAAATTCGTTTTTGATGTCGTTTGCTAGTTCCTGCAGTGCTCTGGTGGATTGAAACATACTAGGTTTATAACCGTATGTTACTGTTTCTAAAGTGTAAGTTTTTATTGGCTCAGATTTATTAGGTCGCCATAATATTTTTTGGTATATTTGATCTTCTTTATGCATGAGCGTTTGGCGATACATTTTTTCTGCATCAGCTGTGATAACAAACTTATGGGTACGAAATCTCAACGTTATGGATAGCAAACTGTCTTGTATGGTTGGACCACTCAGTAAGACATCATTTAGTGAATAACCAGACGAAGTCTTTGCCGAAGCATCAAAAACTACACGAAGTTTTGTAGTTGTGCTAGTATGTTTTAAAACTGCGTGGTGTGGTAAATAATATCCAACTTGGGTATCATCATTTTCATGTAAGGACATGTGCCCTAAGCTTTGGTATTCGTGCATGAATAAGCGATATTCTTCCCATTCATTTGGTTTACGTACAAAGGCGTGCTCTAAGGAATGAAATCTTTTGAGAGCAGTCTCATAAGATTTACCTAATTTAAATTTATTTTCATTGAATGGGAGTCTTACAATATATTTACCAGTTTTGGTATCTCGAATGGTGGTTTCCAAAAAATGCTTCTCACATGCTTGTTCTTCAGCTGATAAACATTTTTTAGAAGGCCCTTCTTCGATTTCCCAAAATTTTGTTAAGTTACGGTCTAAATCTTCGGTTGAAAGGTTACAGCTTATTTGGTTTTGTGAAGTCTGATTATAAACCCTGCCACACGGTAAAAAATTTTGGTGTAAATCTAACTGTTTTTAGTAGTATATATATGACTACTCCAAAATTGGCTTAACCCTTACACTTTCAGAAGTTAATATAATAAAAAATAAAATAATTTTTTGTAAAGGAAAAAAAGAGTAAAAATAACTAACTTTTAATTTAAAGGTATTAATGTTTTGGTAATATTAACGCATTGAATAAAGTAAATATAAGTACAAAAACGATCAAACTATAATCAATATCAGATTAAAACTTATGAAAATATTTTAAGGTGGATTTATTTTATTCCTTAATAAGTTAAGGTCTACTCTAAAATGAATAAAACTTACTAAATCGCAGAATAAATTTAACAAAAAATTTGATAAACGCTACACTTTCTTCAGATATTGATTAATATATCCAGTTGTATATTTTATACCACTTCAGTTATATTTTATTAAGTATGCAGAATAAAAAAAATCAAAGAATTTATTTATAAAATATAATTTTATTTATACTCAAATTGATTCCATTTTTTTGTATCTATACATAAACCCTTATTCTAATGATTATAAATTTAAAATTAATATATAAATGTTTATTTATTCAATTTCAAATACATAATATTTCAAAATTTAGTTTTTGAATATATATATATAATTCATTTGAAGGTAAATGTAGGCATTCATAACTATTTTTATTAATAAGAGTTTTCAAACTAAAAAATATTGTTGAGCTATTTTGATGAGTTTTAATGACGAGATATGAGCAATGTATATCATCAAATTTGATTGTAAGATATTTTCTACATAAAAAAAATATTTCGTTCCTCACTAAAAAAATTTTATCAATCTTAACAAACTGTGGCATTTCATTTTCATAAGCGTGACATAAAAAGAACCCAATGCGATATATATATCCAAAATCCACAAAAGAAGTACAGTAAATATCTTCACAATTATTAAAGCTATCCGATCCTATTGATCCTGAATAGCTTAAAAGTTCAATAAGTTCTTCATTATTTAATTTTAAAAGTTTACCAAACTGTGGTGATATCTCTAAATCATAATTGGCCCAAACTGTGCTCATATATTGTTGGTGTCTGTTAGCGAGCGTCTTACAAATATCTTTGAAGTTATTTAAATTCGATCCTAGTTTCTTAAAATACCTGTGTTTACTCTCATACCTCATAGTCCAGATTTGTTGTAAAGGTCCAACTTTAGAAACTATATACGGATAATGTGACATGAAATGATGTTTAGGAGATAGTGTTGATTGAAATTGGTTTATGATACAACTTTAGTGCAAAGAAATTAAAATTTCTAGATGACCTATGTCTTCTATATCTAGGGTAGGGCAAAAGATTAATTGGTTTATTTTAAGTAGACTTTTTATAAGGGAAAACTTATCGCCTATTAAACCGATAATGTCATGAAATATAAATGACAATGTTGAAAAAAGACACCAATTTTGGGAGGCAAGTAATCCAACTGAAGATTTGCCTTTCTCTAAGCTGACATTTGTGGGTAAACTTTTTCTCTCCATTAAAGGGTAGTTAACATTTTAAATTCTATCATTAATTTGTTCTAGTTTCAAAAATTTTGATTCAACAATGCAAAAGGAATAGCACCTTCCAATACATCGTGCATGATGTCAACTGATAAATTATCAAATATGTTAAAATGCTTTAGTTCATTTAAAATGCAATACTCCTTCAACCCTAAGGATTCTTTAATGGTTTGATTGGTTATATCATTTTGAAATAAATAATCAGTATATTCATCTATTGTTCTTAGCTTCGTATTATCCTGTTTAACAGATACCTTTGTTTCATTATCTGACATTTTGCATATCCGACAAAAATATGTAGCTCTAAAAGATTTCGTAAATCCCAACAATGTGTTTGCTCCAAGATTATCGAAGGTAGCACAAGCAATACTACCTTTATATACATTATTGTCAACATTTATGCCAGTTTCTTCTAAAATTTTAACATCATTTAATATTGGCCGCAGTATTTCATTGAAACTGATTCCTCTCTGCAAATCATTGGCATAAACTAACGCAACAAGATGTATATTAGTTAGTGACGATAGGAGCCTTGGTGGGAGATTTTGTAAAGAAAAGTATATTGCGCCAATTTTATGAATAGAAGTTTTACTACCTAGTGGATTTACAACTTCAAAATCATCATAAAATATTTGGAGAAGTATTGCGTTTTCATTTTCTTTGAAAAAGCTGCTTTGTTGAAAATTAGATGCACAGCAATAGTTTTCTAAAATTTTACTATCGCATTTATGAGAGTTGTTCAAATAAACAGATTTAAATGATTCATTACAAAATAGGGCTTTTAATGTTTCTAATATCGAAATATATTGAAAAGTTAACGGTACTTGTATGTCATTATATACTAAATCTGGATAACTTGCAATAATTTTTTTTTCCCAACGAAAACCGATATGCTTTTCAATTGGTTGCACATGAAATTCATCTTGTGTAAACAACTTTTTTCTTCTATATTCTGTGGAGTGTTTATCTACTGCAGAGTTAAATATTCTTATTACGTTAAACCACAAATCACAAGTGTCAGTTTTTGGAAAATTTGAGTCATTTTGTTCACAAACATTAACAAAATTATTGCTAATGTTTTCTACAATATCTCTTACTGATTTTAGGACAATACTTATATTTTTTTGACCTAAACCTAATAAATTTAATTGGTTAGAAAATGTATGCACAACATTTTCTATACTCGTTAATTCATGCAAATGCGTACTTTCCTCTAAATTGTTTTTAGATTCATTATTTGAAACAATACCACGGTTTTTATTGAGGGTTGCTATTTGCACTTCTGGTTGTACGGTATCGTTTGATATTGGCAATAAACTGGAATGAACAGAAGTATAGGTTCTTTTACAATTTAATGAATGCCGCCGAAGACCACTATAAGTTGAAAAACTTTTTGTACAATTATATTCAGAGATACATTTAATTTTAAGGTTTTTGCCATCATAAAGATGGTGAACTAATCGCATATGAGATATACAGTTATATATTTCACTAAATGTAGTGTTGCAAACATAGCATTTGAAATAACTCATTTTTTATAATTCATAAAACTTAAAAATAAAATTTTAAAATTATTAGAAACTTATAAATACAGATAAAATATAATTACAAATACTTCATTATTTAAATATTCCTTAAATAGGTTGCGCCGATTGTTGTTTTTGTAATAATAATTCAAATTTTGAGTTTATCTCATTAATTCTGTTAGAGGAATTTTTTGAATTTATCTGGTAGGCGTTTATTTGCAAAAATTTTCAAAAATTATTTAAACGACTATCATACTCCATATTAAATATAAAATGGCATTTAAAAACAATGTCAATACATTTCACAACGTCGAACTCAGATGGAACATGTATGATATTATTATCAATATAAATAAAAAACTGTGAAATGGATTTTCTATTATGACCGACTGCTAAAATATGGGGTTGGCTTCCTGATTTTATTTCCAGATACTCTTCTTTATCAAATCCAATCTAAACCAAAAGAGGAAAAATTATTAAAAAAATTAAATTATTGTAAGAATTTAAGTTAAACCTCTTTAAAATCAATTAGTGCTCTAACTGCACTCTCAAATGTGGCCTTTCCTTTCTTGCCTCCTGAAACGGATGGCAGCAGTCTTAGTAGTTTAAAAAAGTTATCTATCGATTGAGCCCATTCTGAAATTAGTTATAAAAATCTTTATTAAGTAAATAAAAATAATTTGAAAGTGTTACTATACTAACCATCAGTCAATTTATATTTAATTCCACAAGATATGAGGACTTCATCTAAAAGTACCACATATTTTGGCCACAAAGAAAATAATGACTCTACTGATTTGGGTTCCAAAATGGCGAAGTCATATGATATCTATAAATACAAAAACATATTAAATAGCTAGAGGTTTTCAAAGCTGCATTAAATTTAAATAAATAGTACTAACAAGATCTACTGAATTGATAAAATAAGGAAAACATTGTTTTATATTCTCCTTATTATTTAGAATTAAATTTCTACGATAAGTGAACGTTGATTTCAATTTGGATATTATTTCTTGCTTTTGCGTTTTACAATTAGCATTTTTCAAAAATTCCAAATCTTCTAAAATTTGTAATTGGTTCACGTTATCTTCATTTATATCATGCGTAGGCGATTTCGTTTTTCGTATTTGTATTGAACTAAGGTTTAGTTTTTTCCTTTTAGCGTTGTTATTTTTTATTTTTGTGACCAAGTACCCTGGATTTGCGGTTGAGGTACTATAAAAAAAATCCTGAAATAAAATAAAGTTAATAGATTTTTTTTTTAAAAAAAAAATAATTTTATGCTATTTTCTCTTACAATTGCTCCAATAGTGCTATTATTTGTTTTATAGCTTGGAAATCATTGAATAGCTGCTGTTGATACTGCGATCTTGGATTCCTTAGTGATTTCGTTTTTGAATTTTTGTTCGGTAAATTTAGCAATAAGCGCTATCATAGTTCGTCTCGAGCAATCACTTAATGTATTTTTCTGGTCGTACTCTTCCAAAATATGACGACCATCTTGTTCAATAATGAATTGTTTTAAGGTCTATATAAAAAAAGAAATATTTGGGTACATAAATTTAAATAAAGCACTAAATCAAATAACACCTCTTTTGTTATTATGTAGTTTTGTCCTAAAGTGGCGTTACACACATGAACTGGTGCTGCGGGAGCCTGTTCGTAGGATTCTAATTGATATACGTTAAAATAAGAATATTATGATTATATATAATTTAAGCTAATGTAAATCAATTAAAATATTTTTGTGTGCATGATAAACCAAGATCCCACATAAATATTAATAAAGAAATGTATTACCAGCGGAAGATATTTTAATGACAAAATGATTGCACCATGCAAATTGGTTAACCATATCTGCCAAATATTCTCGCTTGATTTCTACGTTATCGTTGTCAAAAAACATGCAAGTCTCAAAGTCGGCCGTTGAAATCATAAAGTCACTTAACACTAAAATTGACAATTATAAAAATATAAGCACCAAGCATTTTTAATTATTAATATATTAATTTTGAATTATACCAGCTATCATAATATCCTCATATGAAAATGTTAGTTCATTGAGAACGCTTTGCAATTTAATGTATTTAGCTTCATTTTTAAATTGAAATTTTATAAATTTTGAGCACATTTTAAAAAAATCTTCACTTACTTCAAATATCCACTTATCCACTATAAAAAATTACTTTTATTAAATGCACTTTAATTTAAATTGATTAATATTATGGGTAAACAATTTTATCAATAATAATCACACTATCCATATATGATGCGCTTTCAACAATAGTCACAATAAAACTGAAATAATTTTGTATATTTTTGGAAATTTTTCTTTCAATAAGGTAAATTGTATCTTTCAAAAATAGAATTTACCCAAAAATTGGATAAATTATATCTATTCAAGATAAAATTTATCCAAAAACGAGTAAATTTTATATATTTCAGTACAATTTTTTTAAAATTTTTATCAGGGACTCCCCGGCTTATAAAATTTTAAATTTTGGTATAAAATTTTGATCTTAAGATTTAAATTTATATTTTTGGTTTAAACTTTATATGTTTTTTATATAAATTTAACTCCGAAATATATTGTATACATAAATTGTTTAATTTTAAGTACTAAAAATGAGTAATTTTTTTTACACTTTCGTAAACTATAAAATTTAATCTGAATTAGTTTAAAAAACGCTCAACTCTTTTTGTAGGATTAAAAATTATTCCAAAATTTTTTACCGTGCAGCTATAATCCAACCCAATTTTGTTTTTTGCAAAACAGCTGTGGAATTGGGGATGCAAATTTGTCCTATACAAAGTAAACTGTAGAAAATGTCAGCGCCGAGTAATGCGTCAATTTCTTGAGGCCTATAAAATTCTGGGTCAGCTAGTTTGACATTGTTTGGAATATCAAATTGGTTTTTGCATAACGGAATAGAAGGTAGTTTACCAGTTATTTTTGGCATTATGAGAAAATTTAACTCAACAGAATAATTGTTTGTTCTTGACATAAGTCGTGCATTTACAGACTTATTGATTTTTGTTTGGATCTGATTAATGCCTAAAACTGGTACATCTATTTGAATTTCTTGTAATTTTAAAATAGAAGCAACACGGTCGGTTATGAAGCTAGATTGAGACCCTGAGTCTAACAAAATGCGTATAGTATGAGGTTTTCTATCTACATCTAATATAGTAACGACCGCGGTTGATAGCAAAACTTGCGAAAGGATATTGTCATTTAAATTTGAAAAGTTTGCTTGGACTGTATTTTCTTCGCTTTCTGGTTGTATTGAAGGTTGTTTTTCTGATTCACGATGAATTAGTGTATGGTGTTTCTTACGACATATTTTACACTTGTATGGAGAATTACAGTAGCTAACGGTATGGTTGGTGTTGAAACAATTTATGCTGAGTTTGGCATTTTTAATCAAATCGAATCGTTCATTTACATTTGTGTTTATTATTTTATCACAATTAAATGTGTAATGTAGACCAAGTTATATTCCGATTCTCAGCTGTAGTAACCCTTAAGGTACGTTGTGGTTTTTTATTGGAAATAGGTCCCAATTTAACCTGGTTTGCATTTATTGAATTGGTATCCGAGAGTTCTGCTAATATTTTTTGCCTGTCATGTAGAAAATCTAACAACTCACTCATTGTCGGAAAATCTTTTCCTGCACATTTTTCTTTCCACTTTAATTTGGATTGACCATCTAATTTAGATGTGATTGCGTATACTGGGAAAGCTTCCAAAAAGGGCTTATTGAGAGCTTCTAATCCTCGGTAATGCTTTGTTGCATTATCAAGCAGTTCTCCTATTGATTTTTTGGTAGCTTTTGTAATTGGACTCAATTCGAATAATGCTTTTATACGTTTATTTGCAGCTGATATGGGATCGTTGAATGATTTTTCTAGAATAGCCCAGGCAATAGGATAGTGTGTGTCTATTGTTTCCAGCGATTCAATTCTACTCAGACCCTTTCCCGAAAGACATGTCTTTAAGTATATTAATTTTTCGGAATCACGCAGATTGTCATTTTCATGAATCGCAGCTTTAAACGCGTCGGAAAAGCTGGGCCATGCCTCGCATGTGTTATCAAACTTTGGTAACACCATGGCAGGTATTCTTATATGAGATTTACTAAAATTTTGACTGCTCACATTTTCTTTGTTTTCCGTTGGCTCTAGAGTTTTATTTGAAATTTTTATGAATGAAATTTGTTGTTGAGCTTTATAAAGTACTATAAAAAACTCTTCCGTGTAGGATTCTCTTTCTTTTAATTGTAACGGTATGTCAGCTAATTCAGACAGGTTTTCAATTTCGTCTTGCACTACGCGGAACCTCTTTTCATCTTCAATTATACGATCGGTTCGTAATTGGTACATATCCAGAAAAAGAGTATAGGCTTCGTTTTCCAAAAATCTTTTAAAAAGAACCAGATTGTGTTTGATTTTTTCGCGTTCTTTTACTAAATTTGCAATTTTTTTTTCGTTCGTCATTTTTAACTTATTATCTTTTTATATAAGGATTTAATTGGTTTTGGTTAGGTAGGTTTGGGATAAATTAACTTGACTCGGAAAACAAACACACTTTCACTTACCTTGAGAAACGTTCCGTCTGCAAAATTAGCTAATAACAACACAACACAACACTATTCACAACACTTCACTTAATTTTCTGGCTTATTTATTATTTTTTGGTTATATATATCCGGCTCGAAGGACCAATGTTGAAATCGATTTAATCTTTTTTTATATTAATTAAATCCTATTATATTTTTTTATTTTTGGTGATGGTATTTCTGGTTTTTTGAGGAAAACACGATAAATATTTATTGATTAGAATTTACTAAAGTATTTATTTTGTATTATTTCTTTCTTTTTTTTTGGTTGAATTTGGAAATTTGGTTGATTCGGTGGAAGGTTTAATATCAACTAAAAACTACAAAAATTTTACATTATAGATTTTTTTTTATCTTAAAAAACTATTCCCTTTCTTTTAATCAAAAAAGGCGGATGTAAAAAATTACACATTTCTTATTTATTTTATTATTATTCCTTTTTGGATTTTACTTTTTTTTTCCGTAAATTTGTTTATTATCTTTATCCTTTTGCTTTGGTAATAAACAAAGGATTGTGTAAATCTATAAGACCAAAAAAAGGGTTTTTTTTCCCTTTTTTATTTTATTACTCAATTTTAACTAATTTTGAATAATAATTTTTTTTTGAGTAATATAAAAATAACAAAAATACGAAATTAGACTAAACAATAAATAATAGTTAATTTGATATTCAACAACAGTCGTTAAAAAATTAATTTAAATATATTTTTTTTAATAAAAGGTGTTGTATAGTAGCACTACAACACATAAAAGATTTTTAAGACCGGTGGTTATTTTGTAGTGTTATCTCACTAGGTGAGATAAAAAGTGAGATAAAATATTTGTCTTTGATCGATTACATTAGATAAAAGAAATCATTTAAACATAATTTCTTTATCTCACTATTGATCTCACCTAGTGAGATAACACTACAAAATAACCACCCAGGATCCCACAACGACATGCGTTCAAAGGTGTTAATGAACAGACATTTCTTTTTTTTTGTTTTATTTTTATTTTTTGTTAAAGAATGGATAACTAAACAATAAATCATATCACATATATGGTAAAATATGACATAGTCCATTATTTCATGATACGATGATCTCAATGATTAAAGCCCACACATAGATTTATTTGAAGGCTCGTTGCTTAATAAATGCGTTTCAAATATGGATGAACTAATTTTGAAAATAAACCGTTAATAAAAATGCGTAGTGATCTGCTTAAATTAGCGTTAGAGGTGGTAAAAAATAACAATTGCTGCAATCTGGTTTAAGAAAATTTAATATGGAAACTGTTATTGAGATTCATGTAGTAATTCAATTATTCAATTCATTCAATTTATTCAATTTGTAAAATTCATTTAATTCATTCAATTCATTAAATAAACGAAAAAAGTCTAAATTACGCTGTTTTATAGAAAACCCATTAGAGATAGTCTACGTGAAACGTCTGCGGTATAAACAGACCATACCCTTAGATCCATTTGGAAATATCCAGTATTTCTTTTGACAGTTCTAAAGCATTTGATAACTTGATTTCTTTTAGATTAAAATATAATTTTATGGCGTCGATCATCTATACTGTCCGAGACACAGTCCACATCCACATCCTCACAACACAATGACCACTATGAAAAAAAAATCCGTAAGACATGGTGTTTACGGATACAGAAGGTGCACCAATGGCGTATCTTTTATTTTTCCTAAATTTTCTGTGGTCTGATGACGAATTAATATCCTGAAGTTTTTAGAACAATCTTTCTTCATGTTTATATAGCGAGCTGGTCAATGCCAGACATACAACTGTGCTGCATTCTATATACCAAACTATTGAATTGGATTAATGTTAGTCAGATATCACGATGTTGAAACGATTGGACTTTCATAAAAATATACGGGAATCCTGACCTGGGAAATCTCCCATTTTACACAAAAAATATCAACTAAAAATCTATCGTACCAAGGCGATTTAAACAAAATTTAACTAACAAATTAAAATATATTAAAAAAAAATCAAAATTCAAGCTTATACATTCATGATGATTATTTGCGATGTTCAGCATCTTTTAATACTTCTATTAACATTCCACTGTATGATTCTTTCAGACAAACAAATAAATCCATAATAATTTTAGCTTCTCTCGGTGTATCATGCTGTTGTTGTTCATTTTCAAAATGAAAACCAAAATCAGCAACGAAACTAGCAAATATATTACAATTATCCATCATTCCATCTTTTTTTTCAAACAATCCTCCCCACATCGATCATCACTCATCATCGATCACTCTACATTTTTCAGATAAAACTTCATAAATTGCACCCAAATCTTGAAATTTAGACGGCATATATGGATCATTTGTATTTTTATTCAGATGTAATTCTTTAACTAACCGTCGATATGCTTTTTTTATAACATTTGAATTTTTTGATATTATAACACCGAAAATTGAGCAAATACTACGACCCGCTGTTGTTAAAAATAAAATAAACAACAATGTTGAACACATTTTTAATTGTTTTTATTTCAACTAAAACAAAGTTTTTGTTATCACAATTAATTTTAGAAATATTTAATTTTTAATTTAATTAAAATCACAACAACTTTGGTTTTAAGAAATATAACATTCAATGTCCAAACATAACATTGGAACCAAGTATATATAGTAATATAATATCCTCCATCTTTTGTTTCTTTCTTTATTCTCCCTTTCATCGTTCACAAATTAATAATTTCCACTTCCATATATCATCTCACCAAACAACTTCTTTACAAACAAAAATACTCATCATTTATGTAGATAAAAAAAACACGCATTATTAATGTCAATGAGACTGACGCATCAAAACAATTAACAGAGAAAAAAAAGCCTTTATGTTTGTTTTATTTTAAAGGCCGGAATCGAAATAAATTAGCAAACTATTAGCGGATTTAATTATATATGAATAGTCTTTTTTTTAGACTAAAACTCGAAATAGTCGGTCATTACAATATGGACATGGCATGTTTATATTTCATTACCCTATTTAACAAATTTTTGTAAATATGTTTTTTTTTCTTTGCAACCTTATAATTTGTATGTTTACGTAACATATAAAAGGGTGTCCCAAAATTAACGCAAGATTTAAATTTGCCGTCATTTGTGTATTAAATTGTTGGCAACCCTGAACAAAAACAATCGTGCCACAATACAGAATTATTATTTTGCCTTAATGATGCCTATTTTTCATATTCTGTTAGTGTTTTCATTTATTAATTTTAATGGTATAGTATTTATTATCAAATCATAATTATGATTTGATTGATGAGAGTTATTTTTGGTAATACATTAGCAAAAAAAGCGTTAAAAAAATCTCAGTGATTAAATAACTAAAATGTTCATAATTGTGATTTAACTCAAAAGGTTTAAAATCCCACCCTCGTAGAAATATTATATCAGTAAAATATTTAAACCAAATATAAAAATTATAATTTATTGTCTTTATTTTCGATATGTATTACACAGTTTTTGTGTTCCCAAAAGTCGGTGTTATATTTAGTTTCAATTTTGGCATGGAAATAAAGGAAATAAATTTTATCTTATTAAGTAAAATATAAATATCGAAATGGACAATGAAATGCTTTTTCCATCCATTTATATTCGTTAAATTTTGATAATAAAAATTAAAATTTAGGTCGGCAATTATGTGTTGATTTTCTTTTATGTTAGTAATATCACAAAAAAAAATATCACAAACAAATAATTTTTTAGTAATAATCATAAACAAATAAAAGTCGGTTGCGTGTTAGCCTGTACATGCACAAGAAGTGAAACGTCTTTAGGGGACTGCACCTAAATTACATAACGCACTATGGGGGAGGAAAAGTTTTTACATTTTGACATTTAGACAGACGTCATTTTATATTTTTATTTGTGTATTTTGATTAAATTAACATAAAAATAAAGCAGAAAATTTTGTAAACATGACTGAAAAAACAAGGAATCCTCTTATTTCTTAACATTGATTTAAATCATCTCGAAATCTCAAAATCTTCTTATTTTTTACGAAACGAAAATCAATCGTTTAAATATTTTCATTTTTCGTTTACTGTAGGAAAATGATTTTCATTGATCTTTAATTTTAATGATATAATCTTTATTTTTAATTCTCATTTTAATAATAATTTTGCTTTTACATATATATTGTTTTGGGACAACTTAATAAACACATTTAATTATTAGACAAGCTTTTTTGATTTTGGGACTGTACCTAAATTACGTAACCCAAAATTTCATGATTTTGGACTCCAACAAGTTGTCACATTTTTAAAACTCACACCCTACAAATTTTTTTCACAACCACAAATTAAACCAATTCATTATTAAAATAAAAATAAATGCTTCATAATCTATTTCTTCACAATCTATCTTCTGAGGTTGAAATATGTATATCCATATGGTTTTAATCAAACCAGCTCGTCTTTCCATTCAACGTATCATTTGACGTTGTCTTCTAGCTGCAATTCGGATAGGCCGTACTTTCTTAATTAACAAATTTGGTACATTTACGTAACTTTAGAATGATTCTCCAACATATCCTACATTATCCTATATGCATGACTTGTTTTGCATATTCTATTTTTAATGTCTATTTGGAATGATTATGCACATGTTGATATACCATGGTATTATTATATTATATTCTCGACACTAACTGAATTAGTAGGACATAATGAAGGATTTTTTTCAATGCCACCATATTTTGTTAGATTCAGTCTTATTATTCATGATGGGATAAATTCCATCGGAGTGCTGTAATATCTCAAATAATTCATTGAATTAATTGTAGATAATGGTCAGATGATGTGTCAAGTGAAGTGAAGATGGTCATCTTCTTCTCGCCGATACAAGTTTGTTATCCAATTCTAACTTGGTTAGAGTATGACAACAATAGTGATCAACTAGAGAAACAAATCGACTAAACCTGAATCTAATAAACATATGTTTATAAAAGTTTTTTGTTTTCTTATACTTCGCTAGAGTAGTAGACCAATTTTGGTTTATATAGCGTTTAATTTTTTTGGTAGTGTATCTAGTCGGCTAGCCCTGATGAGAATGATATACTTTTTTTAAGTGTAATAAAAAGTTCTTATCGGTTCGAAACTAGATCGATCGACAATTTTGTGGATAGCAAAAAGATTTCATAAATTGCACACCATATTTTGTTAGATTCAGTCTTATTATTCATGATGGGATAAATTCCATCGGAGCGATGTACTATCACAAATAATTCATTGAATTAATTATATATTTTGTGGTATGAGCGAAATCTTCAATCCTTCATCTGACTGGTATAATAGAATTGGTGGTGGCGAAAATCGTCCAGGCATAATATCAAAAAGTGAACTGGAGTTTAACAACACTCGATATTTTTGCATTTTACTATTTGGGTAAAATATTGCTTTTTCTAACATGCTCTGCCACGCGTGAAATATATTTAGACATAGTAAGTTATTTTTAACAATTTCAAAATTTTCAGGTTTATTTCCAGGTTCAGCAAAGGTAGGAAATCCATCTGAAACCAATTGATACAATACTTATGCCTATGTTTTACCTCAAAGTTCAAAATTCTGCTTCTCAATTTCATAATTAATTGTCTGCCTTGATTGCTTGATTTAGATTGATGTCTGCCATAGTTCTCATGTGGTCAATCAAACGAGATAATTTAGTATATATATATATATATATATATATATATATATATATATATATATATATATATATATATATATATATATATATATATATATATATATATATATATATATATATATATATATATCAATATGTGTTATAATTAGGCTGACCATCCGTCCCTTTTTTCAAGGGACAGTCCCTTATTTGAGTATGGCATTCTTTAAATTTTAAATTTTTTAAAGGGACGCAATTTGTCCCTTGTTCTCGCCATTCTTTCCTTAAAGTCCCATATTTTATTCATATCCCTGAAATCACATATTTATTGCAACGCGTGAAAATCATTCATGTAGGCAACAACGGCAAATCTCTGAATTTTTAAATCTAACTGCAATACAAATTTTATTATTTTGTAGCTACATACAATGCAGCTAGTGTGTAGCGACAATGCCATTTTTCTTATTGTGAACAGAACGCTTGTGCCAGGACAAAATCAGAGGCATTTATTTGCAATATTTTTACACCATTGTCTTTAAATTCAATTGCAAATGATGTGTCTTCTGTGAGTTTATTAACTAAGTATTCAGACTGTTCGAATCACGGAAGCATCAAACTCTGCCCAATTTTGGGCAGATACTTTTTACTAAAACCAGGAATTGTTGTAAACATTTTTGAAAATAAACAATTACCAGGAGAAACATCTGACACTATAACAAGTTATATTAAAGAAGTTTTAATAAAATATGGAATAACCAATAAACTGCTGGCTTTATGTGCTGATAATACAAACTGCAACTTTGGTGGCGCTGCAAGAAAAGAAAAAACTAACTTTTTTCTAAAAAAGGTTTGTCCCTTATTTTTGCTGTTCAAAAATGGTCACCGTAGTTATAATATAGTTTAAAACAATAATAAAAAATATGTGTAAAATAAGTGTAAAAGTATAATATAATATTTCAGAATCCTTTCACTTAAATATTGGTTGGCATATGGTTTTATTGATTGATAATTTTAATCAAACTAAACAAATAGTCGGACGTGACATGGCATAGTTTGACTCCCTCCCCCCCCCATTCGTAACAAATTTTCACATAATTATTACACCCGTCCTCCCCTTAATGCGTTACGTAATTTAGGAACAGTCCCTTTAAATAAAAAAAGGATTTGTGCTACAAGAGATGAAAATGCCGTTTTTGGTGAGTGAACATTTGTTCATGAGACGTGGCAGTGTCGAGTGGTGCAAGTTTACGAACGAAAAACGTTTTCATCTCTCGTAAATATAAACGATATTTATTATAAATCATTTAATGATCAAGCAACAACATAACATTTAAAATTCATATTCTATTTTTTCTATGGATTGATTTAAGAACTTTGTAAAATTACATGAAAATACTATAGCAAGTCGTACCAAAAGATTATTTTCAAATGTACAGCCAAAAATGCTAATTATTTTTTTATATATTAATTTTTTTTTCCATAAATTCAACTTGTTTTATCAAAGCGATGCGGTAGATCGCTGTTCGTGAAAAAAATAGCGATTACCACATTTGCTTATTTACGCTGTACCTAGTAGTCATAACCTCAAAAAAAGGTTTTGATCTAATGTTGTCCATAAGCTTATGGCGACTCGTTTAACATAAACTCACCTTTAAATATTAATATGAAATGAATTTAATACACATGACTGTAAACAAAATTTGTTAAAATATAACATTATGAAAAAAGTTTTGAGTTTTGAGAAACTAATGTTAAAATAATTTTTAAGACGAATAAGTTTCATACTGTCTTTGGCTCCATCTATTGAACGCTTTTTACAATAAAAAAAAATCAACAAATGTCAATTTTACTCTGATTCTGTTGTTAAGAAAAAAATTAGAAAGGAAACTGTCATAAAAAGTAAAAACTTTATTATCATTTAATTTTACTCTGATTTTGCATAAAAAAGCTAAAGCAAATTAGCTAAGAGTTAAGACCAATTTTAAAAGGGAATGTATTTGGTTTGTAGTGTGACATAAAAACATTACATATTATAATTTGTCCTTTTAATGCGTATGGACATATATTTTTGGACATTTGTAGGGTGATTTGTGTTTTAAATAAGAGCGGGGTATATTATCTAGTGAATTTGTTCCAAATAATTTTTTTTCCTGGATTGCAATATTTTTTTCTAAAATTTTACTCTGATTCTGCGTAAAAGGTTTTAACAAGACAATTTTTTTTAAAAAGAAATGTGTTAAGGTTGTCATAAAAACATTATTATAATTTGTTTTGCTGCGAATGACTGAATATTTATACAATATTTTGTGACGAAGGAGCTCCCAAACACAATCTTTTCGTGCTCATTTCTTCGCTTTTACTTTCCTCCGTCACAAGGTGCCCGATTCCAGGTTCCACCAATTTATTTTTGTCTCATGACAATAGACCCATCTTTTAAAACCAAGTTTCAGTTTGCTAATAATGCAAAATTTTATTAATTTAAATTACAACCATTCTCATGTTTTAGTTTTGCAATCTGGCAAAACATCTTTATTAAATTAAATAAAATTAAATCTAATTTAAAAGGTTTTCTAAAAAGATAATTCTCCAATTTCGTTATTGTTAACATTAAAACTAAAACTCCGTTGTGATGTTTTTCTGTTAACTTTTATTTTTTTTGAAACTTGATAAATTCTCTATTTAATTGTGGAAAAAAATATTCCCACAGTTTTAAAGTGGAATTCTCGAATCACTATTTTTTTTTTGTTTTTTTTTGTTATCATCATTACGAGGACTCAGATAACACCGAGGTGTAAACTTTGGTGATATTATATGGGATTTTTGCATTAAATTTCTAGACAATACTTTGTGTGAATTCATAGAATGGGGAACATTTCTATTCTAATTAACATCCTAAGTCACGTTTGTATAGTCATTATTGATTGTTTCCAATCAATGTGAAATCAATGGCTGACACTTGGTCAATTTCTAGTTCTATATGTATTAACATTAGACTACATTAAGGGAATTTAAATTTTATTTAAGATTTTTGAGATCAATTAAACTCAAGTAAGTAAAGAAGTAATTGGAATTTTTTCAATTCAAAGGTATGGTTTGAAGTTTTTCAGAAAAAAACTCCAATTCAGATTTTTCGTGTTTCGGATCGGATTCGAACCTACCCTCGTCAGTGCCCGGCTCGAATCCTTAGGCAGACACGCTATCGATTACGCCGTTGAGGCGATGACAATTTCAAAGTTGAAACTTCTTCATCACTTATTTATTTTACTTAAGTTGAATTTTTCCACTGTCATTAGACTCCATATTATGGAAATGTTTTTACATTATATGGGATTTTTGCATTAAATTTCTAGACAATACTTTGTGTGAATTCATAGAATGGGGAACATTTCTATTCTAACTAACATCCTAAGTCACGTTTGTATAGTCATTATTGATTGTTTCCAATCAATGTGAAATCAATGGCTGACACTTGGTCAATTTGTAGTTCTATATGTATTAACATTAGACTACATTAAGGGAATTTAAATTTTATTTTAGATTTTTGAGATCAATTAAACTCAAGTAAGTAAAGAAGTAATTGGAATTTTTTCAATTCAAAGGTATGGTTTGAAGTTTTTCAGAAAAAAACTCCAATTCAGATTTTTCGTGTTTCGGATCGGATTCGAACCTACCCTCGTCAGTGCCCGGCTCGAATCCTTAGGCAGATACGCTATCGATTACGCCGTTGAGGCGATGACAATTTCAAAGTTGAAACTTCTTCATCACTTATTTATTTTACTTAAGTTGAATTTTTCCACTGTCATTAGACTCCATATTATGGAAATGTTTTTACATTATATGGGATTTTTGCATTAAATTTCTAGACAATACTTTGTGTGAACTCATAGAATGGGGAACATTTCTATTCTAATTAACATCCTAAGTCACGTTTGTATAGTCATTATTGATTGTTTCCAATCAATGTGAAATCAATGGCTGACACTTGGTCAATTTAAGTAGTTCTATATGTATTAACATTAGACTACATTAAGGGAATTTAAATTTTATTTTAGATTTTTGACATTAAGGGAATTTAAATTTTATTTTAGATTTTTGAGATCAATTAAACTCAAGTAAGTAAAGAAGTAATTGGAATTTTTTCAATTCAAAGGTATGGTTTGAAGTTTTTCAGAAAATGTAGTCTAATGTTAATACATATAGAACTACAAATTGACCAAGTGTCAGCCATTGATTTCACATTGATTGGAAACAATCAATAATGACTATACAAACGTGACTTAGGATGTTAATTAGAATAGAAATGTTCCCCATTCTATGAATTCACACAAAGTATTGTCTAGAAATTTAATGCAAAAATCCCATATAATGTAAAAACATTTCCATAATATGGAGTCTAATGACAGTGGAAAAATTCAACTTAAGTAAAATAAATAAGTGATGAAGAAGTTTCAACTTTGAAATTGTCATCGCCTCAACGGCGTAATCGATAGCGTGTCTGCCTAAGGATTCGAGCCGGGCACTGACGAGGGTAGGTTCGAATCCGATCCGAAACACGAAAAATCTGAATTGGAGTTTTTTTCTGAAAAACTTCAAACCATACCTTTGAATTGAAAAAATTCCAATTACTTCTTTACTTACTTGAGTTTAATTGATCTCAAAAATCTTAAATAAAATTTAAATTCCCTTAATGTAGTCTAATGTTAATACATATAGAACTAGAAATTGACCAAGTGTCAGCCATTGATTTCACATTGATTGGAAACAATCAATAATGACTATACAAACGTGACTTAGGATGTTAATTAGAATAGAAATGTTCCCCATTCTATGAATTCACACAAAGTATTGTCTAGAAATTTAATGCAAAAATCCCATATAATGTAAAAACATTTCCATAATATGGAGTCTAATGACAGTGGAAAAATTCAACTTAAGTAAAATAAATAAGTGATGAAGAAGTTTCAACTTTGAAATTGTCATCGCCTCAACGGCGTAATCGATAGCGTGTCTGCCTAAGGATTCGAGCCGGGCACTGACGAGGGTAGGTTCGAATCCGATCCGAAACACGAAAAATCTGAATTGGAGTTTTTTTCTGAAAAACTTCAAACCATACCTTTGAATTGAAAAAATTCCAATTACTTCTTTACTTACTTGAGTTTAATTGATCTCAAAAATCTAAAATAAAATTTGGTGATATTGTTTTGGTTGGGGACTCTCGATAGAAAAGTAGACGTGGTCGGTTGTAGCAATTTTTGACTTATTTTGGAAAAGAACGGTTTGGACGTTAATCCACGGAAATACGGTTATATTATCTTTTTTTTTTTTTTGTTTTGTTTTGGAATCTAGTGTGTTTGTTTTCGATATATGAAAAAATCTAGCTATTTAGTGAATTTACGTGTAAAACTAAAAAGAAAATTTATTATTTTGAAATTTAGATATATCAAAAATATAGCTATTTAGTGAATTTACGTGTAAAACTAAAAAGAAAATTTATTATTTTGAAATTTAGATATATCAAAAATATAGCTATTTAGTGAATTTACGTGTAAAACTAAAAAAGAAAATTAATTATTTTAAAATTTAGATATATCAAAAATATAGCTTTTTAGTGATTTTTCTTTGTTTGAAACTTAAAAGAAAATTAATTATTCTCGTTAAATAAATATTGGAGCACTATTGGAGATTTTGGTCTTTTTGTTAACTATACTTCTGGAATGAGAACCTTCACGCAGAAATAGGTGAGTAAAGTACGCTAAGTATTATATTAGCTAGTAAGAAATTAATTCCGCACAATGTCGTTTTTTTATTGTGTGCTAGTGTTACTCTCAATAACAAATAAAGACCAAATGTCACACTAATTGTTGAAGGTGTGAAGATAAAGTGACTTCGCGGTACAGCGATTGGGTATTAATTTCAGCCCTGCCATGTCTATAAGTTAACTTTCTGATCCTCTAGGACCCTCTGGTTGCCGGACACACCCACGACCACCTTTTCCCTGAAACTCCAGCCTCGCAATGAGCAGGTCTGGATTTTCCAACCAGAGGGACAAAAATAAGATTCGTTAATCCCAGGACATCCCGTTTCCTCTTTCGAGGAACTAGGATGGCTTCAGGATTTCGTTTCAATTTATACAATTATTATATTTATACAATTTATTTATACAATCACTTTTTCTAGAAATTTCAAATTATAGAAATTATGGTTGGTGTGTTCGTTTTATATTCTTCAAAAATATCATTTAATGAAATTTTACCATGATGATTTTGGTCTTGACTAAGAAACATTAGAAAGGATGTTGTCATAAAAACATTATTATATAGCTTTTTTCTTAAACATATGTATTTATCGATCTAACTTAAATGAAATTAAAAACTGCACCGTAAAGTGCCGATCACTAGACCCCTACAAAACGCCGCGTGTTCTATTTAACACTTTTGTCCCTAATAATGTTCCCGGGTATGCAAATACTTTTTCTAATGATCAAATTTTATAGCTGTCAAAATTTTTTCAAGTAGGACAATTTGCTGTGGATAGGACAGCAAATTGCATAGTTTTAGTCGATTTGCAGATACAAATAAACAAAAATTTTCACCGTAACAAGTGGATAAACGTTTGTTGAATCTTATTTTGAAATATGAAATTACATACTCTGAAAATTATTTTTAATTCAAAAATAGTTTCATTAAAATTAGTTTCTAGTTAAATAAAACAAAAGTGAGACAATATAAATTCAGTATTTGTATACTGAAAAATCACATTGAAATTAATCTTAATATTAAAGAAATTTGAAATTAATGTTAAAGCAATGATACTTGAACTAAATCTGTTACTTATATTTTTTTATAGTTCTAAGCCATGTTTAATATCGAAAGTTCATCTGAAGGCGATAAACAAATTATTGTAGATTCTGGACCAAATAGTAAACATGACGAGACTTATATTTTGGTTTTACATCATATGCTTAAGCAATTCTAGTATACTCCTCAAAATATTTGGTGCCAATATGCGAGGTTCACCCAACCAACCCACACCACTAGATAAATCTTTGGCCCAAATTATATATCTTGCGGATTATTGGGTATGTTGTTTTTATGAGCGCAGAAAAATTGGAAATAATTCAATCAATCGTGAAAGTTGGTATACTTTTATTATTTATTTCATTATATAATCCAAGCTCATAAAATTTATTATTTACTACAAAAACTCGTGATATGAGCTACAAAAAACATCAAAAATGTAAATTTTAGTTCGTGAAAAAGGTGCAGTTTAAAGTTTAATAGTCAAAACTATCTGTTCAGTACAAAAAGAAGTGATATTCTGTGTCAAATAGAAACGAGTGTAAAACAAAACATTTCCAAATAATTAGGTGTTCTACATGTTTGAAATACTTACTTTGTCACTCGGATTAGAGATTAGAATTAGAAACAACTTCAACTAACTAGGTATTAAAACAAAAGTTTCTAGTAAAAATAAAAGTACAAAATAATATTTATTTATTTATTTATATTCGAATGCAAACGTGGAATGCGATATTTATACGATCGACTGAATCGAGAGAAGTGCAGAACCATTACGAAACCTCAGGACTAACAGATTATAACTTTAATGAAATTCTGTTCAAATAACATGTTCTTAATCTACAAACTAGGGTCTGCAATATAAAATACTAGCTAATAAATTAGCTTGCATTTCTTTTATAGAATTTTCATTTTGTATATAATATTTCACATTAAATAAAAGTTTTAACTGTCACTGAGGTTTTGTGATGGTTCTGCACTTCTCTCGATTCGGCCGATCGTATAAATATCGCATTCCACGTTTGCATTCGAATATAAATAAATAAATAAATATTATTTTGTACTTTTATTTTTACTAGAAACTTTTGTTTTAATACCTAGTTAGTTGAAGTTGTTTCTAATTCTAATCTCTAATCCGAGTGACAAAGTTAGTATTTCAAACATGTAGAACACCTAATTATTTGGAAATGTTTTGTTTTACACTCGTTTCTACTTGACACAGGATATCACTTCTTTTTGTACTGAACAGATAGTTTTGACTATTAAACTTTAAACTGCACCTTTTTCACGAACTAAAATTTACATTTTTCATGTTTTTGTAGCTTTAACTTAACATTTTAATCCACTCAAATGTTCATATATTTAATTATTGTATATCACTCCACTCTAATATTTTATTATCAACAAATAAACCTAAAAAACCAACTCTAATATTTAAACTTAAATACGCAACTCTTTTTCTTTAACCACGACTGCTTTAAATAATTTATTTTAACCGACTCTTTTAGTTTAACCTGTAAGCACAACTCTATAATTTTATTTGAATTTTCGACTCTTTTAGTCTAATTTATAAGCACAACTCCATTCGATCGCAAAAATATAACTCAACTCGATCGATGTAATCTACTTTAATTTATAATATAAAAATTATTTGGGGAAATATTAGTCGTCACAAATCATTTATTTTAACATAATAATTTTGTAGTTTTGTTAAATAAACAAATACGAAAAACAAAACATTCAACTTCCTCTATTTCTTGTATTTTACAATGCGAAATAAATAATTAAAATTATTATTTAAACCAAATTACGCAATACAAGAAATGTTGAACTTTCAGTCATTGTTTGTTTCTATTATTTGTTTTAAAACTAATTTAATTTTTTTAAACTGATAAATTGGGATGTGACGATATTTCCAAAACGATCATTAACGAGTAAAATAAATCTGTGGTCTTGTCTGAAACTACATTAAATATTATCTACAAAGATGTATAGCATAGCAAAAGGATAAATCTCGACTATAGCAAAATATATGGAAGATCTTATTAGCTTCGCAGGGAAGTGCGATCACGTTGCAGTTACCACAGAATACATAATTGCTATATCATTATGAATTGGTTAATAATTAATAATTTTTAGTTAATTAATAATTTTTTGTTTAATAATCGATACATGGGCCGAAGCTTAAGATCTCCTTCCTTCGTAAAACCCATTACACTCTCCTTTACTCATGGGCCGAAGCTTCACAACTTTTTCCTTCGTAAGACTCACTTCATTCTCCGTTACTCATAAGCCGAAGTCTAACATCTCCTTCCTTCGTAAGACCCACTCCACTCTTCTGAAATCTTGGGCCGAAGTTTAAGATCTCATTCCTTCG
Organism: Diogma glabrata; assembly: GCA_963693315.1. NCBI lineage: Eukaryota > Metazoa > Arthropoda > Insecta > Diptera > Cylindrotomidae > Diogma > Diogma glabrata. The sequence continues at coordinate 14,536,775 of OY856187.1, read as the reverse complement.
TAAGACCCATTACACTCTCCTTAATTCATGGGCCGAAGCTTCATAACTCTTTCCTCCGTAAGACCCACTTCATTCTCCATTACTCATGGGCCGAATTAATCACCTTTTCCTTCATAAGACCCACTCCACTCTCCTAAACTCATGGGCCGAAACAAATTTTTCGAATTTTCTGATTTTTTTATTTACTATCTCTAACGTTACCCATATGTTACCATAACATGACCATCTTCTAACGTTAACCATCTATCTGTTGACAAAACAGATATGGTCCTTATGAATATAAAAATCAGATTTCATCTAATTAAGCAGAACCTCCAAATATCTGATCTTAAAGAAATATTCCCAACGTTACCCAAATGTTTTTACAACATGAACATCTTCTGACGTTAACCATTTATCTGTTGACGAACAGGTACGGTTCTTATGGATATTTAAAACGACATTTCATCGTTAATCAGATATTTTTTTCAAAGCGATCTTTTTCTATTACACGTCTCCAAGGTAAACATTGGTCTCAGTCAACTTTGTACTGTCAGACTTTACCATACTTGTGTTACCTTATGCACTTCTTTGCTTACGCTAAATTTCTGCTTATTCTTGCTTTTAACGCTAATTTTCGAAAAATGAACTGATATTCACGTTTGTACATGCTAGTATTGTCTCAGTCAACTTTGTTCTGTCAGACATTCAGCATCACCGACGTTACTTTTCTGCTTCTCGTATTTTAAACGAACCTTTTAACCTATGGTACACATCTCCACAAATATTGGTCTCAGGCAACTCAGCTCTGTCAGACCTATATCTCCACTCGTGTAACTCCATAATTGTTCGTTTCTTTTTTTTTGCAGAACTTTAATTCGTAAGACCCATAATTTTTTTTTCTCCACCAACTGGTATCGATTACTAAACAACTCTCTCGCTTAACACAATCTCTCTCTCTCTCCTAACACATTATTTCTTTACTCCCTCTCTCTCTCTATTTCTTTCTCTCTATTTTTCTTTCTCATTTTACATAATTCTATATCGTTCCATCTTCGATGGCACTATGGGGGCAGTGTTGTGGTGAACATTTAGATTAAAAATGTTTAAAATTTTAATTGTAGCAAGCAATGTTTTTATCGCTTAAAAAATTTATAAAAAACAAAATAGTTTTTTATAGAGGTCTGGTTTTTCTTTTTTTGAATAAAGTTTGTTTTTCCAAATTTCAATAAATAGTAAACAAATTCTCTTATTATGTTTTTGTCTTTTAAAAAATGTTAAATTAGTACTTGAAATAAAAATTATTTAAGAATAATAAATTTATGAATAATTCATTATGTTATAATGGGAAATATGAAAATTAGTGTGTTGAAAGTGAAGAAGGATTTGAATTTTTAAAACTAGATGTTAATAGTGCACGAACAATAATAATCCAATCATACATTGAAAAACAAATAAGCTGTAAATTACAATTTCTCTTTATGAATCCAAATGAAAAAATGAATGGCAATACATATACATATACATTTGCTCATGCCGTGTAATTATATTTATCCACGACTACTAAAGAATATATGCTTTCCATGCGTATGTCTTTCTCTTCCATTGTAATTGTATTCATTCCACAACTAGTGAATTTGATTAAAATTCTTTAACAGCTCTATAGTTTATTAAATATTCCCCTAACAAATTAAACAACAAACTTGTTTTTTTGCTATCTTTGATGTTTTTATTTCAATATGGCGATACAAATTTTTGCATGAAAACTGGAAATTAAACGAAATATTTTACAGTCGTGGATAAAATAGGGCCATTCCGCGGTAATCGATACCAAAAAGTAGAAAAATAACTTGCAAATATGTTTACTTACATAGAAAATTAACAGGCTTTATATTTTAATTTATCATTATTTAAAAGAATTTCCATAATATTTTTGCCGATTTTCGTAATATTTTGTTCAAGTCAAGTGAGCGGATTTCAAAGTCTATATAGCATGGAAAAAATTTACTAAAATAGCAACACGATTTTTACGTCAATCACATTCAAAAACCCGCCATTCACATTTGCTACCTATACTGCGACTCATTATTATTTGTTGAAAAAAAAATTGAAAGCAATCAGGTAAGTAGTAATCATTTTATTGATGAAATTGTAACGCAGGAATTTTTGTAACGCCCCTCACAAAATGTATAGAAAAGTTCATTCTACATTAGGCTGACTAGCTTTTATTTGGTATTGACCTTACAAAAGTAAGGTTATAGGATTAAAAAATCCTTGAAAAATATTCGTGTGAATTAAAATAGACCTTGCGTTAAAATATAGGCTGATTTATTTGTGTAACACCCGTCACACCTTTCACCCGTTACAATTTTCTTTACTAATGTTATAATTTTTTAAGTGCACAATAGGAATATAATACGTTCCTCTATGTGTGTCGATGTGTTCCACCTATCCAATATCCCTGTGTGAAAAAATTGATAGCTTTTTCAGACGGATGCCCAGTTCAAAAACAAATTTACTATTTCCAGTGTCTATTACAGTGAGAGACTGGAGGGTGGGCTTTCTTTGCCTTTAGTTATGGTAAAGGCGCTGTCGACGGCTGTATGCAACTGCGACGGATAGACTTTGGCGGGCAATAAAGTCTCGGTGAACTTTTATCAACATATTCAAATCCAAAGGGCGCGCGTTAAGTATCATTTCGTCAATGAAAACGACATTCATGATCTTTAGTAAGTAGGGTACCGATTAGAGAAGTACCGAAGTAGAGTACACGAGTAAAAGAACCGATGGAATAATGGAATACTTTAAAGATGCTACCTCAACTGCAAAAACCACTATTTTAGATACTTGACTGGAACTTCCATTTCATATGGTCTTACAGGGAGTTCAAACTCTCAAAAATGTCTTTTATTTAGAGACAAAAATAATCATAAAAGTCCAAAATAATAAAGAAAGTCTCAAAACTTACTTAAGAACTTGTTTAATTTACACTCGTAACACCCGTCACAAATCTTGTAACACCCGTCACAATCTTCTGGACGATTCTTTAACTCACAACCTAGCTGTTAATTTTGCGACAAAAATTTCTAGTTTAGCTAAACTCTAAAGATTGGTCAACAAGATATCATATTTTGTAAGAGTACTCGTAACACCCGTCACAGGGTTTAAATCTATTATTACATGTAAACGCTTTTTGTTTTACTATAAGAAATCATTGAAATGAATTGAATTGTATTCAAAACACAGAGATGTTTGTTCTAATTTGGAAATTATATCAGTTTAAATGCGTACAAATGTAACACCCGTCACTGCGGAATGGCCGAATACCATCTTGTATTCGCTTAGGATGATGGCAATCCTTAACTCGGATGATTGATCACTCGGATGAATCCTCCACTCGCTACGCTCGTTTCGGGAAACTTCATCCTCGTGAAGAATTGCCTTCATTCTAAGCTCATACAAGAATCTACTATAACTACACATTGGATAATAAAGCTAATTCTCGCGTCTGTTTTCAACATCGAAGGAAGCTTCAAGTTATCTGCCAGGAAATAGTACATTTGTTTTTTATTTAAAAGGGAATGTTATGCAACAATTGATTATGCAGTGAAAGTAAATGGTAATTTAAATAATACAATTGGACCTTATATTCATATCCCATGGCATTATTTAGCCTTCAATTAGCTATATAACTACACTAGTATTCAAATATCGAAGCATATTTTTATTTTTTAAATCAATTGCGTAAGTTAAAACGATTTTAAGGACCTATCATTTTGGATTTTTTACCACAGATGACGATGACAGCAAACCCCTCAAACTTTGGGCAACCAACTGATAGCAACCACCTCAAAAATTAGAAAGGGTTACAAAAATTTACTTGATCTTAATAAACACATTTCGATCAAAGTTGTTTGATATTTCACGTTTTGAAAATTTAATTAATTATAAACTTGTAATAAAAAACTACAAATACCGCATTTATAACGACATAGCAAATTAGTAGATAGTATATTGATTGGCATCATTTCGTATTTAATATGAGTTTACAGCGTGGATTGCAAATTAAATCTTTTATGATAAACACATTTTAGTTTAAATTACTATCTGTCAAACTTTCAAAAAAGTAATGAAAAATCCCGGGAAAAAATAGACAGATCTAAAAAGATCTGATTAGATCTCTTTTGATCAAATTAGATCTAATGAGATCTTTGTTTTGAGTCAAAAAAATGAAAGTTTGAGCTTTACAGATCTGAAGAGATCTCCTTAGATCAAGGTAGATCTTCAAAGATTAAAGAAAAAATTAGCGTTTGATCTTTGAAGATCTACAAATATCTGAAAAGATCTCTTCAAATCTTGATAGATCTTCAAAGATCAATGTAAAAATTTGCGTTTGATCTTTGATGATCTACCAAGATTTAAAAAGATCTTTTCAGATCTGCAAAGGTCAAACACTAGTTTTTATCTTTGATCTTTGAAGATCTACCACGATTTACAGAGAACTGCAAAAATGTGAAATAATAGAAAAAAAACTTTACAAAAATATTGTTCAGCTCTAAAGAAATCTCTGCCAATTTTCCAACAACTTAACAGTATTTATTTGCATGTGACGATGTATAAGATATATAATCTTTTTAAGCAATACCGGATATATGAAAAATTAGCGATCAAATAAGTTAGAGATCAAATAAGCTTACTTGAAAACTTATTTGATCGCTAATTTTTCATATATCCGAACTGATCAGCCAGAGTTCTGATTATTTTCCATTTATATATTTAAAAAAAAAATTAAAAATTATATGCTAGCATTTCTCATTACCACTTTTTGAAATCATTGCTTCTACGTCAACAAAATGTCTACGCAAAACTTTATTTATAAGCTTAGCGCAGCACGCCGGGCCCTCCATAAACTAACTCATACCATTATCACGTCAAATCAATTCTACCTTCATCTGGCAAATTTAACAAACACAGGAATTTTAACATGATAAATACCACGTCCAATTCATTTCTTCATTCACAACATTCATAGAAAAATATTACGTCTATCCACTCCTATAATTAAAAAACAAAGAAAAATTTTACGTCTATCCATCCCTACATCAGTTCATAAACTAAATTCTCTAAACTTCAAAGGAAACTGGAAATGTATAAATTAACTGAGAGAAAATAAATATAAAAAAAGAAAATAAAGTTTTAAGTTTTAAATTCGTGTTATTTTTACTTGTATGTAAACTTATAATGCATATGTATATAAAAAGTTTTTCTATATAATAACTTTTTCATTTATGATCCGAAAAATCTTTAAAATCTAAGTTACCCTAATATCAGTTAGCTGTGAAAATTTGAAATGAATCAAAATTCGAATAAAAAAGCCTTAAGCTGTACAAAGTTTTTTTTTAGCGTATTAATATATAAGATAAAATAAACTTTTATAATATAATAATTTTGTTTAAAAGCGTTGTTTTTTTCTCTAGTAAGGAGTAATCAACTTAAATTCATCAAAAGTTCATTAAATTCATCTCTAAAAGCCATAATTGAGTTATTTTTCACTTTTTAGTGCCTCTTTTGTTTTTTTCTGAAGTCGGTTCTATTTTTTTTTAAAGTTTAATTTTAATAAATAGGATCTTGTTAGATCAAATAAGATCTTGATAGATCGAAGCAGATCTAAATTTATCAAAGAAGATCTGCTTAGATTCAAGAAGATCTGCATTTTGGAACATATCTATACAGATCTGTTTTGATCTAAGGAGATCTGCGCAGATCGTTATAGATATGTTCCAAAATGAAGATCTACGCAGATCTGCTAACGCAGATCTGACAAGATCTCTTCAGATCTCTGTATTTTTTCCCGGGATATGATAACTAGACCATTCCTCAAATTGTTTCTCTGATTGTTGAAAAATATTTTAAGGAGAAAAGAAATTTGATGATTTAAAATTTTTAGGAACAAAACAATAGACTATATTACGGTGTGGATATCAAAGATTTTTATTTGCAATGAAGTTTACAGCGTCAATTATCAATTAAAAATAATTTGCTAGATAGTGGGCTGCTTACTTTATCACTAGTAATTTAAAATAAATTTCAATTAAAACACTTGTCTCTTTCCGCAAAATTTGAATTTTATTTGTTTATATTAAACAACTAACCCGATCGATTTCAGCTGTTATGCTATCTTCAGATAAACTAAAGACAGAAGATTTGATACAAAGTAATTTTTTCTTATTATATAACAACATAATAGTAGATTCTTGTATGAGTTTAGAATGGTGGCAGTTCTTCACCAGTATGAAGTATCACAGCACGAGCGAAGCGAGTGGAGTGAATCATCCGATTGAAGAATCGTCATCATCCTATGCTAATACAAGAGCTATTTTATCCACGACTGCTAAATATTCCGAATAATTTCCAGTTTGCCTGCTAAAGTTTTTATCACCATAATGAAATACATCATAGACTGCATATTAAAACAAAACAATAGACATTATACAAAAAAATTAAATTTTAGATTTTTAGTATAGAAATATCAAAAGGTTAGAGAACAATATATAAAATAAAAATTTAACGGAAAATGTTAAATTTTTTATTTTATATTTTATATTTTATATATGTATTGTTCTCGTTTTAACATTTTGATATTCCTGTACCAACAAATGTTAAGATTTGATTTTGTTAGGGGAAAATTTAATGAACAATAGAACTAGGTAGAAGGTAACGATCGTTACATTCTACAACAAGTGAGAGTATGTATAACATTACAATAGAAGACATACACATGGAAAGCATATATTCTATACTCTATAGCAGTCGTAAATAAAAAAGTTGTTTTTTAAAAACTAAAATTTATTTCGAGTGAAAATATAGGCAACATTCCAAAATAGTCCAGGAAAATTAGTCAAATAAAGGCAAGAATCTCGGAATGAGAGATAGTCGGCTGTAAACTTGTATAAACCTTTATTTTGGTACCCTAAATCTTGTCTCAAAACCTACTTATCGTAGGGTGTCCGCGTCTACAGATATTCCAAGGTCAAAGGTAAAAAAATCGATTTCATACACATTTATTGCAAATATCTCGTTTCCTATGGGCTTTATGCTATTTGTATATATAATAAATATTGTAGAGGATTAAATTCTCTACAACTTTTGTTTAAACATTTTTTTATATATTGAACCATTTTTGAGATAGAGAGCAGAGCGCGCGCAGTGTTTAACTATTTAGAGTATCATTCGAGGTCAACCTGTAGTTTCGATTTAAAACATGATGTATAAAGTTTATAAACTATTGATAAATATATGATTCTAAATAATTTGCACTTTTTATTAACTATTACGTTATAGTTAATATTTTTTTCCATAATTCAGTATCTTTTCATTTAATAACACTTACCTACTCGTGTAATTATAAAGTTATTAAGGGAAATACTTTAATTATTTTTTAATTCTAATATAATTTATACTATTTACTTCCTAACTAAATAAAAAGAAAAGAATTAAATTTTTAAGTAATGTTTTTATTGAAAAATACCGTTCCATACATATATGAACGTTGAAATTTAAAAATTGAATAATAATAATAAAAAAAACTACAAGTCATACCCTAACCAAGTCTGAACTTGATAATAAACACGCTTGAAATGTTGGTGAGCTGCTGCACTCGTTGGTGGAAGATCTGATAACTGCACAGGTTTATGCAGTTTTGTTAATTTGATGAACTGTGCATAGCGAAGACGATTGATACAGTCCTCAGATTTTGGAGCATTATAGATCGCCAACAAGGCTCGCACTCCATTCTCAAATAATGATTGAACTGGGCAATTTCCTTCTTCAAATGCTGCAGCAATTTGATCCAAATTCGGAAGTCTCTCTAGTGTTTTTACAAAAGTTTTTTTTCCTTTTCTAAAGAGCATGTAAACAGTTCGGCACTTTTCATGCACTTGTACAGAGGTTACGGTTTTTAAAGAATTAATAAGACCGTCGTTTCTTTCGATGCTTGCAGTTCTCAGATTTTTTATACCACGCACTACATTTACTAATGATTCACCTTCCGAATCTGACTTTTTACATATAAAACACAAATTATCCATAACTCTTAAAATTGTACGTCCGTATAACGAATTACAATGGTTCCGTTATGTCAATTGTTTTGTTTCTATGCTATCTATGATTTACATATTTTAACATGCTGACAAAAACTTTAGCAGGCAAACTGGAAATTAATCGAAATATTTTACTGTCGCGGATAAAATAGCATCTTGTATTCGCATAGGATGGTGGCAATCCTTCACTCGAATGATTCCCTCCACTCGCTTCGCTCGTTACGGTAAATTTCATCCTCGTGAAGAATTGCCATCATTTAAGCTCATACAAGAATTTATTATTTCCTTAATAACTTTATAATTACACGAGTAGGTAAGTGTTATTAAATGAAAAGATACTGAATTATGGAAAAAAATATTAACTATAACGTAATAGTTAATAAAAAGTGCAAATTATTTAGAATCATATATTTATCAATAGTTTATAAACTTTATACAGCATGTTTTAAATCGAGACTACAGGTTGACCTCGAATGATACTCTAAATAGTTAAACACTGCGCGCGCTCTGCTCTCTATCTCAAAAATGGTTCATTATATAAAAAAATGTTTAAACAAAAGTTGTAGAGAATTTAATACTACAACATTTATTATATATACAAATAGCATAAAGCCCATAGGAAACGAGATATTTGCAATAAATGTGTATAAAATCGATTTTTTTTACCTTTGACCTTGGAATATCTGTAGACGCGGACACCCTACGATAAGTAGGTTTTGAGACAAGATTTAGGGTACCAAAATAAAGGTTTATACAAGTTTACAGCCGACTATCTCTCATTCCGAGGTGAAACCCCTAATATTCCTGGACTAAAAATGAATATAATAAATTAAAATAAATTTAAATTTTAACTCAATTGTCATCCCGATAAAAAAGTTGATTTTATTAAAATTGATTTTTACCAAAAGTGGCCAATTATTGTGAGTTGTACAAAAACTTTGTATACTAATAATATTCATCAAAATCAGTTAGCAGTGGTTTAAGTTATTAAAGTTTAAAACAAACAGCTGTTCGGTGTCCGGTCAAATTACCACTTTCTGCATTTTTAAAGTGTTAAAAATAGTATCAAATCCCTATATCTTTTAAAACAAAAATACTAAGCGTTTACAGGTAGGAGGTACAATCAGTTTTTTTAACCGTTATCCTCCACCACTTTGTGTTTACAATTTATATAATTTCGACAACCTAAGTTTTTTGTTTTTAAATTTTGCAAACCTTTTCTTCTATGTCAAGAACAATTTTCTTTTTTTATAAAAGAAACATAGATCAAATTCACAATTGTATTTAAAATACAGAAAAAACATGAAAATGTCCAAGGATACATATCTGCTTGTATGTCTAAGTTTATATTTTAAAATTTGGAAGCGTAAAAACCATATAAAACCCAAAACTATTTTTTCTATTTTGCGTCTAAAATAAAGTCATTTCGATACCCAAATGCGTATCGAAATGGCCTTCATTACGATACGAAAGTTTTGTCTTTCAAGGTTGGTCTCATTGGTCATACAAACGTCAGTGAACATTAAAACGAATAATTATGTAAATAAAATTAATAAGAATATCTAAATTAGTTTTAAATATTTTAATTAATTAAAATAATTAGGAATAATAACAAAATTTCAAATTGACTATTTTTTAATAAAATACACATTTTTTAAAATTTCAAGACAAAAGATGCAAAATAGAAAAAATAGTATAAAAAACTCGTTTCATAAGACGTTTTATCGCACTTATCCTTTAGAAAACTCCCCGCTGCGCGGGTCGTTTTCTAAACAGATTGCGTGCGATACTATTGTTACATAAGTAAGCTTTTGCAAAGCTAAAAGTTATAATGTTTTTAAAAAGCACAATGAAATGTATAAATAATAAACATTACCTCTGTTGATACTGTAAGTGCGGCTGCTCCATGACGTGCACGATATTCATTGTGCCAACATAAACAATCCAATATGAAATCTTTGTCTTGTAATATGGCCTTTGGTGATTCCTCTCCATTGTTCATGTCACGTTTTGATGATACCTGAAAATATTTAGCAAGCAAGCATTTTTATTGTAAGAAATCATTGAAAATTGAGATTTTTTTCTTAGAGATTGTCTTGTGTGCTGAGATTGAAGTATTTTTCAATTGAAATTTAATTTTGTTTTCTAGAAAACGGAAAATTATTTGGAATTCATTAGAAATATGGTTGCTTGATTTTTCGTTTCGTATTTTATTCAATGACAACTAATTTTTGATGTGGTATTTGAATGTCGACATTGAAGAATCTTAATAAAATATCTTAAGAATGTCTTGCTTTAAAAATCATTCTTGAATTGAGTATCGTTTTTAGGGTTCCGTTTTTTATAACGAACCCTATTGGTGAGAGTACAACGTGTTTTTCGCATTATTTCGATTATCTCGTACACCATTAATCCTATGGACCTAAAATTTGAGGTGCTTATAAAACTAATCTATCCACACAATATGACAGGTTAAAAAATAAATAAAGTTGTTTTCGTTTGTTTTACAGAGGTACTTTGTGAAGCCTTTGAAAAAATACATTTTTTTATCGAGACGAGTATGGTATCATATGAAAGGACTTCACTTTAGTATTCCTTAAAAATGTATTTTGGAATTTCACACCCCACCATTTTTTGTATAATTTTGAAAAATGACGTTTTCTCTATGTTTTATTGCCCCGATTACCTCCGACCCTACTTCATCGAAAATCTTAAAACATATTTGGAATGATAGAAAAATGAGTAGGTTTTCAATGAAAAATATATAATAGTAGTGGCAAATATTCATAACTATATTCATTAAAGGGGTGGGAATGAGAAAGAGTAAAAACACCACTTAAAACCAAGTGAGGTGTCATTTGAAAGAGCATTTGATTTTAGAAACATTGCCATTTTTTTAGAATTTTGCAATCATAGCTTTTGAATTTTTGTAAAAAAAGTGACACAACAAGTTGGAAAAAATTTGAAAAAATTCACGGAGATAGGAGGTTTGATAAACTCTGAACAAAAATTATAGTGAAGTCTCAAATAATTATATTTTTGTGTGTTTAGGGGATGGGTGTAGGGAGGGTAAAAAAACCTTTTTTAGACCCAAGCGAGTGTGGTGTCATTTTAAAGAGCACCTAATCTAAAAAACATTGCATTTTTTTTTAGAATTTTGCGGTGCACAGTTTTTAAGTTATTCTAAGAAATGTGCAAATTTCAGACCGCCCCCCCCTACGTTTCGATACTGATTGACAGAAAAATTGAAAAAATTCAGAGACAGGAAGTTTGCTATGTTTTGAACGAAAATCATAGCGAACTCTCAAATAATTATATTTCTGTGTGTTTAGGGAATGGGTGTAGGGAGGGAGGGTATAAAAAACTTCTTTTGAACCAAGCGAGTGGGGTGTCATTTGAAAGAGCACCTACTCTAAGAAACATTGCAATTTTTTTTAGAATTTCGCTGTGCACAGTTTTTGAGTTATTCTAAAATAGGAGAAATTTCAGACCGTTCTACCCCCCCCCCCCCCCTACGTTTCGACACTGATTGACAGAAAAAATTGAAAAAATTCATAGAGACAGGCAGCTTGCTATATTTTAAACGAAAATCATAGCGAAGTCTCAAATAATTATATCTCTGTGAGTTTAAGGGATGGGTGTAGGGAGGGTAAAAAAAACCTTTGTTTTGAAAAAGCTTTTCTTGACCCAAATGAGTAGGGTTTCGTTTGAAAGAGCACCTAATTTAAGAAACATTGCAATTTTTTTTAGAATTTTGCGATGTACAGTTTTTATTTATTATTTCACTGATGATAGATATATATATCTGAAACCGGTCTGATTTTTATATTTTATAAAAGTTGTTAGAAAAATAAAACATTTTTATTAAATCAACAAATTTAATAATTATTTAATTTTATTTATTGTTAAAAAAGTGTTATTTTAAGTATATGTATACCACCACCACCACTATCATTAATTTCGACGCTTATTTATAGAAAAATGTTCCCAATTTAAACCATTTAAAAGCTGGTTAAATCTTTCTTTAGTTAACATAAACAGCTATGGATAAGATTTAACCTCAAGTAACATTTTATGTGTCATTTTTGATCTTTGAGACGTGATTGACATTTACCATTGACGTCTACGACTAAACATTTATTCTGTTGTGCGTCCATAGTCTGGCGATATAAAGACTATACAACACAACTTTATGTCATTTATTTTTGATATTGTGTTCTTTTACATTCCCGGGACCCTTGGCGAGCGAATTTTATTCGCACTTGTCTGACTTTTTTTAATTTAATATTATTTTTATTTTAAAGTGATATGTTAACTTGAACCAGTCAATGGTATGTGTTAAGTAGCTGATTTGCTAGACAGACATTAAAACAAGGAATTTAAGATATTTTTCTGTGGAATTTTTCTAATACAAAACTCGCGTTTCAGGTATTTAACCGACAACTCTAACCTTGATTTTAAAAATGGCAAAAAAATAATAATAAAAACGAAGAAAACTGTGTAGCCAACACAGTCAATGTGAGGATATCTATTAAAAATAATTATTCCCTTATTATACGACTAGATTCTAGAAACAACAAAGCTGAAATTGTGATATGCTTTACACAGGTTTACAATTCGAAAAAATGTTACATATCATATTACCTTAGTGTTGAATTGCTATGTTGTTTTTGTTTTATTGCCAACTGAAATTTTATTGTGATACATTTGAGCAATTTCACACAAGTTCAGCAAATTTTTGGGAAATTTTGACTTGACCCCTTTTAATTTCCATTATTTTTTGTTTATAGATAGTCTTTCATAAATAAAAAATACAAGTTCTCTTGGAAATTTTTTTTTCGACCAGGGGTCTTCACAGGGTGACCCTCAATTTTTGTTATTTTAAAACTACTAAATCGATTTTCATAAATGAATAGGTATTAGAACGTTGTCGTTGAATAGGTATTAGAACAAAGTTTTTAAGAATGTACACTATTAATTTTTTGAAATAATTTTTAACGGTGTAACATAAGAAAAAAACGGTGTAATTGAAGAAAAGATGGCGCTACGCCCTTTTTATTTTTTTTTTAAAGTAAATGGAAGCTTATTTTATATATAACTACTTGTGACAGTTTAGTACTAGTGATATTTTTTGTTTTAAAGATAAAATTCGTTGTGCATATGACTGTCGGGAATCAGTTTTTTTTGTTCTGAAGGAAAATTATAAAAATGGCGTTATAAACTAAGAGATTTTTTTTTTATGTTAAATATCAAATATTTTATTATTAAATGAACTTCGAATGAACTTCGGTCGAAAAAAAAATTTCTAAGAGAACTTGTATTTATTATTTATGTAAGACTATCTATAAACAAAAAATAATCAAAATTAAAAGGGGTGAACTCAAAACGTTGTTGAATCTTCGTGAAATTGCTCATTTGATAATTTAAAATAAATAAAATTCAAATTTTGCAGAAAAAGTCAAGTGTTTCAATTGAAAATTGTTTAAAATTATTAGTAGAGTGTCAAATCTATATGCTCTCTGTCTAGAAAAATGCCATACTTTTTGAAAAAAAAAAATAATAAAAATGTATTAAGGTAGCAATTTTTTAAAAACATCTGAGTTTTCGTTATGAAACCACACGTAGATAAATAAATTGGGTGTACTTTTTCAATATTTTTTATTTTATTATTTTCTCCAAAGTCAAATAAATCAAAATAATTCTTTGATAAATATGATACATAAATTATTTTATGTTTTACTGTTTTATTATAAGTCATATAGACCTTAGTTACCGAAATAATAATGACATTCTTAATTCCCAAGGGAATTATAAGAGGGAGTTATGGATTCATAATAGGCCTAGTTTTCACTATAAATTTTTGTTTTGTTTATTTATAAACAATATTATTTACATAAAGCCATAGTAACGAATAACAATACCCCAGCAATACAATTTGAAATGAAATAGTTATTTATGCAACAAGTGCGCAAAGTTATTCTTTTTTTAACGAGATGAAATATTGACCGGACGAGCGATTAGCGAGTGCGGCAATTCACTCGAGTTAAAAAAAGAATTGCGCACGAGTTGCATACACTATTTTTTCTACAATTGTGCGCAAAAATATTAAATAATAAAATTTAACTTTCAATGTTAAATTTTCTGAATCATAATCAACATTGATAAAACTTTCTATAACAAATGATTATTGTTTTGATTATTTTTTTCAAGCCTCTATTATATAAGAAATTACAAAAAAAAACTGTTCTATAAAATTTCAGTGTATTACCGCACAATCAAAAAAACATGTACTTTGCGCACTACAAACTGTGCGCAAAGTGATTACTTTGCGCACTGTTGTAGAAAAAATAACTAACTTGATCAATTAAAACGAAAAATCATGCTATCAAATACTTGATAAAAATAAATGTTTTAGTTTAATAAATGTTTTAGGTAGTAAAACATAAAATTATTTATGTATCACGTGAATTATTAGATGTCAATTGCCTTGTGAAACTTACTAACCCTCTGGCCAGAGGCCCTCGGGTAGTAAACGTTTCCCTCGGTAATTAACATCCTTATTAATTCCCTTGATACCTAAATAACTATTCAACACAATGTTTGCAAAAATTTGTATATTGTTACATATTAGTATATTTGGCCATAACAGGGGATGCAAATGCCGTTTTTTCGTTGGTGAACATTTGTTCTCGAGACGCCCTAGCTTTGAGCGGAACAAGTTTATAAGAACGAAAAACGTTTTCATCTCGCACAGAAAATGCTAGTTTTTTTACGATAGTAAATATAAACAATTTAGTATAAATTAATAAATTAGACAATAACAACATTACATCCCAATTTTGTAAAATTAAATAGCGAAAATATCATAGCGACTAATTACAATTTGCTATTTAACGAAAATGATTTTTCACTTGAGAGACTCTCACATAGGACTAAACCCGCATGAAAACAGACTTTTCATATTTATATATCTACTATCGTAGAAGAAATATGTATCTTAATACAATACAGAAACCAATCTTTAAAATAAAACCAAAAAACCATAAAATTGCATCAATTGAGAAGACTAATCCTTGGAATTTATATCTACGAACATTGAACATGTGTTATACACTAATAAAGTTATATTTTGCTTAAATAACCAATTTAGATTTAAAAAGAAAATAATAAGGATAAAAAATCGTTGAAAAACATGAAAATGGTAAGGAATTTTTTAAATAATATTTTGATTCGTTTGTCTTGTAGCCAAATTTTTTCAGTTTCATCGTTGAAGTTATGCCTATTTAAACTTTTCGTAACAGATAAAATTACAAACAAACAAACCGACGAAGCATTTTGATTGTCTGAAATTCAACCCATACCCATATCAAAGCGATGCGGTAGATCGCTGCTCGTGAAAAAATCGATTACCACTTCTTTATTTACTCTGAACTTAGTAGACATAACCCTAAACAAATCTTTTGCTCTAATATTGCCACATACTCGTATAATATAAATTTTTGACGAGTTGTTAACATTAATTCAGCTTTCAATGCGTTGGGGTGCGGGGGGATTTGGGTTTGAGATTAAAAATCAAGTTTTTAAAGGAATTTATTAATGTTTAGTTTAAAATTTTGGGGATTAAAGCTATCAGGAAAAACCAGGCCGGCAAGGCGTTCTGCAGAGACGAGACGCTGTTAAAGAAATCATGCTGGAAAGCGACAGTTCTGCACCTGGTCATTTACGAACCGTAAAAGGATGGGTCGCAAATGATGGTATATATAACAATTACCACCACTCTTTATTTGTTCTAAATTAATACAGACCAGAGACACTTTTTAACAGACTCCCATTCTATGGGAGCATCTACAAGTTTGCGTCAACTTTCAATGTATCAAGTATCCATGTATCTAAAAATTGGGCTTTAATAAATATTATTGAATAAACAATAAAAAATAACAGTTTAATGAATATCAACAGAATTTTATTAGATCATCCATTTTACCATGTCAACATAAATAAAATAAAATGATTATAGACAGCAATACCAATATATAACTATATATATAAATATAACAAACCATAGTAATTGCAATAGAAGGTGTGGACTGAATATTATTAAAATATCAAGTCAAATATATGAAATATATAAATATCAATGCTAATTGTTTTTATTTTAGTAAATTTTATTATTATTTGTCCATGAATTTTGTAGATTATACTAAATGGATTCAATTTTGGGCCGATTGTTTGTATGATAAACTCTTTAATACTTAACTTATACCGTTTATATAAATGCTTAACTATTAAACAACCAATTAATTGGATGTTTATACTTTCCCGAGCAGAAATTAGTTAGGGAAAACCTGTATACAGTCAGGGCGTGATCAGGGCCTGGTCAGTCCTACAAGGGCAATCCCTATTAGGGCAATCTGATGTGGGCCTGTTCCGGGCCTGTTTTAGAATACCCTTTTAGGGTTAACCTTATTTGAATATATCCGGCCCTGATCAGGTTTTTCGTATTTGACCCCTAGCTGAAATTTCAATTGGTTAAAACCCGAGCAGAAATTAGTTAGGAAAAGCCTGAATACAGTCAGGGCGTGATCAGGGCCTGGTCAGTCCTACAAGGGCGATCCCTATTAGGGCAATCTGATGTGGGCCTGTTCCGGGCCTGCTTTAGAATACCCTTTTAGGGTTAACCTTATTTGAATATATCCGGCCCTGATCAGGTTTTTCGTATTTGCCCCCTAGCTGAAATTTAAATGGGTTAAAATTCACTAGAGTATTATCCATTTTAGAAATATATAGCTAAAATCGTTTCATGTATATTTTAGTTGTAGCTTCTCAGCTGAACGATATAATAATAGTCATTAAGGTGGTATGTATGTTTTAATTTTTTCCATTGTAATGTTTTTATTTTAATTTGATTAATTTATGTATATAAAATAAAAATATATATCAGGGTCTGGTCAGGATATCCCAATCTGGGCCTGATCCGATTATCCCAATCAGGGTCTGATCCGGTAATCCCAATCAGGAGATGATAGGGCAAAAGCGTTACACTCATGATCAGGGCCCAATCAGGCAGCCCTACCAATGCCTGATCCGGGTTAGGGCAAACCTGATCAGGGCCTTACTTGAGCCCTAACAAATTTCTGCTCGGGAATTTACAAAGTATTATCCATTTTATAAATATATAGTTAAAATCGATTCATATATGTTTTAGTTATCGCTTCTCGGCTGAAAGACTATAATAATAGTGCATACCACCTTAAGGCATGTTTTAATTTTTTCCGTTGTAATTTTTTTATTTTAATTTGATTATTTTATGTATATAATATATAAATATATATCAGGATCTAGTCCGGATATCCCAATCAGGGCCTGATCCGATTATCCCAATCAGGGTCTGATCCGGTAATCCCAATCAGGATCTGATAGGGCAAAAGCGTTACATTTTGATCAGGGCCCAATCAGGCTGCCCTACCAATGCCTGATCCGGACTAGGGCAAACCTGATCAGGCCATTGCTTGAGCTCTGACAAATTTGTACTCGAGTTTCTATACAGCGGTACTTCAATACGGCACAATAGTGAAGTACCGCAGTCTTAAGAGTTTCAAAATCCATTTTAGTCCGAGTAAAACATTAAATTTTTTGTCCAATCATTATTTAATCTATTATTTAAGATCATTCCATGGTCAGATCATTCCATGGTTGAAAAACAGTTACATTCAAAAGACTTAAAAACCCAGCTTAAAAAAGAAGACAGGTTCTATGTTTGACGCGTATGTTTTTATAGGGTTCCGTTTTTATACGGAACACTATTGGTGAGAATACAAAGTGTTTTGTCCATTATATCGATAAAACCTATGAACTCGAAATTTGAGATGCGTATAAAATTAACCTATCCTCTTAAGATGACGGATACAACACAAATAAAGTTCTTTTCGTTTGTTTTACATGGCTGCGATGTAAGGCCTTTAAGAAAACATTTTTTTTATCGAGTCAAGTATCATATGAAACGGCTTAACTTCAGTATCCCTTAAAAATTTTTAAAAGTTTTTGAAAATATAGAAAAGTGGTAACTATTTAACGAAAAACATAGCGAAGAGTTTTTATTATTTATTAAGAGGCTAGAAATGAGAAGGGGTAAAACACTATTTAAAACTCAACCGTGTGTGATATAATATGAAAGAGCACTTAATTTATGAAACATTGTATTTTTGAATTATTGTCAAAAAAATGCAACAAAGAGTTCGTCCCCATGTGGGTTTGAACCCTGAACGAAAACTATAGCGAAGTGTCACATAACTATTTTTCTTTATTTTGAGAGGGTGAGATTGGGGAAGGGTAAAAAAAACTTTTTTTCACATGAAAGAACACTTAATTTAAGAAATATAGTAATTTTTGATAATTATTGTCAATTATTATTAAATTGTTATTTGAATTGATAATATATATTTCCAAATTTAAACTATTTACAAGATGGCTCAGTTGAATGTCTATTTAGTTACCATGAACCATTGATAGTATTTAACGAGATGTAACTTTTTTTTTGTATTATTTCGATCAATGTAAATTACATTTGACAGTTCGTTCCTCTACGTTCATTCAAATAACCAAATTTCTAATAGAGACTGGACCTATTGTTTATATTAATAGGATAGACTGTGTAATGGATAGTCTGGACTAATGTCTGAACATAGTGTATTATAGTCGCAGCTTCCTTAGTTGTTGTTCCTTATATTAATCTGTACCGCTTGTAATAGATTCTCATCCCTTCATCATCAATAGTCATATTTCGTGTAGTTTCCTTAACCCATAGTTTCCTTATATTTCTTAAAATCTAACTAAATCTGCAATAGCCGGACAAACGTATAGGAGAAAGAAAATTGCACTAATTACCCTGATTTATTTATTCATTAATATAACATAATATTGGTTGATTTGAATTAATTAATAATTTTCTTTAATCATCATCCGTATAACCACTAAAATTTAATCAGAATTTAATCTTGCAACGCACTAAAATTGACGCGCGTTATACTTCCATTCGATTGTTCTCGCCTTACTACTTGAGTTTAAATTTTTTTTTCAAAACACAAACCGTAATGAAACAACGAAATTCTCAAAACCTCATAACAGCTACGTGTATTCTGTTTCCAATCGTCAACATACAACGAATTATTATTCTTGCTTTGTTAAACATTTGATTTGTCTTTGTATGAGTGTTTTGCTTTAAACAATCCTTCCGTTATTGAACTGAACTTCACTGTACTGATTTTGCAGAATGTAGTTAATAAATGTCTAAACATCATAACATTGATCGAATCTGTATTTGATTCATTTTGAATTCAATTATACGTGTTATGGATGTGTCGGAAATATCTTGGGTCACAACCTTATTTTCGTACAATATTATCAAACAGCAAACGGTTTGGTGCAACTATAAAAAGTTCCCAATAATTTGAAAATCTGATGTAAATTAATTATCTCCCATCTAAACACTGTATTCGAGTTATTGCGAGACTGAAAATTTGGCTATATAATGAGCCACTGTAGCCTTTTCACTCTCTTAGTTTAAAATTGCGATTCACACAGTACTCGTTCAGTCTAGTACTTTTTTGTGTTATTGAATTCATTTTGTGTTTTGACGTCTGCGAGTCGATTATTATTTTGTGTACAAGACAGCTGATTTTTTTGTTCCTGAGCTTCTTTGAACGTGTAAAGTGAATTAGGTCTTGCGGTGTGATTAATTTTTGTGTATTAAGGTGGAAAATGTGACTCCCAAGACAAGAAGCTAATTTATGGGATCCAAAACACACCTATGTAAAAGGATCAACTTATTGAGACATGCCAAGGTAATGTTAATCATATCTTTTGTAGTTTTGTTATTTTGAGGATCATTGAAACACCGGCGTAGTATCTGCGGTGTAGAAGTAAATAGTTACTAACAGTCAGTGAATCCCATGCGAGATTCAGGTCAAATAATTCAACTCAATATAATAGTGTTTGCCAATAAAGAGATGGATAAGAGTATAACCAGGTGATCAGAGATAGTTTAGAAAGACTGTGATAATAGTGTATAACAAAATAACTGTGATAAACTGTTTAGCTTAATTTTTGTGGCTTGTATCGATTAATTGTTCCAAATTCGTCGAACTGTATAATAAAAAAAAACAAAAAGAAATTTTCCGTATTTAAGATGCTGTGTTAAAATTATAGGATAACTAATTAACTGTGATAGACTAGCTTAATTTTTTTGTGTGTTTGTTTCTATTAGCTGTACAAACAATCCGTGTGTATCTTGATTTCTAAATATAAACTATATTTAAATAACCGAATTAAGATTGTGAAAACTGTTAGTTGCTAAACGTTATAATAAAAAAACAACGGAAACCTTAAATTATATTTAAACATTCTATTGATTATTGTGAAAATTCTGATTGCTAAACATTAATAAAAAAAATGAAAGAGAATAAAAAAACCATGAATTATATTTAAATATTCTACTTATTCTTGTGAAAACTTCGTGTCACTAAGCATCATAAACAGCTATTGCCTCAGATATTGCGGCGCAACAATTATTTCCACATTCTTGCAACATCTCTCCGGAATCACTTGGATAAAGCAACGTCACGTTCATGCCATATTTCTACCGATTTTGGCTGTAGTTGCCGGGGGTGTTTCAACGCAACTTTTCTGCGATAATTCGATAATGTTTGTGGCAGTGTTTGCCTCGCCTGTCTATCAATTGTTCCGCTCTCGCCAAGTTCTTGCAGCGCAACATATATAATCATAATTTTCATCTTGTACAACGTATTGTTTTTTTTGGTATATACAATTTAAATTTTGATCATAATTGACAACTTATACAAAATACTGATATACGATTGTTGCATCGTATTCTCAACTGTTTCAACGTGCTCAACTATGATTGCAAGTGGATTCCGCCAATAATATTACATTCATACAAATTGGTACAAATTCATCCAACGCCGCTGACTGCATGTTTATCTCACGTTTCTATTTTACGTTTTATGTTACATTTATAAATTAATCAACGTTGCCGATTGCCAGTATAATTAACGTTTCTATGTAACGTGTTATTTTACAATTATAAATTATTCAACGCTGCTGAGTGCCTGTTTGATTACGTTTCTACACAACATTTTTTTTTGATTCAACAAAATCTTACAAATTTATATAACGTTTCTACTTATCATTTTTGATACAACCATATTTTACATCAATTACAACATTTTTTGATTCAACGATATTTTGCATCAATTACAACATTTTTTGGTGCACCAAAATTTTACAAAATTTACATAACGTTTCTACCTATCATTTTTTGATTCAATGATATTGTGCATCAATTACATCATTTTTGATTCAACAAAATTTTACATCAATTACAACATTTTTGGATGCAACAAAATTATACAAGTTGATGTAACGTTCCTATTTACCATTTTTTGATTCAACAATATTTTACATCAATTACATAATTTTTGATTCAACAAAATTTTACATCCATTACAATATTTTTTCGATTCAACAAAATTTTACAAATTTATATAACGTTTCTACGTATCATTTTTGATTCAACAAAAGTATACGTCAATTACAACATTTTTGATTCAACAAAATTTTACAAATTTATATAACGTTTCTACGTATCATTTTTGATTCAACCAAATTTTTACATCAATTACATCATTTTTGATTCAACAAAATTTTACAACAATTACAACATTTTTTGATTCAACAAAATTCTACAAAGTATTTTCGAGAGATTCCTAACGTGATCACCGTGTTGATGGAGGGCTGATCTAAACAGGATAGGAGGACGAGGTTTAATCATGGGGTGAGTGAATTTATTGTATTACTTAGGTCATATGGATAAAGGGGTGTGAATGTGTGTGTGTGTGTGTGGGCATATGTGAGTGAACGTGGGGGTTGGACGTGTTGATCGTGGGTCTTTCGCAACAGGGGTCGCCAGAGTCTCCGTTTTTCCACTTGTATTTCTGTCCATTTCTGCAAATTCTCGTGAATAGCGTACATTTCTGTATTTGTGCTGAAGTAGCAGGGTTACTTTATCGTTCCCATGGGCTGAAGCTAGCTTGGGGCTTGAAAATCAATCTCGCTAGGTACGCTTCCTGCTATGTCCTTCTCATTGGTTCGCCAATGAGAAAGCGCTTCATTACAAATTGGCGCCCAACGTGGGGCTCCTCTAAGGGTTTCTACAGCGATGTAGGACTCTGGAGGAGTCCCTCCATATTTTCAAAAAAATTTGAAAAATTTTTTTTTTAAAAAATTTTCCTTCAAAATTAAGTTTCATTATCCACAATAACAATAGTTAGAGGCTCTGGCGGCGTGGAAGCAGTTCCCTGCTTCAAACGCGCAGGAGCAAAGGAAGTCTGAGATGCCTCAGACTCTTCTTTGATGGGGTTTTGCGTCCCCACGCCTCCAGCTACAACTCTCCTTTTGGTTTTTTTTGTAACGCAAGGGTGGGAATATTTCTTAGGAAGTATTCCCAATGGGCATTACAACCCCACGGACCCTAGTTACGGGCTGGGTTTCTGGCGATGTCACGAGGGCCGAAGGTGATTCAGGTGCCAGACCTAGACTGACGTGTATTGGTGTATACGCCAATTCTCGTCCGAGTCTGGTCACCTGGTCAGGCTTCGGGTTCGTGGTGTCTTCAGAGTCCAGTCCGAACTGATATTGTCTAATATTTAGAGTCCCCTCCCGACAATATTGGTTTCCTATGGCCTGAGTGTTTCGGTTCCCCGTGGATAATACTGAGGGACATTCTCCAAAGTAGCCCGATCAGCTACTGAGGGAAGATGTCCGCTCAGCTTTTATGCCGTGGTTGGCTGGATCCACTCAGGTCATAGCACCTCGCCCGTATGTGTTGGTGGTGTGGATCGCAGTTGACGGGTGTTGATGATCGAATGGTGGTCCAGAGGATTTATCTTCTGACCATCCCGTCAGCACTTGTCAGCTGGGTGAAATCCCATCAGCACATACCCCATCTTATTCCTTTCCCACCCTACCTCTTCCCATCCTTTACATCCCCTCTTCTCCCCTTTTCCTTTCTGATTACCCATCCTTTTAACGTAGCCTATTTTAACTTTTCTTTGGTCCCAAAATAAAATAAAATATAAAAACTAAAATCAACAATACTAAGAAAGAACGGCGATCACCACCTTCAACCCCAGGTGTGGTGAACTCCCCCCTTGATTGGTCCGTCCGTCCGTCGTCAGTAAATAAATAAATAAATAAATATATTAAATAAATAAATAAATATTTATTAATAAATAAATAAATAAATATTTGTTAATAAAACTGCTGATTTTTGCATATGCTAATTCCTGTTCTCTCTCATTTTTTTTTAGGACACCCCAAATTAAAATTATATAAAACTAAGACACTAAAATTCTGGGAATCTAAGGAACGTAAATTAATTGAAATTATTTAAAACTAAAATTATTGGAAACTAAGGAGTCAAAATAAAACTTAGAAAATCAAACCTTCTAAATCAAGATTCAACATAGCACGTATCAAGATTTTTTTATTATATTATTGATTATTAGACTTAGTGTGCATGATAGTTTTAAGTTAGCTTGATAGCTTATGGTTTATAAGCAATAAAATACGATATTAAGTTAAAAGAAAAAAAAATTAATAATACGATTTAATCAAGATTAACCATAAAATTGAATAAATTATCGTATTTTATTGTTTGTTAACAATTTTTCAAAAGAAAAAACAATTCAAATATACATTATTAATTTATAATTTTAAGTTTAACTTTCTTGTCAAACCGGTAGGCTTGCCGTACTTCTATTTTTGTTTGTTACTCCGTTTTTAGTTTACAATTGCCATCTTCTGCAATAGTCGTAGTATACCGGTTTACTCTCAAATTACATTTTTTTTTTCTCCTTTCTTTTTTCACTGATTGTTCACACACCAACAACTTAATTAGTAAAAGATATTTTCATTCTTGATTACCCTCGGCGTTAGCCCGTTTTACAAGTTTCTCACTCCATACATCTGACGAATTGGTCAGAATTCGCGCAGCTGTTTGAGGTTTAAATAACGGAAATTCCATATAACTCTTTGAATTCTGCTTTAATATATTTGAAGTAAATATTGTAATAAAATAATTTTATTTTTATTAATAATTAAATTGTTTATTTGGCTTCAGCGCTCGCATTGATAGTGTATCAATTTTCTTTTCGCTCTCCATATACTTGCCTTTATTGGTCTAGTCCTGTGCGGCGGTTTGAGTTTTCATAATGTCTGCTGTTGACAAGATTGACGTTCTGGACAGGTCCAGCTCTTGTGCAGTCTGTCAACAAGAAATAGTACCGGCCGACGTAAAACTCCTCACTCGGTGTAACCACCTCTTCCATGATATCTGCCTCAACGACTGGTTGTTGCAGAATCGCACCTGCCCAATTTGTCGAGCCGCTTGCGAACGTGCCTACTTACAGAGGTTACCTCGAGGGATGGATAAAACTAATGATACGGTGGTACCACCTCCACCGAGACCTGTGACTCGCTCTATTACCGCAGGTTGGCAACGTCGTCCTAGTCAACACTCTTCTACTCCCTTGGCAAACCGCCTTCCACGATCTAGACTCGCCGATGAAGTGCGAGTGAATATAGCTCAACGATCTCCCATATATGGTGTCGCTGCAGCGGAAGATCACGGTTTTCAGGAAGCGGTAAATGCACGCATCGATCAGGAAATTTCGAGAATTAATCACTCAATGATGCAATCACGTGAACCAGCACCGGAAGTGTTGTTACCTCTAGCACCAATTGCAGTATCACCCACCACCCCGCGTCATCCATCGGTTCATTCAAATTATACGCCAGTAAATGCGTTTGTGCAAAATAATGTACCAGTACCACCAATGTTTGCTGAACCTCATCCTGCTCTTGCTCCAGCTAGAATACGAACACATCTCGATCAGCACTCTACCACAGTTAGAAATTAGAACGTAACGTTCTCAGGCAGACCCGATGGTCTGGATGTTGAAGCATTCATCTTCAGGATAGAGCGGCTGACAGAGATGTGTTTAAATAGCGATTTTTCTATTGTTACCCGTTGTCTGTACCTGTTGTTCACCGATCGAGCAGCTGATTGGTTCTGGAGATATTTTCGCCAGAACCGACAGCTTATTTGGACTGACATATGTCATGCTCTTCGAATAGAATTTCAGGACAGGCAGACGGACGAAGAGGTAAAGGAGCGGATGAGGGCCAGGAAACAGCGGCCCACCGAATTGTTTGATGAATTCTTACAATCAATTTATCGACTAGGCGATAAACTACGAGAACCGATGCCGGATGTGGAGTTGTTCTCCTTGATTCGCAACAATTTACGATTGGAAATTAGAAGGGAGCTACTTTATGTTACCATCTATGGACTGGAACATCTGCGCCAGCTCTGCCGTGACCGCGAAAAATTATGGGCCGAGTCAATAACCAGACCGCGCGATTATAATATTAGACCATCTAGACCGGTGTCTGAGGTGGATTTAGAACGTGAATTTTCACAAATACAAATCAGCGAATTGCCAACTGAATCGCTACCAATTGCATCCAATGAACTCGCGGCAATACAGCCCGCCCCTAATATGAGACGAATAACCAGTTCAACTATTTGTTGGAACTGTAAACGACCTGGTCATCGGTGGCACGATTGTCGTGAATCACAGCGATTGTTTTGTTGGGGATGTGGGAAGGACGATGTGTTATGTCCTAATTGTGAAAATTGTCAGGGAAACCGAAGGGGGGGCCAGAATCCCAACACCTTTTCTCGCTCCCAGGACCAGTCTTAGATTCATCTGAGACCACATTTAATTTACCTCCTGATCCTTCAGATATTTCATCTACCAATCCCCATAACCTACTAGTACATGATACACTGTTGAACCGAGCTTCAACATCCACTCTTATAGAACACCCGTTGAATACTGCTTCTGATACTCTGGTATCCACCCATGATATTAATGTAACATTATTGAAACGAACACCCGCTCATACTGAACCACCTCCATTATGGTCCAAAATTAAATCGTTCCAACAACGATTAAAAGAATACTTGAAAATACGCTCAAACATATTTGTCGATTCATTATCTTACCCAAAACCTACAACACGTTCTGCACTCCGTTCTCGCATCTATTGGCAACAACGACGTATGTTTAAATCCAAAACCATTTCCTCTATTGTGAAATTGGCCAACGATGTGAGATCTTATGCCACCGTGTCAATATTGGGTAAACAACATACTGGACTGTAGGATAGTGGAGCGTCCTTGACTGTAATTGGTGGTGATTTTGCTAAGGAAATCGTGCAAACCCCAGACCTTCTGACTTATTCATCTGCGGTAGTCCGTACTGCAGATGGCCAAAGGCAGAAGATCTTGGGTTTGATAAGAACCAAGATTTCATTTATGAACCAAGTCAGAACCTTGGATGTCTACATTATCCCGTCTTTGACACAGAATCTATACTTGGGTATTGATTTCTTTAACGCGTTTGGCTTATTTAACCCTTTGTTTAATTTACCTACATTACCGACTACGGAGTCAGTGCTATCCGAGTTGTCTATGGACGATCAAGCCCGTCTACAAAACACTATTCAGCTTCTACCATCATTTTCAAAAATGGGTCTGGGTCGAACACATTTGTCGGAACACGTTATTGATGTGGGGACTGCAGCTCCCATCAAGCAACGACACTATCCGATATCGCCCGCCATTGAGAAACTGATGGGAGAAGAACTGGATAGGATGTTATCTCTGGGTATTATAGAGGTTTCAAACAGTCCATGGTCAAGTCCTGTGGTTTTAATTCGCAAACCTGGGAAGAATCGTCTTTGTTTGGATAGTAGAAAGGTCAATACATTTACTAAAAAGGATGCTTACCCCCTTCCACAGATAGATGGAATCTTGAGTCGTCTGCCACAGAGTAATTTCATTTCCAGTTTGGATCTGAAAGACGCTTTCTGGCAGATACCTCTGGAAAAACACTCCCGAGAGAAAACTGCTTTTACGGTCCCAGGGCGGCCATTGTACCAGTTCGTAAGAATGCCTTTCGGACTGTGCAATGCGCCGCAAACGATGACTAAATTGATGGACCAAGTAATTCCTCCACATCTCAAGTCGTGCGTCTTCGTATACTTGGATGATCTTCTAATAGTTACAGATACCTTTGAGGCCCATCTGAAACTGTTAGAAGATATCTCCCAGTGTCTTAGACGTGCGAACTTGACGATAAACGTGGAAAAAAGTAAGTTTCTCTTGCCGGAGGTAAAATATTTGGGATATGTTGTGGGAGGTGGTACGTTAAAAATTGATCCTGATAAAACTCAGGCTATTTCTGAATTTCCTACACCGCGTACGTCCAGACAGATTCGACGATTCCTGGGTATGGCGGGTTATTATCGCCGTTTTATATCTGATTTCTCTGCTATGTCCTCTCCAATATCAGATTTGTTGAAGAAAAATTCTAATAAATTCGTATGGACTCCAGAAGCTGAAATAGCATTTACAAATCTCAAAAATGCTCTCATATCAGTACCAGTCCTCATAAACCCCGACTATACTAAACCTTTTACTCTCCAGTGCGACGCTAGTAATGACGGTATAGGCTGTGTATTACTTCAGTGTGACATGGACGGTATGGAACATCCCATAGCGTACATGTCCAAGAAACTAAATTCTGCGCAACGCAATTACTCAACTAGTGAGAAAGAGTGTCTAGCCGCCGTACTGGGAGTAAAGAAATTTAGAGCGTATGTTGAGGGTCAGGCCTTTAAGATCATAACTGACCATGCTTCATTAAAATGGTTAATGCAACAAAAAGACCTTTCTGGTCGATTGGCTCGTTGGAGCTTGAAATTGCAGGGTTATGTCTTTGATATTGAGTACCGAAAAGGAAATTTAAACATAGTTCCAGACACTCTATCAAGACGTGACTCTGTTGACGTCATTTCTGAATTATGTCCAGTGCCTGAATTAGATCTTAATTCCCCTTTCTTCAACACTTCTCGATATTTGGAGTTGGTGAATCTGGTTACCGAAGCAGACGGTACATTGCCTGATCTGAAAGTAATTTCTGGTCGGGTTTATAAACGATTGGCTTGTCTAGATCTTGATATTCCTTCAGAGGGTGAGGTTTGGAAATTGTGGTTACCTGAGGAATACACTGACGAGTGTATTGCAAGGGCCCACAATCCTCCTACCTCATCTCATGGAGGTCTAGCAAAAACCCTGTTTAATATTCGTAAATTTTACTATTGGCCTCGTATGTACACCCAGGTTAAATCTTACATAGGAAATTGTAAGACCTGTAAAGAAATCAAAGCGACTAATGTTCCACTTCGTGCTCCCATGGTGTCCCAGATGAAAACAGAACGAATTGGACAGCGATTATATATCGATATTCTTGGCCCTTATCCTCGTTCAAAGGCCGGGAATATCGCTATTCTGGTAGTATTAGATCATGTTACGAAATATCCCTTTTTGTTTCCCTTACGGAAACTAACTGTTGAACCAATTTGTCATCTATTGGCTACCAATGTCTTTCACGTATTTGGTTGCCCCGAAGCTAATGTGTCCGATAATGGGACCCAATTCAAATCAAAACAGTTTGCAGATTTCTTGGCGAAGCACGGAGTGAAACATACATTACTAGCGTTATATTCACCTCAAGCTAACGCTTCTGAACGGGTAAATAGAAGTGTTTTATCTGGTATTCGAGCCTATTTAAAGGAGGAGCATTCTAAATGGGATCTGCACTTGAGCGAGATCGCTTGTGCACTACGTTGTTCTCTTCACCAAACTCTTAAATGTTCCCCATATTACGCAATGTTTGGGATACCCATGGTGACTCATGGTTCGTCATATGAATTGCTGAGACGATTGAATGGTCTTCATGAACCAGGTGAAACGATTCTGCGACCTGATTATCTTAACAAGATTCGATTACGAATTCTAGATCTAACGGCCGAAGCATTTGTCAAGAGTGCTGAAAGATACAATTTACGAGCTCGAGTAACTTTGTTTAAACCAGGGGATACGGTGTTCCGAAGGAACTTTATTTTGAGTGACGCCGGTAAGAAATTATCTGCTAAACTTGCACAGAAGTTTATTGAGACCAGAGTAATAAGGTTGGTAGGTAGCGCTGCTTACGAACTGGAGGACCTGGTTTCTAAACGTAGAGGTGTTTATCATTCCAAGGACATTCGCGCCTAACATCGGTAATAATTTTTTTTGTCAGTATGATAGTAACTTTCGCTTGTGTTTCACCGCCATTGTAAGTCAAGATTATCGACGACCATAAAGTATGAGGGTGGTTTCGTCTTGAATTCACAGTTCAGTGAGTGTGTATCAACTTTGGTGTTCGGGTCTTGTTTCAAAAATTTTTTTTTCTGTGTTGGCTATTTGCCAGCGAAACTTCCGGGATCGAATGTATTGAATTTGGTTCAATTAGTTACTTTGAAACTATGTGAACAGTTTTTTTTCAGCCTTCAGAGTCACTTGGACGGAAGCGTACAACAGTGTAGCCCGGCTAGTGTAGTCGGTAGAGCATGAGACTCGTGTTAGTTCAGGTGTGGGTTGCGAGCCTGCATAACGGAACAACGGAATTGTGTCGGATATTTCATTAAAGGAGTCGGTCCAATGGTGTTTTTTTTCTTTTCGATCTGTAGCAGATTGAATAAATTTTTTTGTGACTTTGGAGTCTCGGGATCCCCCAGATCTGCCCGAAATTGGGTCTGGAAGATGTTAGTTATCCATCGTTTGCAATAGAGTAGAATACTGATTTTATCGATACCCCTCCCAAAAGTTTTTTTGTATAATCATAGATACTTTGTTACTTTGTTTCTGCTAAGACTGAGTTTGTAATACCGATCGAATTGATTGCTAATCTGTGGTACGTCGAGGTGCTTCACCATACTAATATGTATATACAAGGTCTATTTGCGACCAGCCTATGCCTTTTTCAACTTCTTTTTGGTCGTGAGTGTTCGTCCAAAAAGCACTTGTTCTGTAATGGATAGTCTGGACTAATGTCTGAACATAGTGTATTATAGTCGCAGCTTCCTTAGTTGTTGTTCCTTATATTAATCTGTACCGCTTGTAATAGATTCTCATCCCTTCATCATCAATAGTCATATTTCGTGTAGTTTCCTTAACCCATAGTTTCCTTATATTTCTTAAAATCTAACTAAATCTGCAATAGCCGGACAAACGTATAGGAGAAAGAAAATTGCACTAATTACCCTGATTTATTTATTCATTAATATAACATAATATTGGTTAATTTGAATTAATTAATAATTTTCTTTAATCATCATCCGTATAACCACTAAAATTTAATCAGAATTTAATCTTGCAACGCACTAAAATTGACGCGCGTTATACTTCCATTCGATTGTTCTCGCCTTACTACTTGAGTTTAAATTTTTTTTTCAAAACACAAACCGTAATGAAACAACGAAATTCTCAAAACCTCATAACAGCTACGTGTATTCTGTTTCCAATCGTCAACATACAACGAATTACTATTCTTGCTTTGTTAAACATTTGATTTGTCTTTGTATGAGTGTTTTGCTTTAAACAATCCTTCCGTTATTGAACTGAACTTCACTGTACTGATTTTGCAGAATGTAGTTAATAAATGTCTAAACATCATAACATTGATCGAATCTGTATTTGATTCATTTTGAATTCAATTATACGTGTTATGGATGTGTCGGAAATATCTTGGGTCACAACCTTATTTTCGTACAATATTATCAAACAGCAAACGGTTTGGTGCAACTATAAAAAGTTCCCAATAATTTGAAAATCTGATGTAAATTAATTATCTCCCATCTAAACACTGTATTCGAGTTATTGCGAGACTGAAAATTTGGCTATATAATGAGCCACTGTAGCCTTTTCACTCTCTTAGTTTAAAATTGCGATTCACACAGTACTCGTTCAGTCTAGTACTTTTTTGTGTTATTGAATTCATTTTGTGTTTTGACGTCTGCGAGTCGATTATTATTTTGTGTACAAGACAGCTGATTTTTTTGTTCCTGAGCTTCTTTGAACGTGTAAAGTGAATTAGGTCTTGCGGTGTGATTAATTTTTGTGTATTAAGGTGGAAAATGTGACTCCCAAGACAAGAAGCTAATTTATGGGATCCAAAACACACCTATGTAAAAGGATCAACTTATTGAGACATGCCAAGGTAATGTTAATCATATCTTTTGTAGTTTTGTTATTTTGAGGATCATTGAAACACCGGCGTAGTATCTGCGGTGTAGAAGTAAATAGTTACTAACAGTCAGTGAATCCCATGCGAGATTCAGGTCAAATAATTCAACTCAATATAATAGTGTTTGCCAATAAAGAGATGGATAAGAGTATAACCAGGTGATCAGAGATAGTTTAGAAAGACTGTGATAATAGTGTATAACAAAATAACTGTGATAAACTGTTTAGCTTAATTTTTGTGGCTTGTATCGATTAATTGTTCCAAATTCGTCGAACTGTATAATAAAAAAAAACAAAAAGAAATTTTCCGTATTTAAGATGCTGTGTTAAAATTATAGGATAACTAATTAACTGTGATAGACTAGCTTAATTTTTTTGTGTGTTTGTTTCTATTAGCTGTACAAACAATCCGTGTGTATCTTGATTTCTAAATATAAACTATATTTAAATAACCGAATTAAGATTGTGAAAACTGTTAGTTGCTAAACGTTATAATAAAAAAACAACGGAAACCTTAAATTATATTTAAACATTCTATTGATTATTGTGAAAATTCTGATTGCTAAACATTAATAAAAAAAATGAAAGAGAATAAAAAAACCATGAATTATATTTAAATATTCTACTTATTCTTGTGAAAACTTCGTGTCACTAAGCATCATAAACAGCTATTGCCTCAGATATTGCGGTGCAACAATTATTTCCACATTCTTGCAACATCTCTCCGGAATCACTTGGATAAAGCAACGTCACGTTCATGCCATATTTCTACCGATTTTGGCTGTAGTTGCCGGGGGTGTTTCAACGCAACTTTTCTGCGATAATTCGATAATGTTTGTGGCAGTGTTTGCCTCGCCTGTCTATCAATTGTTCCGCTCTCGCCAAGTTCTTGCAGCGCAACATATATAATCATAATTTTCATCTTGTACAACGTATTGTTTTTTTTGGTATATACAATTTAAATTTTGATCATAATTGACAACTTATACAAAATACTGATATACGATTGTTGCATCGTATTCTCAACTGTTTCAACGTGCTCAACTATGATTGCAAGTGGATTCCGCCAATAATATTACATTCATACAAATTGGTACAAATTCATCCAACGCCGCTGACTGCATGTTTATCTCACGTTTCTATTTTACGTTTTATGTTACATTTATAAATTAATCAACGTTGCCGATTGCCAGTATAATTAACGTTTCTATGTAACGTGTTATTTTACAATTATAAATTATTCAACGCTGCTGAGTGCCTGTTTGATTACGTTTCTACACAACATTTTTTTTTGATTCAACAAAATCTTACAAATTTATATAACGTTTCTACTTATCATTTTTGATACAACCATATTTTACATCAATTACAACATTTTTTGATTCAACGATATTTTGCATCAATTACAACATTTTTTGGTGCACCAAAATTTTACAAAATTTACATAACGTTTCTACCTATCATTTTTTGATTCAATGATATTGTGCATCAATTACATCATTTTTGATTCAACAAAATTTTACATCAATTACAACATTTTTGGATGCAACAAAATTATACAAGTTGATGTAACGTTCCTATTTACCATTTTTTGATTCAACAATATTTTACATCAATTACATAATTTTTGATTCAACAAAATTTTACATCCATTACAATATTTTTTCGATTCAACAAAATTTTACAAATTTATATAACGTTTCTACGTATCATTTTTGATTCAACAAAAGTATACGTCAATTACAACATTTTTGATTCAACAAAATTTTACAAATTTATATAACGTTTCTACGTATCATTTTTGATTCAACCAAATTTTTACATCAATTACATCATTTTTGATTCAACAAAATTTTACAACAATTACAACATTTTTTGATTCAACAAAATTCTACAAAGTATTTTCGAGAGATTCCTAACGTGATCACCGTGTTGATGGAGGGCTGATCTAAACAGGATAGGAGGACGAGGTTTAATCATGGGGTGAGTGAATTTATTGTATTACTTAGGTCATATGGATAAAGGGGTGTGAATGTGTGTGTGTGTGTGTGGGCATATGTAAGTGAACGTGGGGGTTGGACGTGTTGATCGTGGGTCTTTCGCAACAGGGGTCGCCAGAGTCTCCGTTTTTCCACTTGTATTTCTGTCCATTTCTGCAAATTCTCGTGAATAGCGTACATTTCTGTATTTGTGCTGAAGTAGCAGGGTTACTTTATCGTTCCCATGGGCTGAAGCTAGCTTGGGGCTTGAAAATCAATCTCGCTAGGTACGCTTCCTGCTATGTCCTTCTCATTGGTTCGCCAATGAGAAAGCGCTTCATTACAACTGCGATTGATAGAGTGCGCGCCAAGCGATGTTATGTTCCAACTAGCTCGAGCCTTATGAGTCCGAAAGAGAACGTCCATCACTCCATTACAAATTTGGCGCCCAACGTGGGAGGGGTTATTCCTCTAAGGGTTATTTCGTCCTCTAAGGGTTATTTATGGCTCCAGTGATACCCTGGAGGAGTCCCTTCATAATGCAAAAACTTTAAAAAAATTTTTTTGTTAAAGAAAATTTTATTCAAAATCAACAATTTTTTTTATTAATCAATAACCAATAGACTATGTCGACGTGAGAAGTAACTCCCAAACAACGCACAGGAGTGAAGATGGTCTGTGATAACTCGGACTATCTTCGATGGGTATTTTCGTCCCCACGCCTCCAGCTAAACCGTTTTTTTTGTTCATGGCAAGGGTAAGAATAATTCCTTGGAATTATTCTTAATCGGCTTTACAAACCCACGGACCCTAGTACCTGCTAGGTTTCCTGGGGTTATCCGGAATGCCGGAGGTGACCAAGATGCAGGTCCTAGAATGGTGAGTTTTGGTGTTTACTCCATTCTCATCTGGGTCTGGTCATCTGGTAAGGCTCCGGGTTTGCGGTACCATTAGGATCCTTCCCGGGCTTACATTCCATAACGTTAGACTCCCCCTCCCCTGTAATTTTAGTATCCTAGGACTTGGATTGGTCAGTTCCTAACGGATGATACTAGGAAAATTCTTCCTAGGCAGTCCGATCAAGTGCTGAGGGAAGCTTTCATGCTGTTGGGTAACTGAATCCATTCTCGTCCTAGTATCCCTGTCCTATGTGTTGATGGTATGAATCCCGATTGGGAAGTGTCGAAGATTGAATACTGGATCAGAGGATTTATCCTTTGACCAGCCCGTTGACACTTGTCAACCGGGTGACATACACACAGTACATACACCATCTTCTCCACCCCTTTGCTTCCATCCTTTAACGTAATTTATTTAACAATTTTTTTTGCCATCAAGAAAAATTTATAAATTACCAAATCTTTTATGAAGAAGCGAGGATCGTCACTCTCCACCCAAATTTTGACACCTCCATGGTCTAGGAAGATCCCACTTTTCAACCCAAAGCTGGTAAGGTACATAAAATATAATAAGATAGTATAAAGTTAATTAATAGCTATTAAAAACAAATTAATTAATTTTTTGTTGGTCTTAGGATTCGTTTTGTGTATTTTTTTTTGTTACTGGTTTCCTAATATTATATTCTTTCTAGATTGTAATTATCTATAACTATAATTGTAACTATCTATAACTATAATTATGTATAACAATTATCTATTTTTTGAATATTAACCAAATCATTAATTAAGGAAAAATTAAATCAATAATTAAGGAAAAATTAAACGGATTAAATTATAAAGGAGAGGAAAAAGTTCCGGATGTGTTAATTAATTAATTAAATTTAGCTTTTTTGTATTAGGCCATATAAATTTTCTTGTTTTAGGTTATTTAAACACATTTGAACCGTAAGTGATTCTTTGAAAAATATCTTAATTAAATTTTCATAACGTAAAGATAAAATTTGAATCTTGTTTTTCCTCAAATTACTTTGATCCTTTTCTAATATTAACGTAACGAAAGATATTAATTAAGCTTAAGCTAACTTTTAAGTCTGTTCAGTAAACATTTTTTTTTTATTTTTCTAAGATTTTGCCCGACCGGTGGCTGTGAAAAACCACACACCATTTTCTCAAAGGAATTTTCAGATTTGTCCGAATTTACAAATTAAATCTGAAATTTATAACGTCTTTCCATCGTCTACAATATTCTTTAGCTTACCTATTCTCTCTCTAACCCTCATTATTTGTGGACTGTTTAGTCTATGGAATTTGCTGGTTTGTCCAACTTTATAACTTAAATCTGAAATCTATAACGTCTTTCCAACGTTTACAATAGTCTCTAGCTTACCTATTTTCTCTTAATCTCAGGTCGTAGGTTCGAGTTCATTACAGATTTCTTAAGTTGTATGATTGAGGTGTAACTTTTTCGGTGAATTTTTAAAGATTGTTACGATGGAGGGGTCGTAATTCAACCATATCCAATTTTGATGTCTTAAGATTTTTTGCTTTGTCTCCCCGATAGAAGTTGTAGGTCGTGGGTTTGAGCCTTGGCTTATCTGAATCCAGATCCTTTTGACTGTAGAGACAGTTGGTTTATGATGCCCGGCTAAATATTTTTTTGTTCTCTTCTCTTGGTACGAGAACATGATATTCTAGGTTTTTTCTTTTATTTATTCCTAAATGACTATGTAGGATTAGTAAATTCAAGAACCGTGCTATGTGTTTCAATGGTATTATAGGGTGTATACACGGTGGTAGTTGAAACCGCTGGGTCAACATACTCGCTTCTCAATCTACCATGACTAGATGGTCAGGTAGATTGTCTTGTTACGACGCTGTTTTTTAGCATCTAAACAGTTGTTGTTTATGAACGGTGTGGATAGACAATATAAGCTCCGCCCCTATCTTTTTTTAAGAAGCTATAGTGAGGTTCAGAAGTAAATGAAACTTGACATTGGTAATTTTTTTGTTTTCTGTTCTGTTAAACAAAATAGACAATTGGTAGAAAAAGTTAGTCTCGTGAATATACTCAACATTAATTGGTATATGCATTTTTTTGGTTTGAAATTTGTAACTTATGTTGTGATTATTCCATATTTTGGAGGTTCTATAGGGATGCCTGTCATTGGCACTTGACCTACCAATTTTATTTACACTTGACCAACTTTTTTATAGGTATGCATGCTCTTCAATGAGAACATGTTTCAAAATCACTTTATGAACAAACCATTTGTATTTTATAGTTTTTTTTTTATTTTTATTTTGTTTTCCTCATAAACATAGCATTTCATTAATCATCTTCTTTTTCGTAATTTAATATATTATTATGTTGTGTCATTTTATTGTTTTATAAAAGGAAATAAAATAAAGTTATTTGATTTTGACGATATTGTTTCAGAATTTCTATACACACAAGTTATAATTAAAATTATGACTCAAATTAAGATTTTTTGTGTTGGCGTAATGTTTAACGAAACGAGTTGATAGAAAAGCCTGAAAAAGTTAATGTTTCATAAATCCTGAAGGTTGAGCTAATGAAAAACTAGATGTTTACATTTAATTGAGGACAGCTTCAAGAAATACATATAATTAAAATTGTTATTTATACGCATCATCATCAATTAAGTCAAAGTGTTTTAATAAACTTTATGTTGTTTTAATTAGTCCTGGAAAATGGAAATAGAAAGAAAATTCTTAGCGTTTATTTTTATTTGTTTAAAAACATAACATTCACTTTATGAAATTGAACAATTAGTTTCTTCGTAAAGTAAATTTTGACACGAAAAATTTATTTTCTTGTAAACAGATAGATTTCATGACAACAAAAACGTTTTATGTTTGGCTTTTAAATTGTAACAGTTAAACATTATGAGATAGGGTAATTAAAATAATTCTATTCTTGAAGTCATTATAAAACGGTTTTTGAACGTAATGTACTGCTACTAGGTTGATTTATATTTTTCGAAAAATGTGTTTTGGTCAAGCGAAGATATTTCGCATTGATTTTATTTTTTTATTTTTTTTTTATTAATTAGTTAAACATGTTTAAACATGTATTCAGACTCTTTGAATATCCGAAGGTACCATGTCAACTATAAAGGAAGGAGATGAGGAAAATGGAAGGAATGAGAATATGGGGATAACTATACTAATTGTTTTAAATGACGATGGACATTTTCTTTAAATGCCTGAGGGGAAAATTCATCGGGAAATACATTGCGTATTTGCAAGCATTGAGTTTCACAATTTAGCTACTCTATTAAAATAGTCGTTCTGGAAGAACACAGTTATACAACGAGGTATTTGTAACACAAATGGATGGGATAACTCGGCAGCTCTGGTTTGTCGATTATACTGCACACACGATGGATGGATATTTTGAATTTCCTTAGAGGATAATTCGCTAAAGTTATATTTATAGTAGATTGACAATTCAGTCATATTTCTTCTGTGCTGGAGTGAATCAAGCTGGTCCGTTAGTTCGCTATTACCATTTAACCGTATTGCTTTTTTCTGTATACAGAGTCTAGACATTTAATTGTTGACTGACAAGCACCTCTTTTTGTGTCACAATGAAATCCAATTTGTTGTCATAAAAACGATTAATAGAAAATAATAGCAAAAACTTTATTTTTACTTTTAATTAACAAAATGACATCATATTACATGCCAAACTCAAACAAAATATGAACCGAAATTACAAACAATTGACTTGCATATGGTACATATGAACATAAGTTTGCCGAACCACCTCATAACATCAATATCATAAATCCTTTCGTTTTAGAAAGTCTAATTTTATAACTATGTATAATAACCCAGAAAAACTAAATTTTGTAACGAAAATTTCAAATTTTATTAGTTTTACAGTCTAATTTATATAATGTTTGTCCAATTTCCATATAATACTGTTACGATTCTACATAAACGCAATGAATTACAAAAACATTGTATTCAACCTAAATTTTCGATATATGCACAACATTTCAAAAATAAAATCAAGGTCACATTCGTTTCTTAGAACAAGGGTCAAAACATGAAATACAATTTATCGAAAATAATTACGTAGTTCTGTTCTGAATCCTTCTGTGAAAAGAATGGATTTTCCTAGAATATACAAGAAATTATGCAGAATTGTATATAAGGAATCCCTCTTGCAAAAGTTTTATTAGTTTTAAATTAGACTGCGTGCGATGGTGTAAAGTTATAATTAAAGTTATAATTTAAATTACTGCGATAGTGTTTAGTGAAATGTGATTATGTTAAATTTAAATTAATTGTAAGCAGAACGTTGTATCGTGCATATAAAACCGTGTAAATAGAAGAAGTTATTTTTAAATTACTTTTTGTAAATAAATTTTAAGTATTATTTAGGAAAAGTACTTTGTGCATTATTTTGAAAGCTATGAAATGGAGATTTTTACAATCAACCGTTGGAGTTTCGAAGCTGTTGGAAGAAAATTCTAGATAGGAATATTGTTTGCTGTATTGTTTTCCTGTTGTTGTGTGAAAAACTAAGTTGTTGAATACTTAATAAAATCTGGTGTTTTTGCTTACTAATCAGTGATTGAATTCAGAAAGACATTTGGGAATTACGTTTATCGAATTGTGAGTAAGGCAAATTTGAAGTAAGGTGAAAAAACGTAACAATACAATATATTTTAATTATTGCTATGATACCAGCAGTAATAAGATTGATGTTGGTTTTATTTTGTATTTCCAATTAAAATTTTTCTAGAGCGTTTGATAAGTTAATTATGATTTTGAAAAATAAATTAGTAAATTTCAACTTGCTTGCGATGAATACTAATGAGTAATGAATGACATATAAACCTTCTCAGAAATTTAAGAAAGAGCGACTTGTGGTCTATTTCAGTACTAAGCTCAGTCTTTATTCGGATATAAAATTCCTTTACTAAACGTATGTTGCTCGTATGGTCACCTTTCTATAGCAAAGATGTTGCTTGTATTGAATGTGTATTTAAACGCAACTTCTATTACGCATTGCGTAATTTTTTATCTTATCTCTAGTTTTTAACATTTACTATGTTAAGTTATATTATAATATGATATAGCAGGCTTTTGCGTTTGGATATTGGTCATTGAATACAAGCCGAAACACAGCGAAAGTAATGTTTATTATTGATATTATGATTAATAGCGTTGACTGCTCTGAATTGCTTGAATATTCTGTGATATATCTATACCGTGTAGAATGAAACATTCGTCCCAGAATCATTTCAATTAAATTAATCTAATACGTCACACGGTTGCAATGCACTATTTCTAACTTTTTCATTAAACTTATAAAAACCGTGCATGCACAACGAAAAAACCTTTTCCCAGGTTTGTGTAAAATTATTTGGAGGAGAAAAACTTATTTTTGAAATACTTGTTGCTCAATGAAAAAGTTAAATCGTAATTTATGAAACATGTAGCTAAATTAGGTTGTTTTAAGCAGGAGATGTGAAATTGGCAACCGAAGCGATGCCGAGGTTGACGATACATTGAGTGCTTAAAACAACTAATTTAGCAACGTTTTCATACAAGATTTTTGTAACGAAGCTGTAAAATTAAACTTTTATAAAAAAAAACAATGAAACAAATTGCATTTGTGTCTAGCACGTTTGGAGCAAACCAATTTGATTTTATAAGGAGTAAGTAGCCATAGTTTTGTTTTAGTTTTCATACTGCAAATTGTGAAAAATATCAAGATGAGGTCAAGTGATGATGATTTTGTATCGTCAGATATAGAAAAAGCAGCCAATAAAGCTATTTCTACAATCGTACCGGAAAAATCGAAATTGGCGTACGAAACTTCATACAAAAATTTTGATGAGTGGTTCAAAGAACCAAAAACTACAACAATCAATGAAACGGTCATGCTGGCCTATTTTGTAAGAAAACTAGGATCCATGAAACCTTCAACATTGTGGTGCGAGTACTCTAAACTAAGAACTATGGTTTATTTGAACGCCAGAGTGGATATGAAATCATTCTCGAATTTGATAGCTAGCTAAAGATAGCTAAAAGGAAGAGTAAAGGTCACATCGCGAAAAAATCAAAAACATTTACCAAGGAACAAATCGAAAAATTTTTATCGACTGCTAGTGATAGTGAGTACTTGTTGTTAAAGGTAAACGTTATCATAAAGGTGTTTTATGTGTTCTGATTTTTTCATGTAATTTTTTAGACTGTACTTATAGTTGGTGTAGCTGGTGGTTGTCGTAGAGAAGAGTTACTTAAGCTATCAATAGATGACGTGAATAATACAGGTGAATTTATGATTGTTAACTTTATTAAAACAAAGACAAAAGTTCCTCGTCATCACTGAGGGATCTCTTGGTAACATCAGTTTGCTAGCTGTATTTCGAAAATACGTTTCAGTTCGTCCTGCCAAAACACTACATCGACGATTTTTTGTAGGTTATCGCACCGGAAAGTATATAACTCAACATGTTGGTATAAATACCTTCGGAGCTATTCCGAAGAAGATTGTGGAATTTTTGGGATTATCAAGTCCTGAATTGTACACAGGACACTGCCTCCGTAGAAGTAGTACCACATTGCTGCGGATTCGGGTGCGCATTTGTCGTTATTGAAGAGATTTGGCGGATGAAAATCTGGTAACGTTGTTGAGGGTCATGTGGACAGCTCCATTCCCAACAAATGCAAAATCGCAAAACGAATTTAGGGCGATGATACATCAACTGCTTCAATCGCAACTAAAACAGCTACGACTTCAGCTTTGATCGCTAATGATGATACGAGTAAAGAAACAGGCCACAGAATTTTGGACCATTATACTCCTACTTCAGTCGCGAGTAT
Organism: Diogma glabrata; assembly: GCA_963693315.1. Classification (NCBI taxonomy): domain Eukaryota; kingdom Metazoa; phylum Arthropoda; class Insecta; order Diptera; family Cylindrotomidae; genus Diogma; species Diogma glabrata. Next base: position 14,495,680 of record OY856187.1, on the reverse strand, counting down.
AATGTCAACGGTATATTCATCAAGCACCTCGGTCGCTAATGCTAGTACGAGCAGAGAAGCAATCAAGAGAATCATTTCGTCAGAAGATGTGACGATCACTGAAAGTACGCTACAAGAACGTATTGCTTTGGAAAATTCGCGTGTATAGCCAATGGGAAACGATAATACCAATTTACGGGATTGTAGGTATATTCAACTCTTGTACTATTAACTTCACCTCCACCTTCTAACAAATAATTATATTTTGAACAAAATATTACGTTTTTATTCAATTTTTGAACTATTATTAATACTTTAAAGAATCATTAAACCATTATTATTAATGCTTTAATAAATTATTAAACAACTACAATTAGTACTTTAATGAATCTGACCAATGTACTAGATTAATGCTTAAATAAAGCTCATTTAATTACTAAAATGACGCACAAAAAAGCGTAGATTTTGCAACTTACACTGTTTTAAAAATTTACTACAATAATTGTAGGAATCAATTTTGCCTACATTAATCGTAGTAAAAATATGTTTACTGTTAATATTACTATTAAAGAGTAATGTTACATGACAATGGCAAAATATGTACTACTCGAAGAGTAATTTTACTAAAGTAAATAAATTTCATATATTCGTTGCTAGTAATTTTGCTCATAGCGAGTAAATTTCCATTATACTAGTAATTTTACTAATTTTTGCAGTTAAAATTTTACTCTTACGTAGCAATATTATAGTTTAGCTGGTAAGATTAATTTGATTTTCCCTTCACTTTCCCTATAGATATTAAACAAAAGATATTGAACTTCAAATAATAAAATATATTTTATTTCAAAGTATTTTTAAATTCATGATTTTAACAATACTTTTTTAAATAATTGATTGAAGTATCATACTTAATGTTAAAATTTTAAGAATAACTACAAATTTATTTTAAAAAGTCAAATCATAATTTTTAATTAATTAATTAGTTAATTTTTTCCACAAACATTGCTGCCAAAAGTAGTTCAATAGCACAACTTGATGCTTAAAATCTTTTGCATTCTACAAAATAAATTTTTTTCTCTGAATTAACTTCTACTTCGGCTCTAGAAGAGCTGTGCGAACGTGTTGGCCTAATCGTATTTGGTTTTGTTGCGGGAAGTGATGTTCTAATTCAATCTATAAATAAGAAAAGATAATTCTTAAGGGACTTCATTTTGTTTGATTAGAGCAAATTCAATTTTTTTCAAAAAACACGCCAAATTTTATAGAGATAATATCAAAGTTTTCTTTGAAATATATTGATCTCACTACGATCCTGCTGTAACATTTTAAAAAAATGTAAAAGTAAATATAAAAGTAAAAATGTATTTATATGTAAATTATTGTTTACATGTTTGAAAGCACTACGAATAAAAACTGAAACGACCTGTGGAACGTATTAAGGCAATTTTGAATAAGTTCAGTGAGATATAATTCTTATTCCAATACTCTTTTTGCAGGCATTTGTTGCTACTACACTGAAACAATTTTATTTTTATGTAATTTATACATACTTGCCCATCGGTTGGATTTCTTCCAAACATTTGTTGATAATTCCTATAATTATAAAAGCATATCCGTTAATCCATTTAAATAAAGCAAAAACCTTCACTCTTACCTGTAGATTGTAGATTGATAACACGAGTAAAACATATTATCAGTTTGTCAAATTATGTAAAATAGAAAAATATGAAAATTTTGAATAATGACAGCAAAAATTTTGACTACTCGATTTTTAAAAAAAATGTTTGCAATTTTTACCGTTTATTGCATAAAAAATACTCTTTTTTCGTGTAATTTTTCTTTTAAATAGCATTTTTAATCTACAACTGTAGTAAAATTAATAGTTAAAAAGTATAATTTCACAATTTGTTTTATTTTACTATGATTATCTCAGTTATATTAATGCTTTTGGATTGAAAACAACGATTACTACAATTAATGTAATATGAAATATTTGACAATTGATTTTTCCTGCAATTAAGCGAGCAAACATTTACTAGATTTTTGGAGTGTTTTTAATTTATTTTTAAACAGTGAGTTACAAAAAAATTATGGCGTATGAATAATTAAGAATAAAGTTAGCTATATTTAAAGGTATTGTGATACTATATTAAACTTAATAATGTAATAATGCTTTGTAATTAACTTATTTGTAACAGTAAAACTCATGTCTTCATTAATTAAATACACTATAATTAACACTGTTTGCCGTTTGCACTTGGCGTAAGTTTTCAAATAACATAATGTCAATCTCTTGTTACTTTACGCAAATAACTTATCTAATAAATTTAATAAAAAATTAAAGAAAACAAAGTTTTTTTAATTTTACTGTTACTTTATATATATTTCAGCTTGTTAGGCCATCTTCTGGATTACTCCAGAAGATGGCCTAACAAGCTGAAATATATATAGAGTAACAGTAAAATTATAAAAAGCTTTGTTTTCTTTAATTTTTTATTAAACTTATTAAATAAGTTATTGGCGTAAAGTAACAAGAGTTTGACATTATGTTAATTAAATATACGTTTCTTATTGAAAATTGAGCGTAGAATACGATGATTATACTAAACACTCTTTATTTATTTTAGATAATGACTAAAAATTGATTTTAACATTTTATTTGTTTATAACAATAGAAATTTGTTAATAATTTTTTTAAATAACAGTTTTTTTAAATTGCATCTCTATTCTTTAAAACGTGTCAAATGACAAAAAGTGTCTATCTCTACCAGAACCGAAGTTATAAATCTTTGAAAACAGGTCTTCAAGCCAAAAATCACAAAATTCTTGAAATTTAGATCCGCTCTATTTCCCCTAAAAAAATAAGACAAAAATCCTCGAACAAGTATATCGTTATGTTTATATAGAACCCGTAAAAAAATTTTCAGTTGAATCAAAAATGTCTTAGTCACATTTTGTCCTAATCTGTTCGGTATGTAAAAGAATGACAAATATATGGGATTTTTTGTCGTCCCGCGCTCGATAAATTAATTTTTTTCTAACAGTAAATATCATTTCTTTATTAAAAAAAATACTTTTTTATAGGAAATTGAACGTCAAATACGATGATTATATTAAAAACTAATTTCATGGGTGAGGAATGGTTAAAATTTAATTTTAGCATTTTATTTGTTTATAACAATAGGAATTTGTTAATAACTTTAGTTGAAAATATTTATTTTTAAAAAATTCTATCTTTTATCTTTCAAATAAAAAAAGAAAAAGCTTCTATCTTTTATACAACCGAAGTAATGAGTTTTTGAAAATAAGTCTTCAAGCCAAAAATCACGAAATTCTCGAAATTTAGAACAGCTCTATTTTCCAAAAAAAAAAAATCTTCGAACACGTATATCTTTTTTTTTTCTATAAAAACCCCTAAAAGAAATTTCAGCCAAATCAAAAATGGGTCGGTCAGAAACGTATTCGGTTTATAAAAGTTACCCATATGCATATTCTTCGTCATCGTCGTCTTTGTACATGAATTGTCTTTTAACTAATACGTATATTTTATTTGTAGAATCGTTTGGAAAGTTGGTCGTAAAAAAATTAAGTTTTTACTTGTAAACGACAAGTTGTTCAGACGATGAACTAGCAAAACTTCAAATTAAATCTAAATTTTCGTGAACAAATAAAATAATTTTATACCATGACACTTTATGTGAGAACAAAAGAATTCTAAAACTTTATGAACAGTAGTTGTTCAACAACAATTTTCTTTTATATCTTATAAAATAATCTAATGAAATATTTCATTCAACACCAACAAAATATTTGTCAAATATTACATGAATTTAGATGTGATATAACTATAGAAAAATAATTAATTAATCCTACATTGATTTTCTTCGTTACTTATCATGAAAGAAATAAAAAAAAATTAAATACTTTTCTTTTTAATTATATTTGAATTTTTTTGAATCATAAGATCTTACAACGTTGACAAAGAGAAGGGTTGTGTGAAGGTTTGTATGTTACAAACTTTATCAGGCACAAAATTTATCAGGCTTTGTATTACATAAATATAAGGGATAAACGATTGGCCAATCTAGAATAAACCCAAGCCTTAATCCTACTAACGTAATATACATGGAGTAATGCAATTCACCCTTAAATATTTAAAACACGCAACTATTTTTTATCACAATCGCTTTTATCGTCACGATTGATTGAGCGCATTTCACTTTTAAATAAGCGCATTTTACTTTAAAAGCATGATTGTTTGACGCCATAAGTAAAAAAACAATTATCCAATTTGCCATATGCAAAGAAATAAATTAATATTTTTGATTAAAATTTTTTTTTATTCGCCTACATATTAAAGTGTTACTTTATTACTGTGATTTGCGGCTTTAAATTATCACTTTTCAACTATTTATTTTGTTGTCATAGCTACGTCCAAAAAAGTAAGATATTTAAAGTGTCTTATTGCTCAGTGGAAGTTGTCTAAAGTGTGTTTCAAACCAAGTGCTTCAATAATATATAATATATGATATATAATAATATATAATAATGGTGGTATTTTAAAAATAATTTAATTTTTCTAATTAAAAGATTGAAGAAATCAGGAAAATAATTTTTTTCTCTTGAAATTCTCGTGATTTATGGTTTTCAATTCGATACAACATTGTTGTGTCGTTGTTTGTTTTTATTACTTTTTTTTCATTTAAAATTAAAATGAAATTAAACCGTGGTGATTTTAGTCGATGAAAATTATTAACATTTTTAAAAAGGTTATAGAATTTATCTGATTTTGTAGTGTTAAATTAAGAAACGATCTAATCAACAAGTCGTGGTATATAAGCCGTGTTCGATTAGACTGAAACAACTGAGGCAACTGAAAAATTAAATGCAATTGTTGTTGTTTTTTCAGTTGTTTCAGTCAAATCGAACGCACCTATAGTTGGGTATAATTATGTAAGAGGACACTCTTACATTAAAAAAAAAACAAATGTCAATTTTGTTGTAGTATTTCGAGAGTATACGTAGACGTTTCTAATTGGAGTTTCGTGTTTCTTGTTTTGATTAAAAAAAAAAAATTTTGTTTGTTGATTTAGAGAAAATAAAAAAATTTATCAAAATGCCATTACCAGGAATAAATGAATGTAAATAAAATGGAGTATTTTGGTTTAAATTTCATAATATAATTAATGAAAATGCAGATTTATTAGAAATAGAGATGCAGGTTTCGTCAACTTGAAAGTTTGTCATGGCGTGTGAAGTGTTGTTCTTAAAAAAAAACATTGATAACATTTTTGTTTCTTAAAAAAAACTGATGGTTTGATATCTTAGGTTCGCTACTCGAAATAATTGAATTTTCATATATATATATATATATATATATATATATATATATATATATATATATATATATATATATATATATATATATATATATATATATATATATATATATATATATATATATATATATATATATATATATATATATATATATATATATATATATATATATATATATATATATATATATATATATATATATATATATATATATATATATATATATATATATATATATATATATATATATATATATATATATATATATATATATATATATATATATATATATATATATATATATATATATGAGATTAGCTGAGATTTGGCATTAATTTAATTTAGTTTTAATAAATTTAATGAAAATGGAACTTCGAATTAATTAACTTTCTTTGATTTACAGCTGCAGAAGGTAATACGGAAGGTATATGTAAACATTGAAACTAGTTTTTAATGTTTATATATGGCTTTCTTAAGACATCTTTCGTGTTTCTATCAATTTTGTGTAGTTTGGAATAAATGAAAGGAAGTCTAAAGATACGTCTAAAGTATTAAAGATATCGTTCAAACAAATTTTATACATATATTCCATATTTGAATTATCAAAATATATATAACATATTTATATGAATTATCAACATATGTATATATGTGTATGTATGTGTGTATGTATTTTTTTTTTTTTTTTTTTTTTTTTTTTTCCTTTATCTCCATTTAGGAGCATAGGGCGTCTACTAGACTGGACCATCTAACTCTGTTGGGGGCAATCGCTTTCAGTTCACCCCAAGTCTTGCCAATTTGTTTTGCTTCAGCTAGCACCGTTTTCTTCCATGTCATGGGTGGTCTTCCAACTCTCCTTTTACCTTGTGGATTCCACTCTAGGGACATCCTTGTTATATCTTCGACTGATTTTCTCAGTGTATGTCCTATCCATCTCCATTTTCTTTGTTTTATCTCGGTCTCAATGTCTAACTGCTCTGTGTGCCGTAGAAGTTCCTGGTTACTGATGGTGTTTGGCCAGAAGCATTTGATCAGTCTTCTCAGGCATTTGTTCACAAACACCTGTAGTTTATTTGTGATCTTTCTTGTTTGTTTCCACGTTTCACACCCATACAGCAGTACTGACTTGACACATGCATTGAACATTCGTAGCTTTGTCTTTCTTGACAGGACGGATGCATTCCAGATCTTGTGAAGCATATTGAACGTATTTCTGGCTTTGTTAATACGCTGACTGATATCTTCTTCAGTCCCGCCTGTTTTTGCTACAGTACAACCAAGGTACACAAATTTGTCAACTTCGTCCACTTGTGTATTGTTGATGGTAATTGGTGTTATCGTTTTGGTGTTCAATCTCATAGCCTTTGTTTTTCTGATATTAATGTTGAGACCGACTTCATGTGCAAGGGTTGATAGCTTCTGTCTGCATGTCCGTATGTGTGTGTGTAAGTAGACAGATGTCATCTGCGTAGTCTAGATCATTGAGCCGTCTTGTTGTATTCCATTGGATTCCATTTGGACTTGCATCATCGAGCTTTCTCATGATACTATCTAGTACTATTAGGAATAGTAGCGGGGATAGTACACAACCTTGTCTCACTCCTCGGTGGTTGTAGTATTCATCACTTTGCTGTCCTTTGTATTGTATTCTGTTTGCAGCATCCCGATACATTTCTTTGATTAGATCAACTATTTTCTTCGGGATGCCCATTTCACAAAGTGTCTTCCATATCGCGCTTCTGTTGATTGAGTCGAAGGCGCGTTCGAAGTCCACGAAGAGGAGATACAATGGTGAATTCCATTCATTTGATTGCTCAATGATGATACGGATTGTGTTGATATGATCGGTACAGCTTCTTCCTGGTCTAAAGCCGGCTTGTTCATTTCTTAGTTTCATGTTAATTGATGGAGATATTCTTTCGAGAATGATCATCGCTAGTATTTTCATTATTGTGTTGAGCAGAGATATACCTCTCCAATTTTTGCATTCTCTTAGATCACCTTTCTTTGGGATTGTTATGGTTAAACCTTCTTTCCATTTGGTTGGCATTTTACCTTCGTTCCATACATCAGCTAATAGTGGTGTTAGAGCTTCTGCTGTTGTGTTTACATCTGCTTTGAGTAATTCTGCTGATTTATTATCTGTACCAGCAGATTTGTTGTTCTTGAGTTTCTGTATGGCATCTCTAACTTCCCGTTCCGTTGGTGGATGGGTGCTGATAGTTTCGTTATAGTTGTCATCCGGAGACTGCAAGTTATTTTCTTGTTGGTGGCAGTTGTCTTCGAAGTATTCTTTCCATCTATTTAGCTGTTGTTCGTGTGTTGTGAGGGTTTGACCAGATTCATTCTTTATTGGTGGAGTGTTTGTATATTTGTTGGTGACCTTTCTCACGCATTTGTGTAGTGTGCGCATATTTCTATTAGCTGCTGCTGTTTCTGCAGTCTTGAGAATGCTTTCCGTATATCTTCTGCGATCATTCCTTGCCATCTTTTTAACTTGTTTTGCTGTACTTTCATATTTGTTGCGGATCTCGGTTGTGTTCTGGGTGACACAACTGCAACTTGAGCTGTCGACGCTCTTCAATTTTCTTCCATGTATCATCGCTAATCCATGGTTTCCGTGATTTGTCTTGGTATCCAAGCACATCTGTAGCAGTTTTGACGTAAGCTTCTTTAACTTGTTCCCATTTTTCATCAATACTGGTGGTTTCGTTGTTTGGTAGATTGAGCTGGAGCGACTCTTTGAAGATGTTATTTGTATTTTTGTCGCTCAATCTGTTGATGTTGAATTTCCTCTGACATGGCTTGTTGTGCTTTACAGCGGCTGGTTTAATTTTGAATGTTGCAATTACCAGTTGGTGGTCGCTGTGTATGTCTGCTCCTCGCTTTGCTCTGACGTCTTGTAGAGAGGATAGAAACTTCTTATTCACCAGTACGTGATCAATTTGATTCTTGGTTCTTCCATTTGGTGATGTCCAAGTGTATTTGTGTATGTTCTTGTGTGGGAACTTGCTGCCTCCTATGAATAGTTGATTTGTGACACAACAATCGATGAGCCTGTCTCCATTATTGTTACGTGTTGATTCTAGTGCATGTTTACCCATGACTGATTCCATTCCGGTGTTGTCGGTTCCAATTTTGGCATTGAAATCACCTTGTATTATTTTGATGTCATTTCGGTGTGCACTAGCCAGCGTTGCTTGGAGCTGTTCGTAGAATTCATCTTTTGTCGCATCATCAGCTTCTTCGGTAGGTGCATAGCACTGTATGATCGTTGTATTTCTAATTTTCGATTGGAATCTTGCTGTTATTATTCTGCTACTGATTGGTTTCCATTCGAGAAGTGCTTTCTTTGCGTTAGGTGTTGTTAGTATTGCTACGCCTTGTTCATGTGTGTTGGATTTACCAGAGAACATCATGTAATTTCCTGCAGTTGTTGTTAACTCTCCACTGTTTTTCCATCTTACTTCACTGAGTCCTAGTATCTCGATGCTATATTCTTTCATTACTCTCTCAACTTGTGCTAACCGCGATGTTTCTATCAGAGTTCTGACATTCCAGTTTCCTACTCGTGTCCGGGTACGATAGCTAAGGGTCGATGTTTGATTATTCCGGTTTGTTTTACTTTGTTTCTTTCTAGTATTCGTTTCTTTAATCAATTGAATTTCGGATTCACCTTTCGGATTAACGGGTGATTGGGCCATCGAATCCTAGCCAGTTTCCAGGGCTGCTGGATAAGGTATACTGGCATACCGTGAGCGAGATATTCGTGCTTCAATGTGATTCAATCATGTTTCCATATTTTTCTGGTGAAGTTCCCAAGCGGTCACCCGTTTAAGTTCGCACCCTTCCCAGTGTTGCTTAACTTCCTTGTAAGTGATGTTGTTGACTTATCCACTTCTCCATCTCGCCCACTGTGTGTATGTATGCATGTATGTATGTATGTGTGTATGTATATGTATGTGTATGTGTGTATGTGTATGTATATAAATGTATGTATATATGTGTATATGTGTGTGTATATATATGTGTATGGATATGTATGTATATATGTATGTGTGCGTGTGTATGTATGTATATGTGTGTATGTATATATGTATATGTATATATATATATATATATATATATATATATATATATATATATATATATATATATATATATATATATATATATATATATATATATATATATATATATATATATATATATATATATATATATATATATATATATATGTATGTATATATATGCATGTATGTATGTTTATATAACAATACCACATAAATTAGTATGTTGGACATAAGGTGAAAACTTCTTAATATGTATGTTTGCTGTTAATAAATATATGTAATATATATAGGTATATATGTATGTGCGTATATATGTGTATGTATGTGTGTATATGTATGTATGTGTATACATGTGTATGTATGTGTATGTATGTGTATGTATGAGTATGTATGTGTATGTATGTGTATGTATGTGTATGTGTATGTGTATGTGTATGTGTATGTGTATGTGTATGTGTATGTGTATGTGTATGTGTATGTGTATGTGTATGTGTATGTGCATGTGTATGTGTATGTATACATGTATATGTATAGGTATGTATACATGTGTGTATGTGTGTATGTGTGTATATGTGTGTATGTATGTATATATGTACATATGTATGTGTATGGATATATATATATATATATATATATATATATATATATATATATATATATATATATATATATATATATATATATATATATATATATATATATATATATATATATATATATATATATATATATATATATATATATATATATATATATATATATATATATATATATATATATATATATATATATATATATATATATATATATATATATATATATATATATATATATATATGTGTGTATATATATGTATATATGTGTGTATATGTATGTATGTATGTATGTATATGTATATGTATGTTTGCGTATATGTGTGTATGTGTGTATATATGTATGTATGTATGTGTACATGTATGTGTATATGTATGTATATATGTATATATATGTGAGTACATGTGTATATATGTGTGTATGTACGTGTATATATGTGTGTATGTGTATGTAAGTGCATGTGTATATATGTGTATATATATATATGACAATGGTGAATGGTCGTCTTATCAACACTTGTTATAAGTGACAGTGTGAATTTTAAACTAAATTAATCTCTTAAATGATAAATATATAAGTATAACTAAATGTAGTGAAAACATTAATTGTAATAATCAGTTTTATATCTAATATAATAGTTTTAAAGTGTTGGTTTTAATAATTAAACTCTAAGGTAAGATTGCTTTCAAAAATGGAAAGATGTGGGCGACCAAGATGAAATCTTCCCTAAATGTAAAATTTATTAACTCTGATTTTTACTAGAAAACTAAATAAAGGTGTTATTGTGCTATTCGATTTTGTGTAAAATTTAAACCTACTTAGAGTTTTAACTGACGAAATTTAGTTATTATTTCAAATTCAGTTTAAAATTTCATTTGTTGACATAATTTTATGTGATAGATTTATCTCTTTCTATTTATCCAAACATTATCCATAAAATCCAATAAGATTTCTGAATGATATCAACGAGCAGGGTTAATTGTTTTTGTTAAATTAATTCTTGTATTTCAAGAAAAATTCAAAACATTCTTGCGTTAATTATATTATATAAAATAATGTTTTATAAAATTTAAATAAATACATTTCAAATAAAAACATCAAGTGAAAGATAATATTTTTATCCAATTCAATCCCAATACTTTTTTATATGAAATTCACTCAATTTTCAAAGGGGTTTTTTGTTTTTTATATATATGTACATAATATAAATGTTTTTAACCATAAATAACCATAAATAATTTTAACCATAAATATAATAACATGAATTCAGATTGGAGAGTGCAGGGGACTACAATTTAGTCATCATCCTATTATACTAATAAATTACATGAATAACAGGTTTCCGACTGGAGATTGCAGGCGAGTAATTTTAGATACGGGATTGCTGATTGGCGATTGCAGATTATATGTATAAGTGATTGTCCTTGTGATTGTCTCCTAACAGTAGTAGCTAGATACGATTTGCCAGGTGTCTGTAACCGGGTCGTTCACTCCTAACTTACAATTACCTACCTATCCTTACCTATTGTTATATGTAAAACGACTGTAGGAAGTGGCCCGGCCGTAATCCGGGAGCCTCGCCTAGTGCTTGGTCCTACAGTCCAATCAATCAATCAATCAATCAATCAATAGCTACGTCCAAAAAAGTAAAAAGCATTTGTATTTGTTTAAATTCTATGAAAAATAAAAATTTTTATCAAAGCAACCCTCAAATTTAAAATTTCATTATCCAATTAAAATAGTTGTTATCATTTGTTGTCATAGCTACACAATAATTTGGAAAAAATAATAAATATTTTGTCAAAGGTTACTTGTTCCACATATTTTTATTTTAAAATTTATGAAAATTTATAATTTTAATTTAGAATAAACAACTTTTCTTAAAATATTTTGCTTACGGCGAATAAAAGATAGTATATGATGCACGGACGTAAGCTATTTTGGACTTAATGTAGATGCAAATCTCAGCTAGCGCCTCGATTTGCAAACTCCACATCCGTCCAAAATCTTTAGCTTTACGTCCTAGCATCATAATGTACTATTATATGGCGTTTTATATTATTTCAAGACAGCGCTAAATTTCTTTTAAAATTTTTTTAATATTAAGTTTTATATTTCAAAATGGCGCTATAAGTTCACGATTTTTCTGTCCAAAACAAAAAAAACAATCAGGAATTTGAATATGTCGAGGGTTTTGAATATATAGATTCTGATTTAAGTAAGATAAAATAAATGTTGTTTTAGCAATCGCTTGTAAAGCGCTATTGCAAGGATCACAATAATTCTGTATCCTATAATTTCGATTTATAATTTTCGGTTACATAATGGTTGTTTTGTTTCATTTTAATTTCTTATTTTTTAATTAGTAGTAAACTTAGAAAAACATATGGCAACGGTTACTTGTAAAATGAAGTAGGATGTTGACTATAATAGAAATATTTCCATCCGATGAATTCACACAAAGTAATGTCTAGAAATTGAATGTAAAAATCCCCATGTAATGGATAAACATTTCCATAATAAGGAGTCTAAAGAATGGCAATAGAAAAATTCAACTTAAGTAAAACAAAGTGATCATGAAGTTTCAACTTCGAAATACATAGTCATAATAGTGGCGTAATTGATAAACGTTTCAGCAGTAACAGGATTCGAATCACGGCATTGCTGGGAAAGGTTTTAATCCGGTTCGAAACACAAAAACGGGCAGGGGAGTATCTCTGTGAAAAAATCAAACACACTTTCGAATTGAAAAATTTCAAGTTATTTCCTTGGCTACTTGATTTTAATTGGTTACAAACTCTCTAATATTATATAACGTTAAAAATTAATTTAAATTGATTAAACTTATGTGAAAAATAATGATCTCAATAATAATTCTACCATTTAAATAAATTTGCTAAACAAATAAATAAAATGGCTTTAATTATATCTAAAACAGAAAACAAGTTTATCATAAGTTCTTCTATTAAGTGGGAAACACATCACGCATAGGAAAACACGCTTAAATTTTAACGTAATTAATTAAAACATAAAATTATATTACTGATTTTCTTAATATTTGAAAGTAATAAATAATTTTGTTTTATGCTACAGCTAGCATAACAAAACTATTGAACCGTATATACACCAATGTGGATAAAATGGTATCTAGTTTTAAGTGTAATTTGAGCTATACGACATTTCGTATTAACCATAGTTTAATTACGATCAACAAACAAAGTCGTTTATATTAATTATCTCGACTAAAAGAGAGGTGCAAATCGCTGACTTATACGCATTGTTGTATAGCACAAATTTAATTTAATTTAAATGAGTGAACAAGAATCGTTAGTTTGTAGGTTTATAACAGGTTTTGTCAAAGCCACTGGGCATCTAATTTAATTATAAGACACATTAAAAATATTTGTCGTGTAATCTTATTTTCCTAAACACATAAAGGATTTCACATATCTGTGGTAATATAGTTTGAGGTTGGGAAGGAAGGTAGGAAGAAGCTATATAGTCTAAGAGCCAGTGATAGGCAGACTTACGGCAGGTTAGCAAACTCCATATTGATGCTAGGTATAGATTTTCACCTGCCGTAGGTGAAATGGGTATTCACTATCCCTTTGGTTATATATTTATTTTAACAAAGCGTATATAAATTAAAATAGGAATACACGCAGAAGTTGACGGCTGTTGCATTGATTGCGGCAACGAGTGTGTATTTGACTGAGATGGAGATGAAGACGTTTCTATAATTTTTTATTTTTTATGATAATAATTTTTTTTCAATTTTAGTAAATGTCTTGTAACAAGTACGATGGCAGCCACTAACTAAATGTTTACGTGGTAAAATAACATCACTATATTTTAAATTATGAAATTTTCGTAAACGCAAAATAGTCTGACATTTTTTAAAAGTTTTCTTCTGAAAAGATTTGTACACTTTCACCAACATTTAAATTTCAAAATGCACAGATTAATTCATCTGCCATGATTTAAAATTTTAAGTGCATTTAAAAAAAAACTTACAAATTTAAATACAAAATAAATTACACGTGCTTCTATTAAAATTTTGAGAACGAATGGAATGGAGCAGGAAGCCGTTGCAACATTCCAGGTATACAGTAAACTCACGAAATAATAAATATTTATTATTATGAAACTCCACAAATGTAAACACTTTTTTCTTCCCTTGACTATTATAAAGTATGAACGAAAAAATAAAGCTTGACATTTTGTTTACATTTCAGAGCTATGAAGACAATTTCTTAAAAATTTCGTCGGAATTCAATCAGAAAGAAAGACATCATTCAACAAAAGCTGCGTTTTTTTCATTTGGGTCAGGGTCAAGGTTTGAACAAAACGATGCAAAGAAAAAAAATATTATATTTTAAATTGTTGGCAACACTGAGCTGAGAAGGAAAAAAATCGTGAACTTCTAGCGCCATTTGGAAATTAAAACTCAATATAAAAAAAATTCAAAAAATATTTAACGTCTCTTGAAAAATAAAACTTCATATAAAAATTCAAAAAGTTTAATCAGAAACACTAATCCATTTTTTTACATATATCAATGTTCATTGATTATTGCAAATGGCGTGAAATAAAATAATCGATAGATAATAAAAAATTGTGAACATCTAATCTTTAAATAATATTGATTTTATATCGTAGGTATTGCTTTTAAGCAAATTTATTAAAATCATGTTGAACACAAATCATAATAAAATTGATTTTAAACAAATTTAATAAAGTATCTTTGACCGTTTTTTTATTTTAAATAAATTTTCTAGATCTAGTCAGATAAATATCTGGGTTATGTTGTTGTTGTTTTTACATGTAAAAATAGACTTGATCTAGACCTTGACCCTGACCCAAATGAAAAAAACACAGCTAACGGTTCAAAATGTATAGTCATTATGTGTATGTTCAATAAACCTTCTCCATCATATGATTATGGAAATTAACAAATTTTGTTTATTTCTTTAGAAGAAATTATATTTTTATTACTTAACAACTATTAAATTATAACATTCATTTATTTTGTTATGCGTCATGAACTGGCAATATAAAGACATTACAACACAACTTTTTGTCAATTATTTTTGATATTGTGTTCTTTTACATTCACGGAACCCTTGGCGAGCTAATTTTATTCGCACTTGTCTGACTTTTTATACTGGTTGAGGTCGGCAACTTTTATATCGTAAGGAAAAACAACAATTTTTTTTAAGACTTATGCAACATAACATGTGAATGGAAATACTCATAGGGCTACAATGCAACTGGTAAACTGGATTCAGAATTCAGATATAAAAAAATAGTGAAAAAAGACATATGATTTTATTATCTTACCAACTTTTAAGATATCCTAGTGAGATAATCCTAGTTTTAAGATATCCTAGTAAGATATCCTAAAAATGATTTTGAATTGCAAAATTCTAATGATTTCCAATATGCACATAAGCTTAATTGCTCACAACAAACCCTCTAAATTAAAATTCCCCTAATGTTGTCTATATTTCTTTGATTGACAATCAATAATAACTCTACACTCGTGACTTAGGATGTTGATTAGATTGTTGACTTAAGATGTTGACGAAATATTCTCTCATCCTATGAATTCACATTTCACACATAGTAGTGTCTAGAAATTTAATACAAAAAATCCCAAAGAAATTATATTTTTTATTTTCTTTCATTCTATTTGCAAAAGTCATCCTTTTTATTTATTTTTGTAACAATACATACTTGCATAATTGAACAAATCATCCAGAAAAACAATTTATTTTTACGTTGGAAAGCATCAAATTTGAAGCAAAAATATGTGTATATGTGTATAAGTATTTGAAAGAAAACATTTATTTCAATTTAGGAGTAGGAACAATATTTTATTATTTTTACTTCCGTATTTGGGAGCATTATTTTTTTTTAAGTTATCCGCTCTGAAAGAACGGAGTAAAGGAGTAATATAAGGGGAGTTTTAAACTCTGTATATTACGAATATTGTACGATATTAATGAATCTCTGAATTATGGTTTTTGGCGAATTCATGCTTAACACCAGTTAAACTTCCATACAGAAAAATGGTGTCTGATAAGAATTTTGGTATTACACCGATGAATATGAAACGATTTTAAAAGAAATCGTTAAAACTCATGTTGATGAATTAATTAATTAACAATAATCAAACATCGATGTAACTATTTTACTGTGGTTGGTTTTTGGATTTAAAGAAAGCATTTGAAATCAAACATCGATGTAACTATTTTACTGTGGTTGGTTTTTGGATTTAAAGAAAGCATTTGAAATATCCAAATTCTTTAGAAAAAACTAGAATTGTATATAGATTAAAACAAATACAAAGAATCAGATGAAATCGTATTTGGAAAGATGGTCTGACCCTAATGTTCCGTACATATTTTGCAATACTTACTTACTTACTTGTACGAAACCAAATAACAAAATGCAGCCCAAACGGCTGTTATACCGGTTTTAAAAATTCAATTGTTTTACTAAAAGACTCTAGTTTCTTAACCATGTGTCGGATTTTACTGATTGACGAACTTATCTAAGATATTATAAATAGAATACAGATTTTCAGAATTTTTTTTATCTACCTCAACCGTACGAGTGCCGGTCGTTTTCGTTTTATCTCATATCGTTTATGTATAAATATTTATATGTTTATACCGATTTCCGGCCGCCGAAATCATTAGTAATTCGGCCTGAAAGTTTTGCTGAAATTCCTAGATGGCGCACATTGCATTAGGTAGATTTTTATATGAAGCCTACCTAAAATTTGGCAATATGACAAATAACAGTATAGATAGATCAAAGTTTAACCTTCGCGTGAACAGTATCTACCCGGGTAGATATCACGGTTTTTGTAATTCAATAACTTTATGAGTTTTTAACCAATCATCATGCCTGTTCAGCTATGTGACTGATTTTTAAATTGATTTAGCAAAATTTGAGAAAAAAATATTTTGGACTTCCTTTTAACACTTTTTTTTGGATTTTTATGGTTTTTTTGCGCAAGAAAACAATATCTACCCGGGTAGATATTTTTACCTTGGGTTTTATATGAATATTTTTACTGGGCAATGTTAAAAACAAGTAACTTTATTTTTAAATATATTCTTTTATTGTATGCTTACACAAAAGCAAAATGATATTATGATATTAATACACGTTTGATATTATTACACGTTTGTTGATATTATGTAAGTTGATATTACGTACAGTGTTGCCACTTCCCGAACTTCAAATAGTAGTATATTTTCCAAAAAAATAGTAGTAGAAAAGTAGTAGGAGAAATTTTGGCTAAAATGGTAGAAAAATATCAACAGAACAATATTTATTTCCAAAAAATTCAAGGTTAGAAAAAGATAAAATAAATTTTTTAAATTTATTAATTTTTTAAGAACAAAATAAATGGTTTAAAACTAATATGAAAAATTTTTATTATAAAATTTTGATAATTAACTTGATTTTTTTAGTTTTCACCATCTAATTTGCAAAATTTAAAAGATCTTGGTGCGATTTAAAAATTCCTTGGAGTAGAAATTTTAAAATAGAAGTAGATTCGTTGAAATTTATAAAATAGTAGTAGATTTGGCATTTTTTAAAAAAGTCCGAAGTAGATAATTTTGAAGTCAAATAGTAGTAGATCTACTACTATAGTAGTAGAAGTGGCAACGCTGATTACGTAAGAAAACAAATATCTACCCGGGTAGATATTTTTTTCCTTTTTTCTTATATGAAAATTTTTACTGGTCAATGTGAAAAACAAGTAACTTTATTTTTAAATATATGCTTTTATTGTATGCTTACACAAAAGTAAAATAAATACACAGTTACGTTTGTAGATATTATGATTTATGTAATATCTACCGGGGTAGATACTGTTCATATCAGTAGCTAAAAATTTCCGTTCACGCGAAGGTTAAAATATAAAAAAAGTTGTTTATAAAATTTCATTTCCTTCAAAACATAATTTAAAAGCTATTTTCGGCAACATACGAATATATGTACCTTGTTTAACTTCTCTAAACCTTTAATTGATATATTGTTTTTTTAATCGATTATAAAAAAAAACTCCATGAATAACCCATTTGATAAACGGATTAAAAAATAATAATTTTCAATTTTATTTTCACAATAAAAAACAAAGTTTTTCTTTTATACAAAAAAATTCCAAACAAACGAGATGTTTTTGAAAAAAAGTTTCTCGATTTGAATGAAAACAGTAAATAATCGTATGACTTCGACCCTTTTGTTGTTAATTTTTTCGTTATATTTTTCACAAAATTATGTAACTTAATAATTGAAAAGAAAAATTTAGTAGGGGTGTAACCTAACTAAAGTGATTGATTAATTTTTGAAAAATTCTTAAAGCCATTAAATTTCATTTTATATAAGTATTTCTGTGAGTTGGGTATTTTAAGATGAATTGCTTTTTATCGAGACAACATTTTAGTTTGAGTTGATTTTTTGGTAAATGTATATATAAGTTAATTACCATCACACCAATAGTGAAATGTTCTGCATTTGCAAATCGTTAGGTGAGGTAGGTTTGATAATTGTGTGGTTTACGACATTCTGTAGTGTAGTATGTATGGTGTAGTTGTTTATTTTAACCCCAGATTTACTGTTATAAGAAAATTAAATTTTTGACAAACAATCAATATAAACCGTTAACCTCAAACCAAATTCTCCAATTTCATAATAAGTTAAACAAATAAAAGTTCTAATATAAAATCATTACTAATTGGAAAAATATAGCAAAATTATTAATAAATCTTAAATGATTTGTTTGTTTTTACTTGCAATATTTTTTGTTGTAATTATTCTGGCAGAAATAAAACTAAATTCAAGTTTTGTATTTTTGTATTGAAAGCTAATATGTTTATTGTCGACATTACTAAATTGAATATAATATAGATATTGAATAATGAAAATAGATATATATATATAGATGTGTATAGATATATGAAGAGGCTATCAATTATCAATTACTCTAAATTTATTGATCTTTTATACAAAAAGTAAATCAAAAAGAAATTAAATAAAATTGGAAAAACAGAAACGTATTTTTGTAAAATATGGAGGGGCTGAAATCTCACAGCTCTGAGATATAAAGGTTTTGGTTAAGGATTTTGATATAGTTTTCGGCATAAAACTTTAATGAGGACATTGTTTTTAGTTTTAGTCAGCGATGTATATCAAACATAAAACTCTTTGTTAAAGTACATGTATTTTTTATCTGTTAATGTGTTTATCTGTTTAAAAATTTATTAAAAACTAACACATCAATACGTTGCCGCAAAATTATAACAGATCATAAATTAACATAATTTAGTGAAAAGATGATACAATCAGCAAACTACTCAAAAACCTCTCCATTTAACGATTCGAGAAAATATTACAAAATCAAACATTCATATTTCTTTCAAAATTCCAAAAATATTGTAAAAATTAAATAAAATCAAAAATTCAAACATTTTCCAAAATTCTAAAAATATTGCAAAAATTATAACAATATCAAAAATTGAAACTTCATAATTCCAAATATTAGAATAAAATCAAAAATTTAAATTTTTTCAAAAATTCTAAAAATATTCCAAAAATTCTTACAAAATCAAAAGTTGAAACTTTTTTCAAAATTCTAAAAAAATATATAAAATTTAAATTTCACAAATTCAAAAATTCTAAAAATATTTAGAATATAACATATAATATAAATTTATAACAAAATCAAATATTAAAACTTTTTCAAAAATTATAAAAATATTACAAAAATTATTCAAAATATTCAAATATTCAAAAATACAAACATTTTTCAAAATTCCAAAAATACTCCAAAAACTATAACAAATTCAAAAATTTCCATGTCCAATTTCATGTCATACAAATAATTAAAATTTTTTCCAAAAAATTGGCTAAAAAAGTAAATGAAAATCATTTTTGACACACTTGACAACATTTTTTTGACAAACTTATAATGCAATAATCTAGATTTTGGTCTCACACCAATCCCGACCATCAAGATTTCTCCATATTCTTTGTTCCTACTCGCAATCACTTAAAATGAACGTTTTTAAGCAAAAAATATGCAAATTTCCTTGTATTGACACACTTGATTTTTTGACACTTTTCCGGGACAGCTACGGAACACATCGTCCTTTCGGCTCTTACTATTGAGTATACCTATTTTTGGAATCAAAAATTTTTGAAATCCCTCCAGCCGTTTTCTAGATTTCGTCGGTTGTGACGGCCGGCAGGACGGCGCGGCCGGCAGACAGACATACATTTTTTTTTGCTTTTTTGGAATAAGTAGGTCTTAAAACGTCGTGAAATGCCAAAAAATGGGGGAAAGGATTTCACTTTTGGCTCACAAATTCAATACTTAGGTTTTTTCAAAACCGAAGTAATTGTAAAAACAATTATATCAATTCCATAATAAAGGAGCATTGCTTGTATGGAGTTCCAAAAATAAAAAGTAATTACGAAATTTTTTATTGATACGTGCTATTGTTAATTGAAATTCAAACCAATTTTATATGTGTACAAATCCAACAAATTAAATTTTTTTGAATAAAAAGTGTATTCAGTATTGTGTTAATAATGCAATTGACAATGCTACGTTTCTCGATAATGTGACGCATTCCCTTTATCAAGATCTTTAATTTTTTTAATTTAAAATTAAGTTTGCTTTGTAATAATTATAATAAGTTATATGAAAGACTTCAATGATTAAAGCCCACATATAGAGTTATATAAGGGCTAATTTCTTCGAGCAAGTAATAGCGCGGCATCAACAAGACATATGACATAACCAAGATTGAGAGTACTACTGTTGACTATATAGTTTATCCGCATTAATAATTCACCCGCACCTTGACTAGTGATATCTCACTACCCATATGTCAATGGCTAACTCATATTTCAATGGCATAGAATGGAGCACGCAGGATTATCACACCCGTAGATTAAAAATTAACAAATCAATAAAAACTGATTTCTCCATCCGTATGGATGTTCAATATCGTCACAATTTTGAAAAAAAAAACTTCCTTCGAGCCGGATTTGAACCAGCGACCTATGGATCTCAATTTTTACTAACATCTACAGTCCACCGCTCTACCAACTGAGCTATCGAAGGCTCCACATGACAAAATAATTTTTGCAATACTATACAAAACAAATATTTTTATACAAAAATACAAAAAATGTATGTAAATGATACCTATAACTTTCACTTTTTGTAAACAAAACATGAATTATTAAGCAGGTAAATAAGAAGAAGGGAAGTAACACCCCAGTTGTGACTTGAGATATGTTTTTGAAATATAGAACGCTATTTAAATCAGCGTTTATCGAAATCATTTTACATAGGTATATATTTGAGATACGCATAATAAAACAGTTAAAAAGAAATCTTAAGAGATCTTAAGCTGTTAAACTTATTATTTATGCTTTAGAAAACCTCTGCGAAACTCTCAAGGAAAGTGAAACGCGAAAATACGAGAAAATATATCGAAAACATCAACGCAGATAGTAAAAATGCACAACAGTTTGCAAAATGTTCCATCCAAGAGACGATTTGTGAGTAGTATCGCGATCCAAGTGGCAAGATCAACTAAATAGGGTGAATGAAATTCATCCTATTGATTTCGTCGTCAAGTAAGGAGATTTTTTTCGTTAGTCTAATAGTAGAAGAAGAGGAAGCCACATGACAAACCAAACCAACAGGTGACGATGAAATTTTTGCAAAACTATTTAAAAATGGAAGAGCAGCTCTCTTCTCACTTTTAAACGATGTGATTTTTGCAATCTTGAGTTAAACAAATTACCCGATGCTTTGTTAAAGAACTATCATTGTTCGACTACAGCCTAAATCGCATAAAGTGTGCTGAACATTCCGATTAAAATACTTGCTAATGTTGTACTTGGTGATAGTTGAATCTTATCATTAGACTATCAGAGTGATTTTCGATTAACCATACGATCAATGTTTTGTTATAATATAATTGAACTTTAACAATAAATAAAAGAAATGAAAAACCGGTTCTTTCACAGCCAATGGTTGGGAAGATCTTTCAATACAATAAAAAACATATTGTGACGTTGATGCATAGGCTAACTTCACCACAACTTTGATATAAAGTGAGCTAATATACATCAAATACTTCAATTTGTGGCTAATCAGTGTTATAGATTTTTCGTAGTTCGAATTATAAAAACATTAAAGAAAGCTGTAGTATCCTAACAAACATAAATTCTATTGCACGAATACCAGAAGTTGGAAAGCAGAACTATTACAAATCCTCTAAGCATATATACCAAGTTTAATCAAAATCAGTTATCAGAAACTAATGTTATTAGAGAAGTAATGAGAAGTAATGGCCCTACGGTCGGCCACCAAACTGTAGACTTAATACAAAAAGTAACACTTTAGCTCATAATTAAATAATATACTATTGTCGATAATGTTAGATCGTAACATAAAATATTGCGACGCTGATGCATTAACTGAATTCACCTAGGAAACATAGTGTTCTGGATATATAGTGAGCTAATATCCATAAAATACTTTAACTATAATGGCTAATAAATGATTAATGCTGTGTGCCTCACACCAACTTTTTGAGCTAAATCAGTGACTTTTCATTTCATACCAAAATTGCGCTATTGACCACCAGGCAGCGGATGAAAAGTCTCCTCGTCAGCTTGCTTTTCAATTTAGTTGTCAATTCATTGAAACGTCAATATATTTAAAAACAGTATTTAAAAAAATGGAAAATAATTCAAATTTATACAAAAGAAAATATTCGGTATGATGTAAGTATTTAAAAAAAACAAGCTCCCAAATACAATTTCATTATCATCCTCCATTATGACAATGCTTACAAATTTTAACATTTAAAAAGATTCTAATTTAAATATGAGGTCAGGCACAGGTTGTACGTTTGATACGAGTGACATCTATGAATAGCATATGTGCACTAGCAATTAATTTAGCAAAGTCAGTGATTTAGCAAAAAATACTAGTGTGAGGCACACAGCATAAGATTTCGCGTAGTTCTCATTATAAAAATATTAAACAAAGCAGTAGTATCCCAACAAACATAAATTCTGTTGGCAGAGAAAAAGCAAAGAAAAATTTTAACCGCATGTGACAAACTGGAAGTTGGGATTTGAACCGTACTAAATGGTTATGGAACAAGTTTCATCCAATTCGATTATCAGGGACAGATGTTATGAAGCTTTCAAAAACGCAGGGGACCCCCCCTCCACTTGGATCAATATTGCTCAAAAACATATTGATCATTACATATTTGCATCTTTTTCCAACGTGTCTACAAAATTCAATCACGAACGAATGCTGTATGCTCCCAACGATCATTAAAAACATGGGGTTACTATGGGGGCTAATGAAACCTTTCTCATGTTACTTGAAAACTTTTACCAGCGTTTCATGAAAATCGATCTGTAATTGTAGGCTACAGCAGAAATAAAAACCTGAAAAAAAACTTTTAACCCGGAAGTGACAAACCGAAAGTTAAAATGCAGAACTGTTACAAATCATACTTAAAGCAATTCCACCAAGTTTAATGAAAATCAGTTATTAGAAACTGATGTTATTGAAGTTTCAAATAAACAGGTGCTCGGGAGGCCCCCCACCACTTATCCCAATATTGTCCAAAAACGTTCTTTGCCATTAAAATCTTCAACTTTTCTTGTGTCATCCCAACAAACTGTCAAAACCAAGTGTGAAAAGTCAGCAGTTGTATGGTAATTAAGCTGATAATTATCTTCTCACACTAATTGAAACCTTATTTATAAGGCATGTTTCAAATAAATTTTTATTTATTGTAAAAAATTAAATAAATAAAAAGGTATTTTGTAAGTTTCATCATAATCACTTCATTATTGTGGGCTGTAGTGTGCATAAAGACACTGAAAAAACTTCCAAAAACTACAAAAAAAAAATTTTACCGGAAGTGGAAAACCGGAAGCTGGGATACATACCGAGAAGACAAATAGTTGGTTGTAATAAAAATGGTGATTAATATTAATAAATTGGTAGTTAAAAATGACCAACTACGCCCGTAGTTAAATTTAGTTGTTTTAAATACATAAGGGTAGTAATATGTACGTAAAAGTAATAAATTTTTTTATTATTTTTAATACAAAATTTTGTAAAACTTGCTTTCGACGTAGTAATTTTAAATACGAAAGATATTGATAATTTTAAGTCGTAATTGGCTTTACTATGTTTCTTTGTATAAATTAAAAGTACTAGATAGTTATTTTGAATACGATTGGTAGTATAATCAATTGTTGAGATTAGTAGTTCTCACAACTATAAACAAAATATCGTAGTAATTATAAAAATAACAAATATTGATTTTTATTACCTACTGGTAGTAATTTTAGTTATTGAAAGTAGCAGAAACATGTAACGCCAGGACTATGTCAATTTTGTTCTAAAAATAATGATTTTCATTTTCAATTATAATTTTATTAATTTTCTTAAAGGTCGCAACATTTTTGTATGCTACTGTTGAGATTTAGTTGCGTCACTCAATTTCAACAAAAAACATGTTTGATTTAATGTTTTTTTTATACGTTGGAGAATTGTTGATTGTTGGAAGGGGAAACAGAAGGAGAAAAATTAATATAAAAATAAGAATTTTCATAACAAAATCGTTCAGTATAATTTTGAAAATGGAAAAACAACATTGTTGTTATTATAAATAAATTTAATTTAAATGTTTTTGTTTTATTAAAATAATTGTGTAAGTTTCTGTAAGTTTGTTGAAATTTGATATAAATAAAAATTAATTTTTATTATACAAAAAAAAATGTTAAACAAATATATGATTGTGTTTCATTTTTGTTAATTTGTTTATCTTGAAAAATAGTGATGATGTTGTTTTAATAAAGAAATTGATTGGTACAAATCATTGGGAAGAGTAATTAATTTTGATTATTGTGAGGAAAAATAAAAAACCAAATTATAAATTAAAAAGCGTGGTGGTTATCTTCATTGGTCCGAATGTTTTATGGCAACTGCATTTCTGGCAGCAAAACGTAGTTAAAATTTACCAACACAAGTTTGTGCCATTATCGTAAACAACGATAATAAAATTGTGGGGATTGGTTATAATGGATTTCCAATTGGCTGCGGTGATGATGAATTTCCATGGGAAAGGAATTGAATAAATACATTAAAATTTATGGTGGTGCTTGCAGAAGTGCATGCGATTTTAAGTAAAAATTGTTCGTGTATCAAAGGAAGCACAATTTATGTAGCATTGTTTCCATGTAATGAGTGTGCTAAATATATTATACAATCAAGACTTGTTAATAAAAGAAGTCAACATTCAAGACAACATTCAAGATGATAAAATATATGTAAGCTAGTTTTTATTATGTATAATTTTTTTTTTGATTTTGTTTTTTTTTAAACTAAATTGTTTGATGTAATAGCAATAAATAAGTTTCTTCATAATGTTTATGTGATTTTATATATTCGAAATGAGTAAGAGATTTGCAAGTGATAATTTGTTTGTTGTGATAGATTCAGTGGTTTCAGTTTATATAATAGTTTTCAGATATCCGGCATAAAATTTAAATGATAAATTTTCTAGAAAAGTTCAAATTTGTGTTAGATTGGCTCCTCTAAAAGTTTAATTTTTATAAACAATAACTTATTTTTCAAAATTAATTGTTTATTTTTTTTTACAAAAATATTATACAGATTACATGATCTAACTACACTATTACTCATATCCAGTAAGATCTTTAATGAAAGTTTTAATATTGTTATTTACAACACCATGTGAAGTATTAATATTATAGAAATAAATTTGTACAAAATTCCATATTTGGTGACAAGGAGCAGGATATTTTAAATTAAATACCTAAAAAACATATACATTATAACACTTCCAGTTAAAATTAATAGTAGTTTAGTCAATGAGTGAATAATGAAGTAGTTTATTCTCAAGCAAAAGTTTAAAATTTGAGCGAGGCACGAGCGAGAATTTTAATTTGAGAGAGAATAAAATTCATTATTCACGAATCGATTACAATACTTTATTCTCTGACAAAGATTTTATTATAAAAAAGAATTGTGTATTATAAAAAATAAAAACATTTTCTTCAATTAAAACAATAAATCTTTATTGTTTTAATTGATAAATCAAATTTCTTAATAACAAAACCCTGATGATAAAAAACGCCCTTCTCATACAATCAACCAAGTTCAACTAAACGAAATAAGAGAATTTAAATTAAAATTTGATTTTTGAACAAAACTTATCAAAGCAATTGTGATTATAATTTGAAAATAATTTTAATGAAATCAAAACAATTTGACCAATTGGAATCATACCAATTGAATAAAATTTTCATTAGGCAATAGGTTAAGTTCATTAGGCTATAGGCTA
The DNA here is from genome assembly GCA_963693315.1 of Diogma glabrata. Classification (NCBI taxonomy): domain Eukaryota; kingdom Metazoa; phylum Arthropoda; class Insecta; order Diptera; family Cylindrotomidae; genus Diogma; species Diogma glabrata. Next base: position 14,469,246 of record OY856187.1, on the reverse strand, counting down.
GAAAACAATACAATAATACATACTATTATTACCGAAAAAACATACAAATAAAGCTGATATAATTAAATGGAAGAGAATAAAATGATTTTATACCTGAAATAATTTAAAATAGGCCTTTAAAACTGTAAGTAATTTGTATTTCACTGAGTCTTACACAACATAAAAATCCTTTAGACTATTGATATTTAAACCTATACTGCAACAATTAACGGTTGCACTGTTAATTTCATTGCACCATAATTTTCCCTCATTTCATCCAATTTTATTTGCATATCATTTTGAGTGTTGACAGGAAGTAATACTATATTACTATATTTTGTAATAAAAATTGTAGCAATAGTATTGTAACGTTTCTTCGCCGAGTTACAATTATTTAGTTCGATCACTAAATTAGGAAATTAAAACACAATGGATTTTCTAAACGTTATAATTTTATACGTTCAGGATTTTGTTATAAAAATATTTCTTCTACTACTATTCCCTTTAATTTTTCTTGTACTAACAATAATTCACCACTTATAATTCTATTATACTTGTTCACAATATCACTTCTAAATTTCTACTTATAACATTGTTAATTTTAACTCGCCTATTGCACTGCTAAATTTTTATACTTTTTCTATCTCTGACAATTTTATACTAATTTTATCCTCGAACAACACCTCTTATATATACTACATGAAATAGCCTCGATAGTACTATAATATTCTAGAACACAACCCTTTTTTTTATCAACATAAACAAAATAACACGATCTTCAAATATTGACACCAAGGTGTGAAATCCATTCTTTTCAATTGTTTTATTTACCAGTTCTTATAGTTTTCAATCACCAATTCTTATTTGATAAAACAAAAACTTCATATTACATGTTTACTTTGGTTGCGTTGTTATCTTTTATTGATTTTTATATTTCTTTTGTAGAACTATTTTCTCTAAAGAGTATTTTTCTCGAAAGATGTTCTATTGTGTTGTGTTCTATCGTATTCCATAATCGTAACAGTATTGTTTTATCATTTCAAATATTGATTGTTACTACCAAGTTTTAGTTAAAATAACTAGATTTAATAACTATTTATTTTCACTATTTTTTATATTAGGAACAAATATCTCAATCATTAAAATTAGTACGCGTAATCAAATTTACTACTGACATTTTTATATTTCATAACTTAAAATACAGTTGTAATTTCAACTACAGCGTAGTTAATTTTTTACTACACGTATTTTTCTCGGTGCTGTAGCTAGATTCTGGTTGTATGGAATTATTTCGAGGAATGAGATTTCGTACCAAAAGGGATTTTTGCATTCAGATTTAGTGGAATGAGAAAATAAATTCCGCATTTGTGGGATGAACTATCAAATTATCTCGTCAACAAATTTATAAACGAAATGTGATTATTTGCTTTGAAATTTTGTATAGACGCACAAAAATGGAGAAAAAAAAGTCGTAAAAGTAACGATAAATCAAAAAGAAAGGGAATATCTACTTAGGCGCCAAGACTTTGTTTTATTTGATACTAGCAGGACCCGGCATACGTTGCTACGCCTATAAAAAAGTTTGTGTGCGTACATTTTGTTGAATAAGTAAGAATAATTTCAAAGAGTCGTAATGAGAATAGAAGGAGCCTATTTTAATTTTATCATTTGGGAAATATGAATAACAGAGATCATTAGCATTCTAGCTGATCAATCCAGATAGTTTGAAAATTGAACGGAAGGTCAACATTTGAAAGTGATTGGTAAAGAGTTTCGGAGAGTTTAAATTAAACACTTGCAATTTTTCACGTTAATTGGCTTAATATGTGTCGCGAAAAATTAGGTGAACGTCAAAACATTCATTTGGTGTTACAGTTGTCAATGACTTACTCTGGAACCGTCATACTTGCGATACAAAATAGGCACACCGCACCAAAATTTACTGTTTTATCGTACCATGTCATGTTGACTAATTTCATTTATCAATCTATCCAGATTATTTGCTGATCTTAAATAAAGTCAATTTGGATTTTCAAATATATTTTACCAATTATTTCCAATGCTCTACATGCGCTCTATGTGTTGTTATTAGTAATGGAGCATGTCACTGAAAGAAAACTTTGAAGAGCAGACTAAATATGCATAGCGCTGATGTTTGATACTAATCGATAAACCGGTCTAAGAATGACAGCATTTTTAGTGAAGGTTTCCGTTTTTTTGGGTTTTGTCGATTTATGGCCATCGTCTTATTTCGACATTTCTGCCAGAGTTTTAAAAAACAATTTGGACAAACATAATAATAAGACTAATTCGTAGTATAATATAAAAATAATAATCAGAATAATATCATTTATAAATCCAGACTTATATACTAATCTAAAACCAGTCAAATCACTTCATTTATTGACATATTTGCATATATTTTACCGATTTCTTTAAATAACCTACATTGTTTGTTTGTTTTTGAAATTAATGGGGACACCTATTTTTCTTAATAAGTAAAACACTTTCAACCTGTAGCTTTGATATTATTGTTCATAATCCTATTCTTTAATTCAACGGTTCAATTGCAAAAACTTGCTGCATCAATGTTTCTAAAAAGAGGAAAAAAAACGCCCATTTTCTATATTTTGAACATGTATAACATATATATATATATAAATAAAATATGTATTACATATGTATATACGCGCTAACCAAGAACATGTTTGTTGTAAATTATAAATATTATTTGCAACGTAATGTGTTGGATGCATATAATTGTATGTATATAATAAATATATAAATGTATATAATTTTCATCTAAATGAATTTGTTTGTCACATTATACTTTAATTTTCCATTTGAATGGTAATTTTGTTTTGCGGAAAAAAAATCGATCAAAGATAACTGATTGAAAGTTGAATAAAAAGTATAAAATATAATATACATTTAGGCATACATTTAACCATTAGGAAAATTAAAATTATTAATTATAAAAAAACTAAATTAAATTTTAAAATTTTGGCTCCGAGGTGCATTAGTAACTGTTAATGGCCTTCTCCTGGCAAAATTTCGGACTCCTGTGTGCTACAGATTTCGCTGGAGAGCGCACGCAGACAGACAAACACTTTATTTTATTATTATAAAAAAGATAGAATTATAGATAGAATCACAAAACTCCACTTTTTTAACCAGACGTTATTCAAATATGTTCCTTCTACAAAGTTTACTATCACGATTTCCTATGTGCTTATAAGATAAACAGATCAAAACTGTCCATTTTACTAAATTTACTTAAATTAAATAAAAAAAATTTTTTAAAATCCGCTTAAGCCAATGTTCAAGTAATCATGCCAAAAGAAATTTTAGTTAATTATTTAGAGGAGAATATGGATTTGGCGCGTGTGAGTTAAGGATATTTTATTAATTTTATTTGATTATTTATCAATAACTATCTTAGAAAACTTAAAATATTTATTTAATTTATATACAACACATATTGTTTTGTATGCTTCTCACAGATTTGATAAGGCAGACGGAAATAGGGAAATAGGACGATGTGATGTGGCAAAATACACTATTTATTTATTTCTAAAGAATAATTTTACAACTAAAATCTAGAGCACAACTTGTAAACTATAGCTATCGAAAGAAACACAAATAAAAACAAATCAATAAACTGACACATAAATTCCATTTTTAAAAATTTGTACTAGTTAAGAACTTGTAAATGACATCTCGAAAAGAGAACGAGAATACCAATTAGTGGAATGAAATTATTTAGTGAGAAGTCAAAATTCGAGATAAATAATAATTCCATTCCACTTCATTTTTTCCCATAGAACCAGAATCGAGGTACAGAACTGTCAAAATTTATTCACGAATGAATATTTTATGCTTCCAACAAACATAAAAAACATTGGGTAGAAAACCACCTGTTGTATGGTGGACCCCTAACCCTTTATCCAATGTACTCCAAAAACTGAATAAATCTTTCTCATGTTACTTGAAAGTTTTTACCGTTTTTAGTCTATCATCTGAGTTTCTTACCAAATGAGCTTGAGCCCTTTGTGTAAGACAAACAACCAAAGTTTTTACCAACGTTTCATGAAGTGACAAACCGGAATTTAGTATACAGAAATATTGGAAACAGTACTAAAACCTTATATACCAAGTTTCCATAAGATCATAAGCCGGGATTAGAATTTATTGAAGATTTAAACTTAGAGGTGATCGGGAGACCCCCTCCCCCGCCATTTTGTCCAAATTTAAAATAAATCCAGATCTTCCATTTTCAAGTGTACCTGGATCATTTGCCAAAGTTTTATCAAGATCCTATGCAGAAAGGTCACCCACCCACACACAGACGTACACCAAAATTTTTATTGGCTATTTAGATCGAGGATGGTTCAAAACAAAAGAAAAAACACAATTTAAAATTGTGGTGAAGCAAAAATTTAATCTAAAAAACGATAATCTAAAATAAAAATAATTTGCTCGCTCATAAATTTGGTGGTCATATTAATATGTATTTCAAAACAATATTAGGCTTGTTGTAGAAATATAAGTATTTTGCAAGCAGACTAAATTAAACAACCTTTAATTATCTTTCACTTACCTTAGGAAGTAAAGGTTGATTATCGAGTTGTTCTTGTGTCTGTCCTGTATCATTTGCATTTTGATCCTCAATTTTCGATCGATCACTACGACGAGTTAAATCAATCGCTGCAACACGTTTTCGTAAATTTGCCATTACCATAGCTTCCTCTCTGAAAAAAAACAGTTTTTAAAATATTATAATGAATCGCTTGGTTGTTCAAAAAAAGAATTTCTCGTATGGTAAGGGACCTTATAAAAACTGATTAAAGTTGTGAAGCGATATCTGTCTTTCAAATTAGCTAATCAACCATTGTTTTGTATTCTGCCAAACTTAAACATGTAACGGTGAGATCCAATCCTCATCATGAGAACCAAGTTTGTATGAAAATAATTTTACAAAAACTTTATTTTTGAAATGCTTTTTACTCAATGAAAAAATTACAAAAATCTTAACTTTTGCCTCATGATTAATAAAGAATAAATAGCTACATATCAAAGCATTGTGCTGCGATGCAATATTTTTAAAGGTATATTAAACAATAATAATAGTAATACAAAATAATAATAAAATGTTGCTCAAATCTCATGAGTATAAGTCTTTCCATTTTGCGTGAACCATTAAAAAATTCTTTACTTTTGACTCATGATTAATATAGATTGAAGCTATAATTACCATTTTAAAGTGTTGCGCTACTATTAAAAAATAATAATAAAAAGTTGCAAAAACAATAAAAAAAACTTTTATACAATGAAAAAACTTTTATTCATGGGAATCGAGCAACGTTTTGTTAGGGTGCACGCACAATGGAAAAACTGTTTACTCATGAGATTTGATCAACATTTTATTATTATTTTGTGACGGTGCTAGGGTTGCCACCTGTCGATATTCCATTTTGACTTTCGATATTTGAAGGATCGGATCAATATTATAAAAAATATTGATATTGACATATTGACTGTCAATATTTTAACATTTTACACAATTTTTAAATTTTCATCAATTTTTAAATTTTTTGGGGATTTTTATGACCTACTTAACTCAAGTATATTTCAAAAATAAATTTTTTTCCTTAAAATAAATTTTCATGTTTACGAACGAAAACCGTTTTCATCTCGCGTAGGATATGCAATTTTTTCTTCGTTAATATAAATATAATCGATATTTATTGTAAATTATCAAATTAGAAAATGACAGATAACATTCAAAATTCATATTTTTTCATGGTTGCTTCGATTTAAAATTTTTGTAAAATTACATGAAAATAACAAAGCAACTACAATTTGTTATTTAGCAAAAATAATTTTACACTAGTGGAAAAACCAACCATTTTCACCGCGGATTAAATCTATTTGAAAATAGACTTTTCATCTGCTACCAAAAAAAAAAAAATTTTTCTCAAAATTTCAAACAAACTTGGATCTCATGAGTAAAAGTTTTTCATTGTGCATAAAAAATTATGGAGGGACTGAAATCTCACAGCTCTGAGATATCAAGACTTCGGTCTGGGTTAAGGATTTTTATATAGTTTTCGAGAAAAAAACTTTTATGAGGACATGGTTTTTAGTTTTGGGCAGCGATGTATATCAAGCATAACTTTTTGTTAAAGTACATCTAATTTTATCTCTATTTAGATATGTATTACAAACTAACACGAAACATCAATACGTTGTTGGAAAATTATAACAGATCATAAATTAACATAATTTAGTGAAAAGATTATACAATCAGTAAACTACTCAAAACCTCTCCATTTAGCGTTTCGAAAAAATATTTTGCAAAATCACAAATTCATACTTCTTTCAAAATTCCAAAAATGTTGTAAAAATTAAATAAAATCAAAAATTCAAACTTTAAAAAACTTCAAAAATTCAAAAATATTTCAAAAATTATTACAAATCAAAGATTAAAACTTTTTCAAAAACTCTAAAAATATTGCATAAATTATAACAAAATCAAAAAATAAAACTTTTTCCAAAGTTATAAGAATTTTTTTTTTTTTTTTTTTTTTTTTTATTAATTAGTTAGACATGTTTAGCACACTAAATATGAAATATTCATTATTTAGACTCTTTGAATATCCGAAGATACCATGTCAACTATAAAGGAAGGAGATGAGGAAAATGGAAGGAATGGGGATATAGGGATAACTATACTAATTTTTTTAAATGATAATGGACATTTTCTTTAAATGCCTGAGGAGAAAATTCATCGGGAAATACAGAGGAGGGCAATGAGTTCCATAATTTGGCCACTCTATTGAAATAGTCGTTTTGGAAGGACACAGTTCTACAACGAGGTATTTGTACAACAAATGGATGGGATAACTCGGCAGCTCTTGTTTGTCGATTATACTGCGCACACGATGGAAGAATATTTTGAATTTCCTTAGAGGAGAATTCGCTAAAGTTATATTTATAGTATATTGACAATTCAGCCACATTTCTTCTGTGCTGGAGTGAATCAAGCTGGTCCGTTAGTTCGGTATTACCAATCAACCGTATTGCTTTTCTCTGTACAGAGTCTAAACAATTTATTGTTGACTGACAAGCACCTCCCCAAACATGACAGCAGTACTCCATACATGGACGAATAAAGGACTTGAAGATTAGCAAAATTTGCTCGGGATTGAAATACTTTTTACATCGACTCAAGAATCCTAATTTTTGCATTGCAGATTTAGCGAGGTTGAACACATGTTTATTCCATTTCAGGTTATTTTGAATATCCACTCCAAGAAGTCTAACTGATTCAGCTTCACGCAATTCCTCTTGGTTTATTTTAATAGGAAAATTTTTATGTCGCTCCATTCGTGAAAGACGGCATAATTTGGTTTTGGTTGGATTAAATGAAACGAGATTACGATCACCCCATTCCATTATACGCTCCAGATCTTTGTTGATGGAATCAATTAGCAACTCTCTATCAGTGGTAACTGCAGTATGAGATCGAAATTTAGGAGATGCATGTGATGCATGTAATGTGCTGTCATCAGCAAAACTATGGATTGGGAGCACTGTGGAAATAAGTAAGTCATTAATGTATAGAAGAAACAAGGTTGGTGAGAGTGCCGAACCTTGGGGAACCCCAGCATTGGTTGTGAAAATATTGGATGTGATACCATCTAAATTAACATGAAATTGGCGACCTGTAAGAAAACTATGAATCCATGAGACAGTAAGATGGTCTATGCCATAAGATTTTAATTTAGCTATAAGATTTTTATGCCACACTTTATCAAATGCTTTAGAAATGTCAAGTGAAATACTGAATGTTTCACCGTGGTTTTCCAGCGATTTGTTCCAGAGATGGGATACGTAGGCTAACAGATCACCTGTTGCATGACTTCTACGAAAACCATACTGCTTATCATCAATAATTTGCGACATTTCCAAATAATCTATCAAATTGTAGTTAACATATTTTTCAAATATTTTAGCTAAAACCGACAGAATTGCAATTGGTCTATAATTGTTAGGGTCTATCTTACTGCCTTTCTTTGATATGGGTTGAACGCTGGCCAGCTTCCAAGAATTGGGAAATATTCCGGTTTTATAAGATAAATAGAAAATTTTTGTTAAAATTGGAGCTAGTTATAGCGTCTGGGCCAGCAGATTTGTTGATATTGATAGAAAGAAGCATTTTCCGTACAATATTGCAACGAAAAATAATTGGTTTCATTTTCGTTACAACTGGGGGAATGAGTGTAGGAGAATGGGGGGGTTCAACTATGTTTGAGTTGTCTGCGAAAATACGACCCAATAGATCCGCTTTCTCTTTCGAGTCGCTCACGGGAATGTCATTCAGAACTAAGGTTGGAATAGAGGATCGAGTAAAATTGCTCTGGACTGATTTAACTGCCTGAAAGAAACTACGTGAGCCAGATGGGTGCTCGGCGAATTTCTTTGCTTTCTTCTGGATAAACGCGTCTTTGTCCAAGTCTATTTTGAATTTACTAATATTTCTGGCTTTCTTATAGGCGCTATGGGTTTCAGGTGTTTTATTAGCGTTATACGTCTTGAATGCTTTGCGTTTATTCCTCATTGCCTCATCAACATCCCGTGTGAACCAAGGCTCAGTTTTAGGAGTGATTAATCGATTTGGAATAAACCGCCGCATTCCTTCTTTTATGATTTCAGAAATTCTTATTACCGATATGCTAGGATCTTGATCAACACGACAAATAGTTTTCCAAGGTGTTTCGTCATAAAAGTTTCTCAGTCCCTCCCAGTCAGCGCGTTTATAGTTCCAAACCCGGCGAGGATTTGCTTTAATTTGTGTCGGTGATGTAAATTGCACTATTGCTGATATTAGTAAATGGTCTGATGTTCCGAGGGGTTGTTCAACTTTTGTCTTCGTAGTATCTGGTTCGTTTGTCAAAAACAGATCCAGCAAATTATTGTTATGATGTGAATTATCTGCGATTCTAGTGGGACACTCTATCATTTGCGTCAAACCGGGATAATCTGCGAGTATCAGTTCGGCTTGTCTTCCTACGTCGTCAGTGCGCGATGAATACTTAAGCCATTCTTTATTATGAATATTAAAGTCTCCAAGAATGGCCAGTCTTGCTTTGGGGTAGTCCGTGGTAATCTTGTCTAGATTAGCCGATATTTGATCGAAAAAGGGACATCCTGGGGGAGAATTTGGGGATCTATATAATCCTATTATAAACATAGTTTCATCAACACCTGAGATCTTCAGTGCTATAGAATTATGGTGCTTAGAGTTCAACTCGTAGGCCTTAATTCTCATACATGAAAGTGAATCTCGAACAAATACACAGACACCATGCTTGTTATAAAAGGAATGTTCCAATTCGTAACTAGGTATCCGGTATTTGTCGGGATCCAACTTCGATGCTTTGCCACTAACAATTGTTTCGGTAAGAAACAATATGTCAGGTTTATTTTTTTCGATGTAGTGATGAACCTCGTTTAGATTCGAATTGAGACCTCTTATGTTGGTGAAGTCAATGCTAAGCTGTTGGTTCACTCTGCGGCCATTTTGTTGAGACAAAGACTTACCCTTTGATATTGCAGGCATAGCTACTGAAATTCGGCCAGGCCTAAATTTCAACACTAAAGAATACAAAAGAAACTGGGTATCTCTGTCACAAAAACACGGTAGCAGATTTCATGCAACAGTAGCACGATATTGTAATATAATATATAATCGAATTATAATATAATCAAAAATTTAAAATTTTTTCAAAATTCTAAAAATATTCCAAAAATTCTTACAAAATCAAAAATTGAAACTTTTTTCAAAATTCTAAAAATATATATAAAATTCAAAAATTTCTATTTTTTTTTCAAAATTCTAAAAATATTCCAAAAATAAGAATAAAATTAAATATTTAAACTTTTTCTAAATATTAATAATATTCCAAAAATTCTTAAAAATTCAAAAAATTATACTTTTTCCAAAATTCTAAAAATATTGCAAAAATTATAACAATATCAAATATTGAAACTTTTTCCAAAATTATGATAAAATCAAAAATTTAAAATTTTTCAAAATTCTAAAAATATTCCAAAAATCAAAAATTGAAACTTTTTTCAAAATTTTAAAATTATATATAAAAGAGTTCTATTTTTTTTTTTTTTTCAAAATTCTAAAAATATTGCAAAAATTATAACAAAAACATTAAATTAAAACTTTTTTCCAAAATTCTAAATATATTGCAAAAATTATTACAAAATCAAAAATACAGACTTTTTTCAAAATTCCAAAAATATTTCAAAAACTATAACAAATTCAAAAAATTTCCGTGTCCAAATTCACGTTCAGTTAGTTACATTTACGTCATAAAAACAGCTACATTTTTTTCCAAAAAATTGGCTAAAAAAATAAATAAAATCAGTTTTTGACATTATTTTTTTGACAAACTTATAATGCCATAATTCTCTATAATAATAATAAAATTTCATGTCATACAAATTATTAATTTTATTTTTTTCCAAAAAATTGGCTAAAAAAATAAATAAAAATCTTTATTTTGGCACACTTGACAATATTTTTTTGACAAACTTATAATGCCATAATTCTCAATAATAATAATAAAATTTCATTTCAAACAAATAATTTTTCCAAAAAATTGGGTAAAAAAATAAATAAAAATCTTTCTTTTGATACACTTGACAACATTTTTTTGACAAACTTATAATGCAGTAATCTAGTTTTTGATCTCACATATCAATCCCTACCATCAAGATTTCTCCAAATTCAATGTTCCTACTCGTAATCACTTAAAATGAACGTTTTTGAAGCCAAAAATATGAAAATTTGCTGTTTTTGACACACTTATTTATTTTTTTGACACACTTCCGATACAATTTTTGAAATCCCTCCAGCGGTTTTCCCTGCAGGGTAGGTAATGACGGCCGGCCGGCCGGTCGGCCCGCAGACAGACATACATTTTTTTTTGGCTTTTTTAGAATCAGTAGGTCCTAAAACGTCGAGAAATGCCAAAAAAGTGGGGGTAAGAATTTCACTTTTGGCTCATGTATGTAATACTTAGGTCTTTCAGACCGAAGTAATTGATCCAATTTTCTATTTTAATCATTTGTAACATAAAGCAATAATGCAATTCAAATTAGATCTTGACAATAAATCACGAACATTTTTTTTTTGTTTTTATAACCGACACTTTTTCGTATTTTTTCAAATGGAGAGTAATATGCTGCCGTGCTAAGCACAAAGGCCATATGTTGAATTTTTGACATTTCGAGATATTAACATTTTTTAATTTTCAAGTTTCACAGTTAAACTAATCAAAATTATATTTTTAGTCAAAAAAATTTCAAATTGTGGTTTGAATCAGAGAGATAGAAGGTTATATTATTTGTTAATGTTGTAAAATATTAATTATTGGATAATTAAATAGTAAATTTGATACTTTTAAAGAAGATACGGTATTTTTAAAAGAGCAATTTTTGAATGAAAAAATTGATTAAATGGTTTAATTATATGATAAAAATGTCCGTCGACTGTTATTATATCATCTTAGATGCATAACTCATTTTTGACAAAAAAAGTCAAGATACGTGGTTAGCACTGTAGTGGATCTTCCCAACCCACTACATATCCACGACGAACGCCAAACAAGCGACATCCAATTCTACATCAATATCCATCCATCCTACAACCCCCAAAAACTCAGCAACAGCTAAATACAAACAAGTTAAACCAATCTAAATCAACGTTACTACAAAGTAACCAAATCCAATTAAAAATCTCCCTAGACTAAACAAACTTTAATTAACTCTTACTACAATGTAAGTAACAATGTTCGATTATAATCCTCAAAACCAATTAATATCCAAACCCAAACAAATCAAACTAGACTAAACAAACTTTAATTAACACTTACTACAATGTAAGTAACGACTTTCAATCATAATCCTCAAAACCAATCAATATTTAAACCCGCACAACCCAAATTAACATAAACAAATCCTAAACTAAAACTTACTACAAAGTAACCAAATCCAATTAAAATCTCCCTAGACTAAACAAACTTTAAGTAACAATGTTCGATTATAATCCTCAAAACCAACAATCCAAACCAGACTAAACAAATTTCAATTAGATCCAACTGCACATCTCATAATCTAAAATCCAATCAATATTTCATTTAAACAAACAAATCTCAATCCATATAAAATTCTTAAACCAAATATTTTTAATTGAAAACCATTATAACAAAAAAACATAAAAATTTTCCCTAGCACACGCCAACTAAAGAATTCCAACAAAACAACCAACTTAAATTTCATTTCCTTTTTAATAATTAAAAATCAAAATTAATTCTCATAAAAATAGTCTATATGACAAAAATTTTACAAACAAAATAACTAAAATCGATCAATTTTAACGAAAATTATCCAAAACATTGTTGTTTTAACGGAAATCAAACATATTGAATTCCAAGTTTTTCTATAAAAATTAATTACAAAATGCTGAAACAATGCATTCCATTTATTTTAAAGTTATTTGAATGTTAGAAATTTACTATATATAGAAGGAAATTTCTAACATTCGGGAGTCAGTATCAAAAAAACATTCAGTTAGTTACACCGAGTGACTAGCTGTTACGCGAACCTTAACGGTCGTAATGGCCGGACTCTAAACCGTCAGAGTCCGGACCAGAAGAGAGTCTAATTTAAAACCGACACTTGCCGGTACGTGAGAAGTGAGGCTACGAAAGCCCAAGTAAAAGTGAAATTGATTTGAATTCAGGGAAAGCCCTTTCCCCAACAACAAAGTAAAAGTGATAAAACTAGAATCAGTGACAAGTGCCCAAATATTCTTGTAAAAGTGTTTAAAGGAAAATTATTTCCATTTTTCTTAACTAAAACCAAATAGAGATTTGAATAAGAATCAGTTCAACTCTACCAAATAAATTCTAACCATAATTTTAAATATTTGATCTTGTAAAAGTGATTAAAGGAAAATTATTTCCATTTTTATTTAACTAAATGCAAAGAGAGATTTGACGAAGAATTATTTCAATTCTTTCAAATAAATTCTAATCGTAATTTTAAATAATTGAGTTTGTAAAAGTGTTTGAAGGAAAATTATTTCCATTTATTTAAAAGAAATCCAAATAGAGATTCAACATAGAATTATTTCCATTCTTCTAATCATAATTTTAAATAATTGAGTTTGTAAAAGTGTTCAATTAAATAAACAAAGTGACCAATAAACAAACCCGTGTAACAGGAAAATAAAACTGTTTTCAATCTAACATTCGAGAGAAATACCAGCATCTAGCACAAGAGTGAGTAACCACACATTTTAGAAATTTACAGGTCGTGCACAAACAATTACCGAATCCACGAGCGAAATTAATGAAAATAGTGACGTTCCAAGTCACTACCAAGCTGGAAACATCAACAAAACGGGAGACCAACCGGTCTCCACAATGTTGTAACGGATTCAGCTAGTCACCTGGGACACTACAACCATCCCAGGCGAACGCCTGAACCCTTACAGCACGGCAGTATGAGTAAGGATCATCCTCAAAATTCTGAATTTATTGAATAGTATCTTTTGAAATTTCGTTTGTTTTATATTCTGCTAATTAGTCTGTAAGTACAAAATTTTAAATTTTCCATGAAATTCAATTGGTTTTTGTTTATTTATTCTTTTTTCTCTATATTTCACATAAAATTTTCCAGACAAAATCAAATCCCTCGTTTTTTGTTCTTATTTTTTTGCAAAATTGTTTCTTTTGTTTGATTATTTTCAAGACAACTAGTCGTCATATTTTTATTTTATGCATATTTTAAATATAATCTTTTATTATTTCTGAAGCAACATTTTAATTCAAGTTGGTACCTCAAAATTCAAGTATAATTATTTCCGGTTATTTAATTGTTTCCGGTTGTAGTAACGTTTTTTGGTTAGAACAATTTTATTTTATTTGTTTTAAATGTTGCAGTACTTGCAGCATAACATTCGATATAGTGGCCATCTCCGCACTGGTTTTAAAATCGGGAATTACCTTCCAAATCCGTAGACAACAAAGATAATCATTCAATGCTAGCTTATTTAGAGTACGAAAACAGTTAAAATGTGTGCTCGCTAGAGAAATCTAAAGAAATACACTAGAATTAAATTTGAATAAAAACAGAAATTTCTAACAACGGTAAATTTAAATAAATTAAGTAAATTTGTTTTGATTTTCGATCTACGTGAGTGATAACCCCACGTACTCCAGTCCCTACTTATTGACATATAAGTTAACATCATACGTTAACATCATACGTTAATCACATACAACTTTTAATAGCAGGGAGATATCACCAGCCAAGGTGATATCCTAGGGTTGTTGGCGGATAAACTCTATTCAGTAAACGATAGCACTCTCAATCTTAGTTATGGCATATTCCTTGAAGATGGTACGCTATTGCTTGCTCGAAGATACGAACCTTAATATAACTTAATACCTGGGTTTTAACCATTGAGACAGTGCGTCAAATGATGAAGGAATATGCCACTAGCTTCATTATTGGCATTTCCATTTAAGTTTTATTCCTGCAAATGTTTTAAAAAATCTTTTTTGTCCTTCTTATTTTATTTTATTTAATTTCCTCAATTCTATCATGAAATATTGGTCTATGTCATACTTTGTATGTGATAGACTTTTTGTTAAATTATAGATTTCTAAAAAAAAAATATGAAAACTAAACAACAAAATTTCGCTCATCTACACCTCAAAACGCATTTTGCTGTGGAAGCTAGGTCTTAAAAGGTTTCTATGTGTTGTTGTAACACATATCGTAATGCCTATTACAAAACATATTTTATGTTAATAAAATAAGTTGAAGTTTTAATTTCGAAGCATTATAGTCATTTGATATCGTGACTACTTCAAATCAGTGATTGTAGTGTGGGTTCGAATCCAAACACGAAACACGATTAGATATTTTTTCTGAGTAATCTGAAAACCAAAACGTGCCTTGGAATCCAAAAATTTAAATGATTCTCTTAGATAATAATTAGTTCAAAAAATCTCTATAAATTTCAGCGCAATGAATTGTAATTCTAAATCGGATAATGGTAAAATTACTACCATTGTCCATTGCTTTCGTTTATACAGAGGTACAGAGGCACACATACCATAAAACCTATTAGAACATTTATATAAGTATCTAGAGTTAAGATTGACTCAAAAATAAATACAGAAATTAAATTAAAATTACTGTTCAATTTTTTTGATGTTTTCAAATTTTATATCGCACATGGGCCCTAAAACGTCACAATACAGACCTGGGTAAAGGGGTTGAAAGCACGTATGTTTTAAGGACCTGTAAGTATGAAGAACCAAACACAACTCAAATAAATTAGGAAATGTTGCTTACAGAATTGACGTCTAGACCTAATTTGATTGAATTTTCCATACAAAAAAATTTTATTCTCTTATCGATCGAAAATTATTTGAGTTATTTTAATTGCAACACTAAAAGTAAATCGTGCAGTACATATATTGATGATTAAAGTATGTATATGTAAAGTGAATTTACGTAATTGAAAACATTTATACATAATGATAGCGTATTAAGTTGAGCGTTTGTTGAATCGAGCATTATTGAAAGTGATTTTATAATATTTTATTTTTTATCGTTAAACGTTATTTATTCACAGTAGTTCCTGTCTAGCAACAATATCGTGGCACTTATTACAGCTGATCGCGTACACGAAACAAAACTTCAAATTGAGTTCAGTAGTGCTTAAAGCTTTGCTTTGCTGGAAATAAATGAATTTTTGTGTACCTAAACTGATTCACTTGTTCCATTGTTTATTAGGAAAATAATTTTTTTATTGATTAATAAAAATGTACTAAAGTTTCTTTTGGAAACATTTTCAAATATAACATACAATAATAATGAATTATATAAATACAAATAAAAGCATACATAATGTTCAAAATAATTAAATGCAATGAATCAATTTTGAATTATGTAATGATTATAAAATGTTTATGTTATCGGTTGTAATACCACGAGTCATTGAAATTTTACGAATTAAATTATTTAGCAACACTGCGAATCGTTAAGAGTGGTTTAAGTAGTGGTTTGATTGAGCAGTGTTGCTTAAAAATAATTTAATGAGTAAAATTGAAAAATTTTAGACACAAATTTCAATGAAGAGTGGATTTAATGAGACAATTCAACTCATAAAATAAAGTTTCAATAAGGTCCAATCAAAACGCTTCATTTGTGGCATCAACTACAGTTCCGGTAATTCCTACTAGAAGTTCATTAAGCAGCACGCAATTAGTTTAATGATTTCGTAAACGCCGGTGTAAAAGAGGAGAAGTTATTCGCTTTTAAAAACTCAGAGTAAACTATATTTTTCTAATATAAAAAACAAAAAAAATTACTCCATGTCAGATTTTAGTAGATTTTTCCACGTCTTGTTTTGTATAAAATTAATAGATAGTTTTTACATTAATTTTTAGTTGTTTGTAACCACACCACTTTGGTTGGTTTTAAATATAATATTATTTTATTCAGATTCAATTCGAATCTATGTTATTAAAAGTATTTTAACTTCTATGTTAATAAGTTTCAAAATCAATAAAAATAATAAACTTGTAATATATATACTATGGTTACATTGTATACTAATATGTTTAAAAACAGTTTCGTATAATAAAGGAACAGCTTATGAATTGTTGATACTGTTAAACACAAATTATAGCTGTTAATATCACAAATAAAGATTTTAAGAAATGTGTAATTAGTTCGTGGACTTTGATTTACATAACTGATATAAAGGATATTTCTTATTTATGGTGTGTGTAGCTGAAACGTTGTAAATACTCCTCATGTAACACAAGACGTTATATTATCATCTATATAATCATCCAACAATTTTCCATCAAGGAATCCAACAGCATTTTATCTAAAAACATTTTAAATTGGTTGTGTCAAAAATCATCTGGACATCTCGCGAGTTTCATCATTTAACAACGCCACTAGCATCAACAAGTCACATCGCTTGGATCTCCTGCTACCAAATTGGTGACCCCGAAAAAAAGAACTCGCACAACTTAAAATTCAGGTAACTTCTTTTTCTTTTACTACCGGTGATTAAATTTTGTATCTATCGTTAAAATTTTTTTGATTACGTATATTTTACATATTTTTATTTATACATAATGCGTGCTGTTAAGGAAATTCTTGTTGTTATGGTTACGTTGATTGTTGCGATGTGCGGTTTGGTTATAGCGAACCAACGCGCACAGGAATTTTTATTGGCTGCAACATTTTTCTACCTTGTTGCCGTCCTCCTTGCCCGCTTAAGTAACGGATGCAATTTTCCGGTGATGTCTGCGAGCGACCCACCCAATTTAATCGAACTTGAACAGGAACAAGCTGCTCAGACCTTCACGGTAACGCAAGAGCAGCTTGACAAGATATTAGATGAACGAATGGAAGCTGCATTTGCCAGAATGCAACTCCATCAATCATCTGCTCCTCCATCTACATCTTCCACTTCAAAACCGCCACCTGCAAGTTCGGTTGAAATACTTTCTCCAGCATCCGCTCCCCAAATTAACGCCATTACCCCAAAAGTCCCTCCCATTTGGTCTGGTAAACCAGAACTTTGGTTTATCATGCTTGAGGGCCGATTCTCTCTGGGCAACATTAAGTCCCAGCAAGCCAAGTACGGTCATGTACTTGGTGTCATAACGCCGTCTCTTGCTACGCTGGTAAGAGACATTATTTCCCAACCAGATACAGTTAACCCATATGATAAGCTTAAAGAGGCTCTTCTAGACCGCTTATCAAGCAGCCCTTCTGATCGCTTGCGCAACGTGCTCCGCGGTATGGAACTTGGGGATAAAAAGCCCTCACAATTTCTTCGGGATTTAACTGCTGAATCCCAAGGTTTAGTTTCTGAAAAGATGTTGAAAATTCTTTGGGAGGATAAACTCCCACAAGCTGTGCGTACCGCTAACGCAGTAGTCAAGGCTGACTTGCCAAAGACTGCTGAGATAGCCGACAGAATTTTTGCCACATTAGTTGGTCCTAATCTAAGTGCGGTAGATACTCCTGCCGCTCCTTCTTCTTCCTCCAGTGAGGACAAGGTCTGGGCTCTGCGATATCAAGAATTGCAGACCCAACACGCACAGCTGCTGAATGCCTTGCAGCAAAAATCTTCTTCTCGACCTTTCCCTCGTAGTCGTAGTAGATCCAAGGATCGAAACGACTACAACAATTTTCGGCCTAATCGCCCCAATCGCTCTAATCAATCTTCCGCGCGACCTCGTTCCAAGTCGCGCACTCAAATGTTCGATGGTATTTGTTATTACCATCACACTTACGGGGATAACGCACGCAAATGTGACCCCGATTGCAAATTATTTTGCCTAAAATTTTCTACTCCAAAAAACTTTTAAGCTCATCACATGAGGCGGCATGTGATGATAGCTTCTCCAAACTACGTCTCTTGATATTCGATATCAACTCCCGTCGACAATTCTTGGTTGACACAGGTGCTGAAGTGTCAGTTCTCCCCGCAACAACAGAGGAAAAACTCTCGAAGAAATCAGCTTTCACTCTCTACGCTGCTAACGCCACTCCTGTTAGTACATATGGTAACAAAACTCTAACTCTAAACATTGGTCTCAGACGTGTGTTCTGTCAGACCTTTGTTATCGCCAATGTTACCATCCCTATTCTTGGAGCTGATTTCTTGAACAAGTATGGTCTCCTAGTGGACGTTACAATCGACGCCTCGTCGATCCACTAACATCTTTGTTCACTCTCGCCAAAATCTCCACTTCTCCAACGCTCTCGCTAACAACTATCAATAATGATACGGTTGATATTCATATTCGAAATATCCTTAATGATTTTAAGGGTATCACTTCTCCACATGACCTAGCTAAGCCGGTCAAACATAACGTGACTCATGTCATTGAGACTCACGGTCCTCCCGTCGCTTGTAAGTACCGACGATTAGCTCCTGACAAACTGGCCATCGCAAAGACGGAATTTGACATTATGTTGTCGCAAGGCATTTGCCGACCGTCAAAAAGCCCTTGGTCCTCTCCTCTCCACCTCGCCAAAAAGAAGAACGGCGAGTGGAGACCTTGCGGTGACTACCGCTCTCTTAACAATGTCACTATTCCTGATAATTATCCTATTCCACATATTCAGGATTTTTCGCATCAGCTTCATGGATGCAAATTTTTCTCCACTATCGATCTTGTCCGCGCATATCATCAAATTCCTATTGATGAGCGCGATATTGCAAAAACTGCAATTTCAACTCCGTTCGGACTCTTCGAATTCGTTCGAATGACTTTCGGATTGCGAAACTCTGCGCAATCCTTCCAACGGTTTATGCATTCTCTTCTCCGAGACCTAAATTTCTGTTTCATCTACATAGATGACCTCCTTATTGCTTCTGAAACCTTTGAGGAACACCTCAAACATCTTAGGACTGTTTTTGAGCGTCTTTCCGACGCTGGTCTCATTATCAACGTTGATAAATGCAACTTTGCTAAAAACAACGTTGACTTTCTCGGACATTCTATTGATTCATCTGGAATCAAACCTACTCCTGAACGTGTCGATGCTATCAATCGTTTCGAACGTCCTGAAACAGTTATGCAACTCCGTCGTTTTCTCGGAATGATTAACTTCTACCGCCGATTCATTCCTCACGCTGGTGGCAATCAAGCTATCCTCAACGATTTCCTTAAAGGTTCCAAAAAGAATGACAAACGTGTCATTCAATGGTCCGAAGACGCCATTCAAGCCTTCGACTTATGCAAGCGGCAACTTAGTGAGGCAACAACTCTTTCTCACCCCTTACACTCTGCCCAACTTGCCGTAATGGTCGACGCTTCCGATAAGGCAATTGGCGCTGTTGTCCAACAAAAAATTAACGACTGCTGGACACCACTTAGTTTCTTCTCTGTGCGACTCGATGAAACGCAACAGAAATACAGCGCTTATGATCGCGAACTCCTTGCAGCCTATTCTGCAATTAAACACTTTCGTTATCTCCTTGAAGGTAGAACCTTCACGCTCTTCACCGATCATAAGCCACTCATCTACGCTTTGTCGCAGAACCCTGCCAAAGCTAGTCCTCGCCAATTCCGCCATTTAGATTTTATCAGTCAATTCACGACTGATATTCGCCACATTTCTGGAATTGATAATGTAGTTGCCGACACACTTTCTCGTGTCGAGCAAATATCAATTCCAGAAAACATTAACTACGACGAAATTGCTGACGCTCAGTTCAACGATAACGAACTAAAGGAATTAGTGGACACTAGTCCCACACTTCAATTCCGATCCTTTCCATTATCGTTTGGCAATTCTAATGCCAAAACTATTTTATGTGATACCTCTTCTGGTAATCCACGACCTTTTATTCCAAAGCAATTTCGTCAATCTGTTTTCAATAGTCTCCATAATTTATCTCACCCAGGAGTCCACAGTTCTGTCAAACTCCTTACTGAAAAAGTCATTTGGCCATCCATTAAAAAGGATGTACGACAAATGGCTCAGAACTGCCTGGCTTGCCAAAAGGCAAAAGTTTCTCGCCATACTCAATCTCCTTTAGGTAACTATCCCTCCAATTCTCAAAGATTTTCCGAGATTCACATGGACATTATTGGTCCACTTCCTACCTCTGAGGACAAACGCTATTGTGTCACTATTATTGACCGCTACACTCGCTGGCCTGAAGCCATTCCTATCTCGGATATCACAGCTGAAACGGTAGCATCAGCTCTCTACTCCAATTGGATTTCTCGTTTCGGAGTACCTTCAGTAATCGTCACTGATCAGGGCTCCCAATTCGAATCCAATCTTTTCAGCGAGTTGTCAAAACTTATCGGTTTCGAACGCAAACGAACTACAAGTTACAATCCGAAATGTAACGGCCTCATCGAACGTTGGCACCGAACTTTAAAATCTGCGATAATGGCCTACGACAGAACGGATTGGACGCGTATTTTACCGTCAATACTACTTGGTTTACGAACCACTTTCCGAGAAGATTTCCAATCTTCATCGGCAGAGCTAGTCTATGGTACTAACATTCGTCTTCCTGGCGAATTCTTTACCGAAAACTCCACTTCTACTCCTCAATCTGATTTCGTTTCTCAATTGAAACAACATTTCAACCACCTTCGTCCATCTATTGCGTCAAGACACACTTCTCCTAATGTTTTCGTCTTCAAAAATCTCCAGTCTTGTTCGCATGTCTTCTTACGTACTGACTTAGTACGTAGATCTCTTCAACCTCCATACGAAGGTCCTTTCCAAGTCATCAGTCGCGATGATAAAAATTTCGTTATTGACCGTAAAGGTCAACACATTCGAGTTTCCATCGACAGATTAAAACCTTGCTTTAGGGAACAATCTGAAGATGACCTAGCTCAAAGCTCACCTACTTTGAGAGCTGATCTCAGTCGCGCAGACGAAACTTCGTCTTCTACAGAAAAAGTCCATTCTACTCTTTCGGACACATCCTCGTCTTTCCCTTCTACCTCTGAAGATGCGAGGAAACGCGACGCTAAAGCGAATGTTTCAACTAAGAGGGTCAGATTTAATCCCATTCCTCAACAACAACTTTTCCACCCTGCATCTACAATTACACGAGCAGGCAGAACTACTCGTAGCCCTGCTCGTTTCCTTCGTGCTATAGCACAATAATTTCTATATCGTCCCGTCTTCGATGGAACTAGGGGGGGAGTGTTGTGGCATCAACTACAGTTCCGGTAATTCCTACTAGAAGTTCATTAAGCAGCACGCAATTAGTTTAATGATTTCGTAAACGCCGGTGTAAAAGAGGAGAAGTTATTCGCTTTTAAAAAATCAGAGTAAACTATATTTTTCTAATATAAAAAACAAAAAAAATTACTCCATGTCAGATTTTAGTAGATTTTTCCACGTCTTGTTTTGTATAAAATTAATAGATAGTTTTAATTAGTACAGTATAGTACATTAATAGATAGATAGTACATTAATTTTTGGTTGTTTATAACCACACCACTTTGGTTGGTTTTAAATATAATATTATTTTATTCAGATTCAATTCGAATCTATGTTATTGAAAGTATTTTTACTTCTATGTTAATAAGTTTCAAAATCAATAAAAATAATAAACTTGTAATATATATACTATGGTTACATTGTATACTAATATGTTTAAAAACAGTTTCGTATAATAAAGGAACAGCTTATGAATTGTTGATACTGTTAAACACAAATTATAGCTGTTAATATCACAAATAAAGATTTTAAGAAATGTGTAATTAGTTCGTGGACCTTGATTTACATAACTGATATAAAGGATATTTCTTATTTATGGTGTGTGTAGCTGAAACGTTGTAAATACTCCTCATGTAACACAAGACGTTATATTATCATCTATATAATCATCCAACAATTTTCCATCAAGGAATCCAACAGCATTTTATCTAAAAACATTTTAAATTGGTTGTGTCAAAAATCATCTGGACATCTCGCGAGTTTCATCATTTAACAACGCCACTAGCATCAACAAGTCACATCGCTTGGATCTCCTGCTACCAAACATTTACTATTTTTTAGCAAATCAAAACGATTTGTTTCGATTATTTTTTTCTGTTAGGAAGGAACAGCGAATATTTTCGAATATTTTCCGCCTACTTAATATATTAATTTAAAA
This sequence comes from Diogma glabrata, assembly GCA_963693315.1. Lineage (NCBI taxonomy): Eukaryota > Metazoa > Arthropoda > Insecta > Diptera > Cylindrotomidae > Diogma > Diogma glabrata. Next base: position 14,446,493 of record OY856187.1, on the reverse strand, counting down.
CAAAAATGCACATACAAAATTATGTGAAAATGCAATTTGCAAATAGTAAAAATGTCCGTTTTCATTCATAAATGATTGCATGTTTATGTTTATTTATCAAAAATAAATTACAAATTTATAACATTTATGCGCCTACTAAGAAGAAATAATATTTAATTTTGTTTGACAACAAAGGATTATGTTGTATGAAATAATGTTACTATTTCTGTTCGTTAAATTGTCTGCTAAATACAACTCGTCATCAAATTATTAGTCGATTATTTTTCAACATTACCACTCATGCCATTTGAGGTCAAAAATTTCCCTCGTGCGCTACGCGCACACGGGACCTCAAATGACATTCGTAATAATGATTATGAAAAATAATCGACTATTATTTGACGACTCGTGATATTATATATGATAATATTTTTTTAATTATAATTTTGTTTAAAAGATAATTATTAGTTTCTAAATAAAAATTTTTCTACAAAATTATGTAAAAATGCAATTTGCAAATAATAAAAATTTCCGTTTTCATTCATAAAAAATACGTACTGACTGCTTCAACAAACTTGTCTTTTCAATTTGGAATCAATCACATAATGGGAAGTTACTGAAAAATGAATCACAAAATTCCACCCATCAAAGCTCTCAAGAGTCTAGTTAAATAAAAGTGTGTAATGATTGCATGTTTATGTTTATTTGTCAAAAATAAATTACAAATTTATAGCATTTATGCGCCTACTAAGATGAAATTATATTCATTTTGTTAGAAGAAAAAATGACAACAAAGAATTTTCATAACCACAAAGCAAAATTATCGACGACAATAAGAATCGCCGACAGTAAAACAAAGCCTACTACTATTTAAATATCGTTGAATAAAAAAGAAAATTTCTGACAGCACGTATTTTTTGATTATTCATGGGAATTTTAATTTGGATAGAAATATGTCTAATATGAAAATTGGAAAGAGTTTCAACCAATCGACCAGATTTTATGATATTATGATTGGTTTAAATTTGAAAACACAAGAAAATTCCCAACTTTGACCTCAACGGTCACGGTGTTTCTTACTCGATGTACCCGAGCTATAGATCAGAGCTTTTATCCGCTATTATATACCACACATCGGTTGTCATGTTTAACGGGAGCGGGAACCTTAGCTTAGTAGCGGCACGACGCTACCGATTAGCATTTCCAATAAGGGTAGTTGTGTGCACCGAAAGATGGATGTTGTTGGTTTAAAAAAAGAGCTTAAAAACCTCTAAGCAACTGTCGTCCTCAGTTGTACATAGATTTGCAACAGGTATGGATTAAGGCCTTTTCGTAACCTATATTTCGTTCAAACTCGAACAACATGACAAAAAATTTAAATATGTTTTGTTTCTTATACAACTATTCTGTTTTCAGCTGTTTTGTTTTTATTTCTAACATTCTTCCATGGAATATTGGCATATGTCATATTTTGTTATATTATATTACTTCGGTATGAAAGACCTAAGTATTACATTCATGAGCCAAAAGTAAAATTCTTACACCCACTTTTTTTGGTATTTCTATAAAAGCAAAATAAATGTATGTCTGTCTGCCGGCCGTCACAACCGACGAACTCTAGAAAACGGCTGAAGGGATTTTAAAAATTTTGTTTCTAAAAATAGGTACACTCAATGATAAGAGCCGAAAGGACGATGTGTTCGATAATTATACCGGAAGTGTGTCCAAAAGTATGTCAAAACAAGGAAATGGAAATGGAAATATGCATATTTTTTATATGTGTTATTATGGTTTTCCATATTATTCACTGTTTGTATGCTTTTGTCACTTTTGAATTAAAATGCAATATTTAAAAATATACTTTTTTAAATGTTTATTTTTAATTTTTTATTTTATTTTATTAATAATAATACAAACTTCCTTATAGTAACAATTTTGAATTTTATTTTTTATTTTGTTGAATATCGATTTCGACTTACGTCATCCTCAGTTCTTAGATTATTATTACAATTTTTGCTTAAACTATGGTCTTATATACTATTTCAGCTGCTATTTTTTATTATTATGTCATATATTTTGTTAGTTTTAGTGTTGATTTTATCATTTAAAATGTTGTTATTGTTTTTATGTTTTCTTCCAATCTATCTAGATGTTGTCCTTTTCTTTTTTATGTAATATGGTTAAATTTGTGTTGATATTGGTGTATTTGTGTTTTTCTATTTTTAAATGTTGGGCACATCTGGATTTTCGATCACTTTTATTAATTTCACTGGTGTGCTCAATAAATGTTTTTGTGAAGGACCGCCCCGTTTGGCCTATATAAAACTTACTGTAGTCATCACAGGTAATTTTATAAACACCTGTGTCTAAGGTTTGGGTTTTTTTTAGTTTTTAGGTAATTTTCTATTTTATTTTTGTTTTTGTAAGCTGCAATATATCCATATATTTTTAAAGTTTTTTGCATTATTTTGAAGGTCGTTTTATTATATGTTACGCCTATGTATTTTTTGCCTGCGTATTGCCTGCGTATTTGCCTGTGTATTTTCTGTGAAATAATGTGGTTAACTTATTTGTAGGTAAAATTATATAACTAAAAACTCTAAAATAAAAAAATAAATAAAAAAAATTTAAAAAACACACTTTTTGAAAAACGAACTAAAAAGTAGAAAATAAATTTTGCATTAACACCAGCGTTATGTCTTTTATAATTATATTTCCTTTGAAATTGTTAGACGAAAAAATATTTAAATGGTATTTAACACATCTTAGCATGGATGCAAATATTAAATTTTTGACTAATTTAAAATGCTAATTTTCGATTGACAAACAGTTTTCCGTTCCCATTTGTTACATAAAATAAAAGTGGGTGGCGCATTCAGAAAGGAAAAGGAATAAACGTTGGTAGTCTCTCTTGTTAGAGATTAACATAGAATAAATTTGTTCCTTTTCTATATTAATGTATGCGTCACCCACTTTTATTTTATGTAACAAATGGGAACGGAAAACTGTTTGTCAATCGAAAATTAGCATTTTAAATTAGTCAAAAATTTAATATTTGCATCTATGCTAAGATGTGTTAAATACCATTTAAATATTTTTTCTTCTAACAATTTCAAAGGAAATATAATTATAAAAGACATAACGCTGGTGTTAATGCAAAATTTATTTTCTACTTTTTAGTTCGTTTTTCAAAAAGTGTGTTTTTTAAATTTTTTTTATTTATTTTTTTTTATTTATATATAAATAATTCTTTATTGCCATGCCAGCTTATCCATTTTCGTATTCAAACTCAACATATACATAAAATCTCGTATCATGGTTACTCTTGTCCCTTTAAATTAAGATCATTTTGGTACTTTTGTTGATGTGGTGTTAATTTACCTGGGATAAATTTTAATGTCAAAGGCATCGGTAAAATTACTATACGTGTTATTATGGTTTTCCATATTATTCACTGTTTGTGTGCTTTTGTCACTTTTGACTTAAAATGCAATATTTAAAAATATACTTTTTTTTGAATATGTATATTTTTAATTTTTTATTTTTTTAATAATAATATAAACTTCCTTATAGTAACAATTTGACAATGATTTTTATTTGATTGACTGTCGATTTCGACTTTCATCATCCTCAGTTCTTAAATTGTTATTACAATTTTTGCTTAAACTATTGTCTTATATACTATTTCAACTGCTATTTTTTATTATTATGTCATATATTGTGTTAGTTTTAGGGTTGATTTTATCATCTAAAATGTTGTTATTGTTTTTATGTTTATATATTTCTATTTCTTCCAATCTATCTAGATGTTGTCCTTTTCTTTTTTATGTAATATGGTTAAATTTGTGTTGATATTGGTGTATTTGTGTTTTTCTATTTTTAAATGTTGGGCATATCTGGATTTTGGATCACTTTTATTAATTTCACTGGTGTGTTCAATAAATCTTTTTGTGAAGGAACGCCCCGTTTGACCTATATAAAATTTACTGCAGTCATCACAGGCAATTTTCTAAACACCTGTGTCTAAGGTTCGGGTTTTTTTGGTTTTTAGGTAATTTTCTATTTTACTTTTGTTTTTGTAAGCTGCAATATATCCATATTTTTTTAAAGCTTTTGCATTATTTTGAATGTTGTTTTATTATATGTTACGCCTATGTATTTTTTGCCTGCTAAGTTTTTATCATTCTTCAGTGTTGTTAGGGCTTGCAAATTTTTCTTGTTTTTATGTTTTCTATTTAATGTGTCAATTATTTCGTTTTTATATCCGATTTTACTGGCTATGTATTTTATGTTATTTAATTCATCATTATAAGTTTGTCAAAAAATCACGTCCTCACATGAGAAAAATATCACATCCTAAAATCACACTCGTAAAAATATCGCTTTCTTTCTTTCCACTAACCGCGCTGAACGTTTGCTAAAACCGAGCATTCACATACAACAGAAACAGAATTTCATACAAATTTTACAGCAATAATAAAATAATAAACGCCTTATTCTTGTTAAATTGAGTTTTATTTCACTAAAGCTATGCTTATTTCGAAAGCTATGTTTTCATCGACAGTAGTATCTAAAAAAACTCAGTTTTTTAAGATACTAAAGGAAAGGAAAGGTCGATGATAACATAGCTTTCGAAATAGGTATTTAGTGAAATAAAACTAAATTTAACAAAAATAAGGCGTTTATTATTTTATTATTATTTAAATATCTTGTTACAGTTTAGAACTTTTAAATTAAAATTTGACAGCAACAAATTCTGTTGCTGTAAAATTTGTATGAAATGCTGTTTCTGTTTTATGTGAATTTCAATCTTAACGTTTACAATTCGCAAACATTAAGACTGAACATTAAGACTTGTTTAGTGGAGACACGAAATATGAGCACGAACAAACAATTGCTAACATTTGTTAGTTTACCGAATAATATGGAAAACATGATGTTTTGCATGTTTGTGCTCGTTCAGTGGAGACAGATTTTTGTCTTCACTTCATATTATTTAGGAACTAGATCTGTCATGCAAATATTGATCTGTTATCTGTTGATAATTAAATTTGATATTGGTTTTTTAAGTGAAAAGTTGTGAAAAGCTGTCAAAGTTTATTGTAAAATTTCCGGCCCTTCAACAAATGTTAGCAAACATTTGTTTTTAGAAAAGGTAGTTTGGATGGTAGAGACAGATTGTTAGCAAACGATAGTAAACATTAGCAAACGTTTGTTGTTTGTATTCGTGCAGTGGAGACTACCTTAGAATCACACGCGAAAAAATGGCGCACCCTAAAATCACAGGCGTAAACATATCACGCGAAAACATCATGGATAACATTTTATTGTAAAAAAACAGAAGTCGGTATATAATATATAAGTTTTAACGAATTCTATGCTAACAATTGTAACGACCATTGAGATTTGAGACACAATCTTTCATATGAAACCATATTTGACTTAAAAACGTGTTCAACAATTTCACGTCATCAAACAAATGACTCCCACTTAATTTATTTTGGACCCCAAATGATTCAAGCAATACTCAACTCAAATTTTAGATCGAAAAGATTTATAGTTTACAAGATAGCTGACGGTAACAGACAGACACGCAGTATAAAAGGAATCCTAAAATAAATTGATTGCATTTTTTCACAATTATGTATTTTTTTTTTTTTGATTTCTTATGCGCCTACATGAGCAATTCTTCTTAACATTTGTGATTCGTGATTCTTCGATCACGACAGTAATTTGTAAAAATATTTGCTATTCTTTCTGCCTTAGTGATATCTCCAAAATTAGAGATCGAAGGTGTCACAAATCACAACGCAATCACAAACGCATTTCTGCAATACTCAAAAATTGTAATATTTCTGTGTTATTTTTGCAATAAAACTTTTTCCATAATAGTTTTTCGCGTGTGATTTTATGATGTGATATTTTTACGCTTGTGATTTTAGGATGTGAAATTTTTTCGCGTGTGATTTTAGGATGTGATATTTTATCGTGTGTGATTTTAGGATGTGATATTTTTTCGCGTGTGATTTTAGGATGTGATATTTTCGAGATGTGATATTTTCGTGATGTAAACTTTTCGTATAGTATGATTTTTTCGCTGTGATATTTTCGACGTGATATTCTTTCATGTGGGATTTTTTCGTGTGATATTTTATCATAGAACCAAAAAAACAATGCATATTTGACACAAGATTCAAACCGCAAATTCAAAGTATTTGTGGTTCGAACACCAAAAAACATAACCACGATTTCTTTAATCTCCTTACTAATATTGTGGACGAAATTTGAGCAAAGTTTACCAATTGTGAGGTTATTGTTACCGGCGACTTCAACGTCCACAACAAACCGTTATTACAATTTTCTAAGACAATTGACGACAGCAACAATGGAAGGATGGCACAAATATTTGCCGCATCACAGAACCGGGCGCAAATTGTAAGAAGTCCAACTTTCACTCCTCGTAATGTTAGTGATAAAAGTCTCTATCTCACATATATCCCAGATATTACGTGTTTCGATAAGGGTGGTATTGGAAATTCTGACTATAATCTAATTACATCAGTTGTCAAAACCGATTTGATAGGAACTAAAGTTAAATATTTTACATCCCAAAATTAAACACGATGTAAATGTATCTGCTCTTAATTTTTCTAATACCCTTCAATTCAGTATTACTAAATTCGTTCTCTTTTCAATAATGAAACCCCAATAAAAATATTTGCTGTCAAAGGCGGCCAAAGTGACTCTTAGAAACAAATCGTAGATTATCTAATATTTGGATTCATAACAAAAATGCCGTTAGTCGGTAGTATCGCAGTATCTAAAAGCCAATAAAATATCAAACCAGATAATCGAAAATGTAAAATTTAGAAATTTACAGAGCCTAAGCTCTAAACAAATTTTTTACAGTACCTTTAATTCTTTAAATTCTGGCTCTAAATCTTCTATCTGGCCTATAATTGATGGTGATTTAATCGCTACTCACCACTCAAGAAATGTTATATTTTTTGCCTCAAATACGAAAATTTCGAAACTTCTAAACAAGAAATACCCCAAATGCTGTCTTCACCAATTAATATGAAAGAACTCCATCCCAAACCTAAAATTGTCAAAAAACTTTTAAGGGGTTTAATATCAACAAAGTCTCCGGTTTGGACAACATGACTCCTATTATTCTAAAAACATTTTCAAAAGAAGTTGCGCCAAAACCAAAATTTCCTACAAATCTTATATTAACCTGGTGAATAATTCTCATTATAAAAATATTTATATTTATCATGTTGAAAGTTATTATTCTCATAATGAAAGTAAAATGGTATAGTACTTGTGCACGGTACCTGGAGGATCTCTGCACTCTGTCACTTCTTCTCGTAAAAATAACCGGCGAAAAGTTTATATGGGTTATGTATAAACTCGAAAGTACGTTGTTCACTATGGTCATCATATCTCGAAAGTAAGATTAATATGGATGGCCAATTCAAAATTAACACTCGAACGAAATTATTGTCAAAGGTGAAATATTTATGATCAAATTTTTACTTTATTTTTTTCAAAACAGGACAAATTTGGAAATCATGAACAAAAAACAATTATAAATCAAAAATAATTATTATTTTGTTATTCTGGAAAGTGGAAATGATGCTTTTCTCCCTTCATTTTTTTACAATCATTTTATTCGCCAAAATATTATAATTTATAACAAAGAAACAGAAACTCCAGAAAATCGAATTTAAATAGCAATTTTGATGAGTGGGAGTCATTCGTTCCATGAAAAAAAAACGAATTGTATTTTTATACAATGAAATGAAAAACAAGAAATCCTACTAAAGCAAAAATTTACTTACCTTTTTCGATTCGGAATTAAAACGCGACTACTTGCACCTGGTAACTGAGAAATTGGTGTAACATTACTACACTCAGGTGTTGAAAATTGTAATTTTTTAGTTGAATTATTTGCACGTTTTAACTTAGGTGTTGATAAAATACACAAATTATTTGAACTTGGATTCTTATTTAACGGCACCAATTCAATACCTTCCGAATTTAGATTTGAACTTAAAGCCATTTTATTTTTATATTTTAAACAATTTCAAATCTTAAATTTTCACAAATTATGTTTTTTAAAAATTTGAAAACTTATTCGTTGTCTTGTTTAACGGGAACTGAAATAATTTTGTTTTCTCTCAATCCGTTTATATACACTAAAAAACGGAAAATAAACTTATTGCTTCTCTGCAATTTCTTTTCTCCTTTTTTATGATAAAAATACAAAAATGAAAAACATTAAAAAAAGCTCACACACTTTCTTGCCTCCTTTTCATTTTTCGCGTTATGAAATTTTCCTCTCAATTTTTGAATTTGATAAGAATATCACCAACAAATTTGTAAAGGGGAACTTTTTGTATTTAAAATTCTTATTCAATTGCGTATTTTTCTTGTGAATGAAAATTTATAAAAAATGCAATTTATTTACTGGCAACAACAACAACCGACCGTTAAATTAATTTTTATATTTTGTAAATAACAAAAATATATAGAACAAATGAGAAGATGCGTGCGCAGTATTTTTGCTAGTTTTTGTTCTATTTTTATCGATTTGTTTTGATACTTTTTTTTTTTGAATCTTATTTTGGGTTGATACAGTGAACAATAGATTTTATTTCCCTTGAGTTGGTGGGAACAGTATTTGAAATAACGAGTCATAAACTTTGTTACAAACACATTATACAGATGAGTGTCAAGATTTTCGACGATATATTTTTCTGAATATAAAAAACAGGTATTGCGTCTACTGGCTGCATTACTGCTCCGGTTTACGGAAAGCAGTGAACGTTTTACTAATAAACTATAGGGAAGATATATTCGTTAGCTAAGGATCAACTACCATCATATTTTAAAATTTATTTTCGTTTTAAAGCACAGGTTCGTACTGTAATTATGATTATGAGAATGTTTTATTAAACCACGTGTTATATATTTTTGATGGCAAAAGATAATAGCTTGCACACCAATTTACTGTAAGAAGCAAATGCGGCGCATGTCCGTTATTGCACAATAAATAAGAGAAAACTTTCTCCACAATGTCAAATTCTTTCGAAATAGTATAAATTCCTTTTTCGTTTACGCTGATAGCAAAGAAGATAAGTTTGATAAGAAAAACTTTTTTAGATAAATGAGAAATTTTTTTGGAGCATCATGGATTAGAGCAAGCTGTACATTTTATATAACTTAATATTTTTTGGAATTCACATCTCTTCTAGAAAGAATATTTGTTATATTGTGGATGTACTATTTTTGAGCTCTTAAACGCTATCTACTCAGATCTCGTTATTTTTGTTTTTTATACTACTTATCCGAACTAAAGCTATCCGAATTCAATACTACTTATCCGATTCTGGTAAATCATTCTATTTATTTGCAGTTCGGACTTCTTAGTCCTTAGTGGCTCTGCATTTTCGCTAACGACAATGTGGAATCATTCCTAAGGAATTTACATTAAATTTGTAGCTCTTCGAAAAATGCTTATATGTTGTATATCGCAACTTCAAAAAATGCTAGCAAACATTTTTTTTACAAATGTTTGGTTAGTGAAAACAGAAACGTCAGCGAAAGTTTATTGTTTTTGTTCGTACAGTGGCGACTAGCCTGAAGCTTCAACTTAAACGTACTCTTATTCCCGAATTATAGTCGTTAAACTTATCCTTATCGCTAAATCAAAGTTATCCGTAGCTCAGGACCACTACATAGATTTGTTTTATAGTCGGTTAGAAATTAATTATTCTTTGACGTTTGATTTTTTTTATTCTTATTTATTTGGCTGGGACTAGTGAGCCTACATAAATAGAGAGTGGACAGGCTAAAACTGACAGTTTCCGTTAGTTACCGTTAATTTTAAATAAAATGCTTATTGTCTCAGATTTGCAAAAAAATCATTTGGGCCTCTTAATATGCAATTATAATTAAATTTTGTAGAGGAGAAAAAAATTTATAAATCCTAAATTATCTGTAAAAATGAAAACGAAGTCAAAAATTTCGTACTAATACATACAAATCGCAGTAGATTTTCGAAAAATATGGCCGCCATTTCGAAAGTAAACAAAAACAAAAAAAGTCATTTGACATTTAAAACTGACATTTCATTATAATTATATTACGAAATATAAAGTGTAAAAATGATTTATTATGTAAAATATCAAATTTTTTTTTATAATATTTAATTAAGTTATTATAATCCTACGTGATTTAAGTGCTATTAGTGAATTTTGAATGTTTTAATTGTACGAATTTATAATTAAAATATCCCACGTGTTTGAGGTTAAAACCGCGGATTTCTTTTTTTATTTTGTGCAATCAGATCTCTGTATTTTGATGATAATGGAGAGTAGTAGTCGAAATATTGGAACGGTTTCATTAATAAATCCATTAATTGTAAAACAAATACAAAATGTTGGTAGACATTACATAAAATATCATACAAGACACTTGAACGATGGAAAAGGTTTTGTTAATTCGGAGAATTCATCGACAAAGTTTTCTGATCAAGATCTCGATATATTTATTGATATTGATTATTGTAGTTTGGATCCAAAAGAATGGCAAGATCAAGATTATTATGCTGTTTTGGGTTTAAAAAGTCATCGGTAATTATTGACATTTAAGTGATCATAATTTTATATTGGAGCAATATTAACTTTTATTTTTTTTTAGTTATAATGCGTTTGACGATGACCTTAAAAGATCGTATAGGAAAATTGTTTTGAAACACCATCCGGATAAAAGAAAAGCTCAAGGAGAAGAAATTAAAACAGAAGATGATTACTTTACCTGTATAATAAGGGCTTATGAAACATTAGGTAAATATTTTAATAAGTCTCATGTTCGTGCAATATTTAAGATACATAAAATAAGTTTCCCTAATATTATTTTTGATTTTATTCCATTCCATTGATTGTAGAACTGAAGTTCATCGTAATTTCTTTGTTTAAAATGTAAGCATCAACCTGTAATTGTTTGAATTCAACCGAAAACTTCTAAAAGGTGGTCGGAATATTTTTATGAAAGCATTAAATGATATCGAGAATAAAATCGAAGAAGAACGTAGAGCTTCGTTTTCAAATAAAACTAAATCTGAATCATCATCTAATCAAAATTCATCAGTTAAAGTAATTGATAAAACGGCAATGTGGACATCGGAAAATATGCAAGTTCTTATAAAAGCTGTAAATCCACTCCCGGCTGGAACGATCCAACGTTGGGAAGTGATTGCTAATTTTATGAATCAAAACGGCCAAATTTATAATGATCGTAAATTTTTAGCTCGTGATGTTCTGAATAAAGCGAACGATCGGCAAAGTGGTGATTTCTCTAAAAACTCTCTTAAAGTACAAGCAAATGAAAATACATTTTCATCGTTTGAAAAAAAACAAAAAAGAATTAAAAATTGATGATAATTCAGAAATCAGTGGTGTTAAAGTAAACGAATCATCTAAACAGAAACACAAGAATAAAGTAGTAAATAATAATGGTGTTCAACCAAAAATGATGAATGGAGTTGATAAACAAAAAACTCCACCGCCTCAATCCATACAGGAAACTTCACCAACCCCACCACAATCATTATCAACAACGTTATATATTTTATATTTTATTGTATTTGGCTTTGTATTTATTTTTGTTGGGGTGGTAATATAGAATTATTCGTTTCTGGGAAAATTTTTTTTTTTAAATAAAGTGTTGTGTTATAGGGTTTAGAATATGTGTCACAACAACGGTTTGATATCAAAACGGTCAAAAACGGTTTGATATCAAAACGGTCAAAAACGGTTTGATATACTGGATTAAGGTAAAATAATCTCATATCTACAGATAGTAGTGAAACCCCTCATTTCCGTAATTCTTTCCAATAGTTTGCAAGCGCCTTTCCACACAATTTTATGTCCTTTTCTTAGTAGTTTGGTAGGTTTTTTGGCTACAATTTATTTTATTTTTATTTTCCAATTATACAGTCGTTTCGATCTTCCTTCCTTCCTTATCTTAGGTAAAAAAAACAAAAGGTCTTAAAAACAAATTGAAACTCTTTTTTATTACTTTGTTTATTTCAAAATTTATAACATCGAATAATATAGAAAAGTACCAAAATTATATTTGTAATGCGTGTGCTTCTTTTGAATCCTTTTCGCTTCTTCATGCACAGTGGTCCAGCGATCATGTTTCTCTGATTACAGGTACCATTTCCATAAGAATCTTTTGGTGGTCTATAAAAAATAAAAAATTAGAACTAGTTCCTTTTTCTGTAAGTAAATAAGGAAAGTGGTGTAGGCATTCTCTAATTTAGTCAGCTACATATCAATATACAGGGTTCCTTCCAATACTTGGCAAAATTAAATATATGATGTGTAACTGTCCAACGAGCAGCGCGGGAAGCTATTAGAGATATTGCTCGTCAGTAAGTGGAGGGTAGGACGTTAGAATGTGTTAGTGCGGGAAAAGAAAGTTAATACAAATTTTAAAAAAATATAACAACAAAATGGTTATGCTTTTATGAATATTTAATATTCATAAAAGCATAACCAAAAAATAAAAATTCAAAATAATAACCAAAATATATTAGTGTTCTTCACGAACTTTGGGCTTTAAAAATTCGGGCCCTAAAATAGAAATTCAAATTGGTCAAAAAAATTCAAATTTTTGACCAACATATTTTTGAAAGCATCAAAAAAATAAATGTTTTCAATAACAAAAAAAAAATAACAATAATAAATAAATAAATAAAAATAAAAAAAGTATCACAAAAAAATATCACAAAATTTCACAATGTCAGCGCTCCAAATATCACAAAACTTAATTATTTGCAGCTAATGCTGCACGTCCAAACGAAATGCCTCCGTCCCTTGATCGTTTTTCGCCACTGATTTTTAGACGGAGATTAGCAAACCTATTAATAATCTTATCCCTAATATTGTGGCAACCCTCAAATGTGTGGTCTATCCCTAAATAACAATTTATGAGGTTGGGTCGGAAATGGGTGCTAGAATAACTAATATCCTGGTCTAACACTATAAATATTTTCTCCATTGATATAAAAAATTCGAAAACTTGTCGTGAGGCATACGTAAGTAGCCTGTCTCCCGTAGCCTCAATCCGGAAGTCGAAATAAGAACATCTGAATAAAAAATTAAACCTTGAACTGCCGCCTAAGATGTTCTGGAACAATGTAAAAAGCCTTGGTATTGGTAAAGATAATGAACACCAGGTAATTCCTTTTAAACCTAATGATTTAAATAGCTATTACTGCTCTGCTGTTCCTATCCAACCCTCACATGACTCGAATGTTGACCCTGTTTTTCCAGAAATTGATGCTCACATTCTAAATCTCGCTTTTGAACATATATCACATGAACAATTGTTCTTTGCTATCAATTCAATTAAATCTAACGCGACTGGTCTTGATAATATCTCATTAAAATTCATCAAATTAATTCTCCCTGAAATTTCTTCTTTTCTTTTATATATTTTCAATAACATAATTACTAAATCGTTTTTATTCAACTTGTTGGAAAACAACTAAAATAACACCAATTCCTAAAGTTAAAAATCCTCTGTCTATGTCCGACCTTAGACCAATAAGTGTTTTGCCTACTCTCTCTAAAGCTTTTGAGATAATAATAAAAACTCAAATGGTACAATATTTGAACAGAAACAAACTGCTTTGTAAACATCAATCAGCATATAGGATGCAATGGTTTGGCTCAAGGTTCAGTACTTGCTCCAATTCTTTTCAACTTATACATGTATGACTAGCCAAAAACCACTTCCTAGAAATTTCAGTATGCTGATGGGTATGAAAATGGGGTCTTAAACCGAATTCCAGTAAAACTGAAGTCAGTACTTTTCACTTAAACAATCAATTGGCAAAATCTGAGTTACGTGTTAAAGTTGAGAATGTTGTTCTTGTACATAACCATAATCCAAAAATTCTAGGTGTAATTTTTGGTCGTTCTTGGACTTTTCAAAATCACTTAGAAGCAATAGCCAAAAAAGTTAGTGCAAGAAATAATTTGTTACAGCAAATTGCTGGTACAACTTGGGGATCAAACGCAAATGTTTTAAGGACTGCTGCTTTAGGATTAGTATATTCTACAGCTGAATATTGTTCTTCAATCTGGATGAACAGTGCTCATACATCAAAAATCAATATTCAACTGAATCGTGCAGTGAGATTAATTTCTGGGGCTATAAAATCAACACCTTTGAATTGGCTACCTGTTTTATCAAATATACCACCACCAGACATTAGTCGTAAAGAAATGTTATTCAATACCATTCAAAAAAGTTCAGAAGTTAACAATTCGTTGTTTGATTTATTTTCGGAAGCTCGTGATCAAAGTTTATGTAGAACACCACCGTATATCACTGCTAAACAACTTATTTCACAAAATTTTAACTTTGAAGAAATTTGGCTGATGTCTTGGAACAACAACCTTGCATTACATGGTACATTTGTTCAAAACCCAAATGTGAAATTAAATGGTTTTGAGCTAAAAAGAAATGATTGGGTGAAATTAAATCGTATAAGAACAATGTGGTAAAGAATTTCAGACAGTAAATCACAGATCTCAAGAATGTAATTTAACTAAATTCAATGGATGTTTTGAAGAGGCTTTTTGTTTATCTGATCAATTTATTGGAATTTATTGGACTGAAAAATAAAATTTAATGTATTTTGATGTTGAATAAACCATACGATTAAAAAAAAAAGCATATAGGATTAGTCATAATACAGCCACAGCTCTACTACACATTGTAGATGATATACGCCGTAATGCTGACGCAAAAAAGTTCACGGTACTTGCGCTGCTTGATTTTTCGAAGGCATTTAATTCAATAAACTATAAATATAAAAAATCTTTGTCGTAAACTTTCATCTCTTTTTAATTTTTCACCGTCTGCTTGCAGGCTCATTTATTCGTACTCGACTGGCAGATCGCAAATTGTTGAAATTGATAATATTCTATCTGAAATAATGTCACTGCACTGTGGTGTTCCTCAAGGATCTGTCCTAGCCTAGGACCAATCTTGTTCTCGCTTTTCATAAATGACATAGCTAATTGCATAAGGAATTCTGAATTTCACATCTACGCTGATGATAGGAAATAAAGCTAAAATAGAAAAAAAATTTGTGAAAAGTGCAATTTTGTATGGATTTTGCTTCTTTCAAAGGCCTGTATCTTGGCCCCCGGGGTTGATATACAACTCGTTTTGGTTTTATTCGCTTCAGTGAGTGATTCTATATCAAATTAAAAAAAAATTCTTGGCGCCAAAGTAAAAGTAATATCCCCCAAGCATTAAACTAAGACATAAATAGGCAATGATTTTATTTTGTTACTTTGTGATACTCGTTCATCTAAATTCATATTTCTATTCTAATCATTCATTAGTTTACGTATCTTTCATAATTCTAATGTAATCATTTCCTCCTTTAACTTTAAAGTAAAAATTTATATAAGTTATTAGTTGTAAATAAAGAGAGATATATGTGATGTAATTTCACTGTAAATAGAAGGTTTCATAGCTTACTTACTGTGAAATAAATATTATTATTATTATTCAATATGCAAAACATATTAGCAATATTGACATTGACAACTAGAATGACACAAATAATATATAGTATAATATACGCACTAATACCTTGATAAAAATTTTTCGAACAGTCCAGCCGCCATATTGAATTTTTTCGAACAGTCCACTTCGAAAATTACCTGTCCACTCTCTATTTATGTAGGCTCACTAGCTGGGACATGCCATGAAATATGACATTTGGTTTTCTCAGTCCATATCACCAAATTTTTTCCGTATTTGTTGGTTATTATTAGCACTATATTTGTTGGTTATATATATTAAGGATGTACATAACATTTATAAAATCAAAGATTTACGTCGGATTTTAAAATATATTACAGAATAAACGTTCATGCATCGATTGGAATCAAAAAATTTAGATCTCACCGACAATTTTCGCGAAATAATCAATTTCAAAGTTATCATTCACTCTATGTTATATTCGGCGGAAGTATCAAAATTTGTTAGAAAAATTAAAAATTCAGAATGTTCTTGCAAAGACATCCGAAAAAAAAACTTACGTTCAGTTTCTCTGTGCGATTTATGATTTTTTGAGCCCAAAAAACAGCGGTGTCACCGGCAATCAGACGTAAATATTCAATTTAAAAATTTATAAAATCTGCTGCATACACCGAAAAGCTAACCGCCATTTGCAGTAAGAAAATCTGGCAACGTTGTGTGTGTCGGTCAAAGGCAAGTCTTTTCTCATCGTTCTTGTTCATAATAAGATATCGTGACAATCAGATTTTAAAATAAAATAATAAATATATTTATTTATTCCAACAGGACAATCAACAATAAAACAAAATAATTTTAAATTAAAATAATAAATATATTTGACTGACTGTGACGTTGCCAGATTTACTTTTCCGTATAGTAGCGGAGGTCAAATTAGAGACACATATATTTTAGTACTATGAAATTATATAATATTTTGGAAATATTCTATCATAGAAAATTGTTGTAATTGATAAAAAGCATTCGTGTATTGAAATTTTTACATAATAATTTGTTTGAAATTTTATTAGATGTACTATGCGATTTGACTATATATACATCCTTAAATTCATTGGTATTAATGCATTGTTACCGTTTGCAAATCACTTGGTCCTGGGGTTCCGTTTAAAAAAAAAAATTTCCGTTTAAATTAAAAAAACCTATGCGCAAGTGTACACAACAACTTCCCAAAGTTTCATGATGATCGGATGTATGGTGTATTAATGCATAAAGGACAAACACACATACTTTCAATTTTATATATATAGATAGAAGATAGAT
This sequence comes from Diogma glabrata, assembly GCA_963693315.1. NCBI lineage: Eukaryota > Metazoa > Arthropoda > Insecta > Diptera > Cylindrotomidae > Diogma > Diogma glabrata. The sequence goes on along the minus strand of OY856187.1, from coordinate 14,429,615 downwards.
AGATAGATAATCACCTGGCTTATTCACGGTTGAAAATCAACGTAATTTAAGCATGGAAAATACCTTTTTAAGCATAAAAATCTGTGTAGAGCTAATCTTCTTGATAGAAGAAAAAGAAAAAACGTTGTTGTTATTTGTTACATTTGCTTGTGTTGTTTTTTAATGAATGAATAAAAAATTTGTTTAAAAAATATAGAATCGAAAAACGAATTTGGCTAATGTCGGAATCGGTTTTCGGTGCCGGAAAATTGCTGGATTCCCGGGGAACCGGGTACCCGGGATTGGATTCTATACATACAAATAACCGAAGTCAACTAACATTTGTTAGTTAAAAAATCAAATAATATATAGAACATTTTCCCAAAAATAATTTGACAGCTCAAACCAGCTGTTTTAAGTGTACAAATAAAATAATCAAAATTGATTGATTTTCCTTGGAAATTTGGTTATTTTTATTGCAGTTAAGTGTTTTAAAAGTGAATTTTTGAAAACAATAATTAATTAAATTGTTAATTGTGTTGTGCTCAATTAAGTTTTTAATGCATTAGGGATACTGAAATAATTAAAATCGCATTAAAATATGGAAATTAAATCAACCTTCATTTAATTTCCAAATTTTTATTTCGGTTTATTTACAAAAAATAATGCCATGCCGTGTTCTTTGGCAAAAAAAAATTGATCTGTGTCGCGTTCTTTTTCTTAACATTTTCTAACATTGTTAAAATGTCAAAAAATTGTGTTGAAACGTCATGTTAAGTTTTGTCGACAATGTTGATTTATAATTTAAGAACGACAAAATATTAGACTTTTGATCTGTCAAAAATAAATTTGTTCTATTTGAGCACATAAATTAAATATATTAATATTATTTAATTTATATATAATAAAACTCAATTGCGAAACACAAAGACAAGAAATTGTATTTACGAATCTCTTAATTATAAACATTTTGACAGATAAATAGATCACAACATACCATTTGACATAACAACATTCTATAATTCATGTCTAGGAGGTGAGTTGGAAATTGTTACAAAATTTTAACTTTTTACAGTTTAACATTGAATTTAGGAACGACATCATGACGTCATTTTGTTACACAATGTTAAAATTATTGAATTAAAGAACGACGAAAGTTAACAATTGTTAACAATTGTGTCAACATTGTCGAGAAAAAGAACGCGACACAGATCAAAAAAAATTAGCTGTCAGATCAAGTTAGTTGTCAGTTTGTGCTCGTTGGCAAAAAAAGATTTATTAATTTTTTGATCTAGATCAAGGGAGAGATTACTTTTACTTAGGCGCCAAGAATTTTTTTTTTAATTTGATATAGAATCACTCACTGAAGCGAATAAAACCAAAACGAGTTGTATATCAACCCCGGGGCCAAGATACAGGCCTTTGAAAAAAGCAAAATCCATACAAAATTGCACTGTTTTCACAAAATTATTTTTTTTTTAATTTTAGCTTTATTTCCTATGTGCTTATAAGATAAACGATCAAAACTGTCCCTTTTACTAAATTTTCTTAATTCACGATAAAAATAATAAAAAAAAATCCACTCGCGCCTAATATGGATTTTTTTTCGTACGGCAGATCAAAACCAGATTAATTTTTTTTTTGATCTGACAACTAAATTTTGTTCGTTTCGCATGTCAGATCAAAAAAAGATTGATCTTTTTTTGATCTGAAATCTTTTTTTCAGATCTGAGATTTTTGCGATGTTTACTAATACCAATGCAAGTGAAATTTGACATATGTCAATTGTATGTTTTATTATTTAATATATGATTTTTCAAATTTTAAATGAGTTTATTAAAGAAATAGTTTTTAGAATTTTAGTTGTATATATCAAAATGTTACCCTGAAATGAGAAGAAATATCATTAAAAGAAATAGTTTATAGAAAGAAATATATAGATGTATATATCAAATCAATAAATGCTAAAACTTTAAATTATAGGTTATGTTATGCTGAAAAAAAAATTTAAATAATTCTAGACAGAACACATATACATAACATTAAAAATGTACTTACTGTTGAAATATATTATATTATACACAAGATTTTGACTTTATATTGTTTGATTTATCAACGGTTTATATTTGATTTATCAAATATATGTTACGCGCAACTATGTAAATGAAAAATGTGCAATTTTAAATGTCAAAACGCCATATTTTTTAATTAGAGTATTAATTATGACAATATATAATAAGTATGCTCTTTTTCTCCAATTCGAAACTATCGATTACAAAACGATTTCGATTACAGTTTCTTGCCTGGGCCACGCTATTATCGAAGCTCCAGCATAAACGCACATAAAGCGTACGGTTTACACGATGCGAGATACTGGCGTGCGAGTGGACAGTAACTCGGCTGTTCACTCGCCTCACAAAAATTGGACAGTAGCTGTACTCGCCTGTACTGTTCACACGATGACGCACGAGAACTTGTGTCGTGTAAGCCAGGCTTAATACTATAAAGCTAATAGTGTATTCTTTTTTACTGTACCGAGTATGGATAAAAAATCCAGAATTTTAAATTCGTCTCCACAGAACAAAAACAATCAGTACAATTACAAGTTAAAAAGAACACTTGGATTCTGTTCTATTTTTTTATTACAAATATTTACCCAGATTGATTGTGATTGGTTGATTTTTATTCACAAAATACTATTTTCATAATATTAATACCTTTTATAATAAAAACCATCCCAAATACGATAAACAAACAAAAATTTCAGTACAACTTCTACACTAACACCCCGATTACCGAAGGCAAGTCATGTCACTTTTGATGACTAAAGTCACATAGCATCAATTTTCGTATTGTTGAAGTCGTTTTTTACGCCTCAAGTCATTTACGACAGATGTCACTTTAAATGACATTTTAGTCGCCTCAATTTTTCATGTGACAATAATTTTTTCCAACATCTTTAATTGTTTTTGTGAAATTAAAGAACGTAAAGTGTAATTTTTTTTAGTTTTGGAATTTTTTTGTTTCAGAATTCTTAGTTTTAGTCGTTACCGTTTTTCTCGACTTCATAATACCAATTTTTAAGCGACGTGACATGACTATAGTCATGTCACCTGATGTGACACGACTTCAGTAATCGGGGTGTAATTTCTACGATACTATTTTTTTGTACTCGGTGTGGGCAAAATAGGGCTTCCAGTCGTCCCGATTTTGGCGGGATTGTCCCGCCGTACTTTTTTTGTCCCGCCGTCCCGCTTTAGCACATAAAATCCCGCCCAACACCAATCTACCAAAATTAATATCTAATTCTCCAAAAATATTTTGTCAATCCTGCAAAAACAAAATGATATATAACTATAAACGTTTAAATTGTATTTGAATTTCTTTCAGACAAACGTTTTTCGTTTAGATTTTGTTTTGCGTAAATCAAGTAAAAACAAAATTTTATTTTGTCTAATTATTGTCTAAACGTTGACAAAAATTGACAAAACTGATCATGAATCCAGTCTGATGTTTTTGTTTGAAACAGTTTTTATTTTATTTATTTTCTTTTTCTTCATCTATTTGCAAGAGAAGAAAATTAGTATCTTTTCGTCATCATTTTTATATATTTTTATAAAAATACATGCAAAATTGAATAAAACATTCACAAAATATATTTTTTCTATGCGAAAAGTAGGGCTTCCAGTCGTCCCGATTTCGGCGGGCTTGTCCCGCCATACAATTTTTGCCCCGACGTCCCGTTTTAGCACCGAAAAATCAAACCCAACACCAATCTACCAAACTTTTTAAAAAAAGATCCTGCGGTGTATTTATATATTGCTTGCTGTCTGTCGCGGTTGAATAATTTTCTGATGGTTGTGGTTAGTGTTTCCAATCCGGTTTAAGCCGAATTGAAAATATCCGGATAATGCGTAAAAATCTTGCTATCCGATATCCGGTTAATTCACAAAAAATATCCGGATAACTAAATTAAAGCAAAAAAATTTGTTTGCGCTATTTACCTTTTTAAAAATTTTAATCAGCTATACTACTAATTTTTTCATAATAGACGATTTCGTTTTGTTGATCTAAGAATTATTATTCCAGCAATTGTTTTGTATTTGAATTTTTAGAAGTGTAATTTAGACTGGGTTCCAATTGAATGCTAAATGGTCTCCGCAATACTAAAATGATTTAGCACATTTTCAAGTTGACTAAATCCAATACTTGCATTGTAGACTTATTTGAGCTGACAGTTAAACATTAACTTCAAGCTTAATTTTAAAATTTCAAAATTGTTAAGAATTTTAAATTCCTTTACAAAATTTAAAGTTTTTGTATTATTAAATATCAGAACAATATATTATTGAATATTGTGTATCAAATCAGTTTTTGGTCAACTTCCGTTAGAGAAAATTTATTTATTTTCATTATTTATTCACTTTGATGTTTGAAACTATAAATTATTTTCTAGTTTTTAATGCAAACAACTCAATAACAATTATATGATTTTTGTCACCGGTGTTCAAATTTATAATTATTTAGAAGAAATAAATTGGAACGATACCATGCTAAATTTTTAAATTTAGCACGACTTAGAATTTGGAGACCATTTAGCATTCTATTGGAATGCCGTTTTATATTTACAAACAAAAAACAGTATTTCTTCGTGTCATAATTAACAGTTCAATTTTGAGTAATTTATAAATATTTAAAGTTAATCACATTAAGACACTCTATTAACAAAAGGAAAAATGTTGAGCTAGTTTCATTAATGATGTTGTTGCAGGATTCAACATTATCCCGAAATGATAATTTTAACGATTTTAGCTATGTTTCTAAAACATCAGCTATCATTTATGCAAAAAAGTTAATAAAAAGATTATTTCCGGATACCAAAACATCCGAAAATGTTTGGTCAATAATGACGGATCAATAAGATAAGGAAAGGAAAATTCACCAAATCCGACCGAACTCACCGAATGTACATTAGTCATGGAATTGAAAAATACGATTTCACCAATCGAAAATAGTAAAGTTATTCGTTCAAATAATTATTCATTACCAGACAAGGAATTTAATTTATATAGCGCATAAAAAACACTCATTCCTACCCTAGAAAAGCTAATAAAAGCTAGAAATCGTTTGCAGTTTCCAATGTTAAACGCTCTTGTATTTTTTAAATATTATTTTTCAGATGAAAATAAATTTTGATTGCTTTTGATTTGATTTTGATTTTTTTAAACTATTGTTTTTATTAAAGGCATTATCCGGATTATTATCCGGATATCCGGATAACTACTTCACATACTATTCGATATCCGGATAGGTAAAATCACGGATAATTGGAAACACTAGTTGTGATTTAGACTAAACGATAAACTACAAAATACAAATACAAGCTACATATCTTTATGAAAAACGCTATAAATCTGTGAGCAAAGTATGATTTACATATACATATTCTAATTTGACATCCGATGTATTTTGTAGTTATCCCTTTAATTTTGTTTGGCTTATTATTAATTAATTTGTTTTATTGAAATTGAAAAATTGGAATTGAAGTTTGAAAGAAAAGAAAAATTGGAATTGAAATTTTTTTTGTACAATGCCGATGTGTATAAGAAATAGACATAGAAAAAAAATTTCTACTAACCAAAACCGAGCAAGAAATCAACAGTTGGAGGGTTTGAAAATTGAAGAAAATGTAGTAGCAGAGAATGATGATAATGAAAATTGTCATGAAGATATTTAGTTGGTAAAGGTGATGCTGTTGATATATCCCAATCCGATATTGATGAAGAAAGTGCTACATCTTTAACAGCTAAGAAGCATAAACTATCAAAGCGGCATGTAAAGTTTAATAAAAATTGGAGCAAAAACTTTGATTGACTCTTAACTGGCCAAACATAAAATGACATAACTAAAAATGACATAAACATGCTAAGTCTCAACTCTCAACGGCATATTAGAAATTTGAAAGCAAGTTTATGTAAAAAAACATCATCTATACCAGCAAATAGAACCATTGGCCAAATAAATGTCATTGTCGCTGTGACGGGATTTGCGTTTTATGTTGTAATGCATTCCCAGTCTTATGTGGCTACAGATTGTTCAGGAAAATTATTTTCTTCATTATTAAACGATTAAACCATTAGGTTGAATTCAACCATTAGCTAGCGGTAGCTACGGCAAGGAAAAAATAAGATAATAAAAATTATTTCTAAAGTTTTAGGTCCAGAGTCTATATTGGATAATATTAACAAATCTTTATATTTTTCTATAAGCATTGGCTCGTCCCATCATTATTACGCTTTTCGATAAAAATATTGGTACAACAAGCGGTTTGTTGGCATTTTATAGTTTGGATAACCAAAAATCAGTTAATATAACTGAATCGCTTAAGAGTATATTTTAACAAACTCTTTATTTATAAAGTAACAATCTGCGCAGAATATGCTAATGTTAATTTTGGTAAAAACCAAAGTGTAATGACAGAACCAGAAAAAACTTATGTCAATTTTTTCAACTGTACCGAACAAATTTCAGTACAGTTCCAACACCGAATTATTTTTTTGTATTGAAATTCAATCCAAAAGAATACAAAATTCGATAATTCAGTGTTGGAACTTGTTCAGTCGAAAAGAATTCACTATAATAAAAATATTATTCCAATTGGTTGCAACTGCCACATACTTTCTAATGCCGTAAAAAAAGGTATTTCATCTTTTAAAAAATTTGATGTTGATGTTAACAAATTGATGTAATTGTTAATAAATTTTAGTTAATGAATTCAGTTCTTCCACTAAATGCACCACAGAACTTAAAGAAATGTTTGAATGGATCGGTACTGAATTGTCAGAACTACTTTGTCATGTGTCAACAAAATGGCTTAGTCTAGTCTATCTCCTGCTATAAAAAGATTAGTTAATAATTTTGAGCCTTTAAGAAGTTACTTTCTGACCAAAAAAAATGTTTCTAATACAATTAAAATGTTTTTTGAATTTTTAATTGTTTTTCCATGCCAAAAACACATTAAATTAATCTATATTTTGTTTAACCCTGCTTTTATGGGATAGTTAATTATAATTATTAAAAAAAGTAAAATTTAAATAACATGTCTTTTCCGACGACTTTTCTATTTACGTGGGGGTGCTTAATATTTTTGTACATATTGTCCCGCCGAACAACGTTTGAAAACTGGAAGCCCTAGGGCAAAATAACAATTGTTTCCAAAAGAATACGATCGAAATCATAATTCTGTGTTGGTGCAACCCAAAAGAACACAAATTTCGATAATTCGGTGTTGGAACTTGTCCAGTACAGTCGAAAAGAATACACTGACTTCATATGATTGCGTTCAATTGAAAATAAACTGGCTAAAATTTACCTTACACAACCTCGAACAAATTTTCTCTATTTTTAAGTTTGCTTTAGATTTGTGATTTACTGAACAGCTAGTTGGGGAATAGCTGCCCCAATGTGTGCCAATGAAGGCATTATTGCTGCGTATGTATAAATTAGTTTGAATTGAATCAAAAAATAATTTAAGTCGTTCATACAAACCCTTAAAACACCAAGTATACTGGGCATCTTAAATATTAATCTTATGCATCAAATTAGAAATTGTTTTATAATTTTCTAAAAACAGGATCACATTAGAATAGTAGACTAATTACCGAAGGCAAGTCATGTCACTTTAAATTAGTAAAAGTCACATCGCATCAATTTTCGTATTACTGAAGTCATTTTAAACGACAGATGTCACTTTAAATGACATTTAATCGCCTCAATTTTTCATGACAATTTTTTAAACGTTTGCTTTCGTGAAATTTTTTCGTTTCAGAATTTTTAGTTTTAGTAGTAACCACTTTTCTCGACTTCAATAACACCAATTTTTAAGCGGCGTGACATAGTCATGTCACCTGATGTGACAAGACTTCAGTAATCTGGGTGTATAGACTACAAAGCCAATTATCTGGATGCGTAGTAATATTATTTTATCAAAGTTATCCCAAGATCGAAAGATCTATAGAAAAATACGGTTAAATTATCGATTTTATTCAAATGAGGATATTGAAGGCAACCTAATTTGAGATCTTTCAAATATTCTAATTGTAAAATCTTATTTTTTGGGCTATGTAAAAGGACAATTTATTAAGTAGAACTTTTACACATTTTATTTTTCTTATAATTTAATGGAATTATAACAATCTATGATCTTGGACGTTCCTTCTTTTCTTTGTAAAGAGCTAAGAGAGAAACATTCGCTACTTTAACAACCTGCAAAATTATAGAAGTTATTGAAAACTGTTATCAAGGTTCCGTTGTAGTTTACCTTGAATCTGACTCCGGGAATATCACCAACAGCGTGACCTTTACGACCGAATCCTGCAACTAGAACTTCATCATTCTCTTCAATATAATTCAAGCTACCGTCACGTGGTACGAATGCTGTGATTTTTTTACCATTTTTGATTAATTGAACTCTGACGCACTTACGGATAGCAGAGTTAGGTTGTTTAGCTTCAACACCACTGAAAATAATGTTAAGATAATATTTTTATAATTTAATATAATGCTTTGGAAATATTTTTTGTTTGTATGTCAGACTCTGAAGAATGATACTCAATAGCTCACAGTATACTCCTGTGATTGGATATGACAGCACCAAGGCACAAGAATATACTGCGGGACATCGAGCAATCTAATATGATAAATATTTCCACCATTCCTGAAACAAAATAAAAGAAATTTTTTCATCAATTTAATAAATTGAGGCGAAAATACTTACACTTTTTCAAGAACAATGCCTTTGGCGTGGGAAGCACCTCCGAAAGGATTGGCCTTCCAGCGTGTTCCTAAATGAGCCTTTTTGTAATCTTTATCAGCCCATCTTTGATCACGGCGATGATTTACATGTTTACGTGCAGTACGTAATCCTCTTGGTTTTCCTAAAAAAAAAAATATATACAAACATTAAATGTTATTCACCATTTTGTAATAAAGGTTCACGTTATAATGGAACAAAGCAAATTTTACTAAACCAAAAATTCTTTGAAAGTAACACAAATCTTGAGTTTACTTTTCGAATTTTTAATTTCAAACAATTTACATTCTTCACTACAAAGCACAAACATAATTAATTTAAACATTTTTTATATCCAGTTCTAAGATCAATCACCGCATCTTGGTTATACTCTATTAACAATAACAGAACTATACAAAATTTAACTAATAAATTCAAGAAAAACTGTATTTGAGTAAAACTATATTCAAAAGTTGAATTTTTAATTTACGATGAATCAAATAATTCAAGATATTTATTGCAATCAACATGCGCTTATCACGTCTGCCATTGCAAACTTACAAAGGTTTTGGGCGGCACTATATGAAAAACTTTAGTTTTAATAACGAATTTAGACTTGTAACTTACAATACTTCTTCAAATTAATTACTTTAACTTATTTTCAATTTTCCACATATTTAAATTAATTAATATACTATTTTACTTAAATATTTTATTATTTTACTCCACTTACCCATTTTATATGTGTACTATTGACGACCGTAGCGGAAGTAAAAGAGAGAGAAATGCCGAATCCAAAATGAACGAAACCCAAATTTTTGTACTATAATTTTTGTAGGCTAATTTCCGTAGCATAATGTTGATGGTATTACCAGAATTAAATTTGTTTATTTTTAGTAGTTCTGAATTTATAGCAAATTTTTAAATGTACTAAAATTAATAAACAAAATAACTTCACTACAGTGGAAATAAAAGAAAATGACAAGAAACAAAATGTATAGACAATAAAAAAATGTATAAACCCAATAATAGGGGTATAAATTAAAATATTATGACTGAAAGGGAAAAGAGAGGAAAAATTACGTAAGTTGTTATGCTTTGATTATTATTTATTTTAGGTTTATGATGAAATATATATATATATTGCGATTGCAGTAAATTTCGTACACGATACAAAGATTGGGAAAAAGATAGAAGGTTACGATTCAATAAAACATTTGATGTATTAGCATCTTTATTACCTCAATATGATCCATCTAAGCCTTTTAGCAAGATTGAAATATTGCAAAGATCCATATTACTTATTGAAGAACTACAAAAAGAAAAGAAGGCTTTCTTAGCTGGCAATAATATGGAAATTCTAAGTAAGAATACAAAATAATTATGTTAATAATAAATTAAAAAATTTTCTCATGCTCCAATAGAAACGCAAGAGGATTTAGAAACATCAATAAATACATTCCGGTATAGGAATGAGCAATTAATGGAAGTTCTACGTAAATCTAAAATACCAATACCAGAATTTAATACAAAAAATACTTGGATACGAAATTATAAATTAGATAGTAAAATTGAAGAAAAATTTTCTAAGATTAAAGAAAACAATTTAAATGAAATTAATCTTAATACAACTGAAAACAAGATTATTGAATTCCAAAGACCAAAAAAATACTCTAAAAAATTAACTGGAGATGAAAAAGAAAAGGTTGTTAATGTTAAACCAATAAGAAAGGGAAAGAAAAAAAACGAAACGGCCCAAATAACGACAGAGATGACTACAAATTCGATTACAACTGTTACGAGTAGTCAACATCCACCTCTAATGTGCCTTCAAATAATTTCAAATAGTTTAGTTGTGACAACAGCGAATACAACTGGAAGTAATTTGGATAATAATGCAGTTGTAGCTTCCACAAGCAAACCCAAATCATCTTCTGATTCAAAAACGTTTTCAATATTAACTACCCCAATTATGGCGACAGGAATTTTTTTGCCGGTTGTTAAATTAGAACCACGGAAGAAGTCTGGTGTCAAAAAAATTAAACCACACCCTGTTGAAGTAGCTGGAAAGCTACCAATACCGCCGCTTGGTAAAAAAATTAAACCAACACGCGATAGGAAAAGAAAAAATGAAATAACTGTAACTGATAAAAAAATCGCAATTCCTGAAAAAAAGAAAAAGATTGAAATTTTAAAACCAAAAGAAGGAAATGAAACGGAACAAAAAGAAAATGGAGAAGTGGAGGCATCAACTTCTGTTCCAGCTGCGTTAACGATAACTTTACCTTCAACATCTGATTTAACAAATGATATTTTTGAAAACTTACGCGTTCCACAGTCTGGTAGTAATGGCGAATCGTTGTCACCTACTGCAGCTTATTTATTGAATTTTCCTATCGTTTCATCTAAAATGACCGATGAAGATGGTGGCGGTAGTGAGAATCCGAATCAGGATGTGATTATGGAACCAACTGCGGACAATGGGAAAACTAATTCTAATTCAAATAAAGAAGAGAAAACCAAATCCGAAGTTATCAAAAATGAAAATATCACAAAATCGGAAATTTTATTAGAAGAAAATTTAAAAAAAATATTCTCTGATGAAAAAGAAACTGGGGTTAATAAAGAAGAAATCGTTGAACCGATTATAAGCTCAAAACTTAATCAACTATCTAAAAAAGAAGAGATCCAGGCTAGGCCGATTGCCGAAGAAAAAAGTCTAGTGAACACTATTGTAACTAAAAATAGTTTAGAGCCAAGTGCACCGTTAGTAGTTCAAGCAAGAACTTCATTTGCCTATGATTTGCCAACAAAGAATCCTATTACCACAAATGAACAACTAATTAATTTACAATCACCATTTGTAACAAAAGAAATGGGTCAAATAACTGACTCAACATCTTTCACGTTCTCATTAACTTCAACAACGTCTTCCTATTTCACTCCAAATACAAGTTTGCAATCAATCACCACGCCAACATTTGTACCAAAAGTTAGTTTCGACTTTTTGTCAAATACAAACTACCCACCGCCACCAGGTCCACCAGCATCAAGTACAACAATCCCGACATCAACAATTAACCTTCCAATTAAACCAAGTCTCGATGAATCCTACTTAAATTATTCGTCCAAATCAACACAGCCAACATCTTCATTTACATTTTCCCTAACAAATCCAACAACAACCTCAACAAGTTATTCACAATCAAATTTATATACAAATCAAAACCAAACGGCAATATCAACTGGGAATAAAACGTCAACAACTAGTTTTCCCAATTTTTCATTCGCACCACCGCCCCCATCAATTGTTACAACACCGAATACAAATTACAATAACTATCCGTTTACATTTGATAATAATTTAAGTTTGTCAAATGCAAATCCTGTTGTTTGTTCGATTAATACAACAACGATTGGGACTAATTTTACGTTTTCGTTAACAAATTCTAGTGGAAATCAATCAAAATACACAACTTGTTCGACATATAACACATTTAATCCTTTTTCAACAAATCCACTCGAACAAAATGGAACAGTTAATAATAATAATAATAACAGTGTAAATAATTATCCAGTTAATAGCGGTGTAATTGGATATGAAGCAAACTACCTGAATCGAAATTTAGATGAAGAATTTACATCGTTAACAAAAATGATTAAAACACCAACAAAGAAAACAAGTAATAATCCAAAACCATCGAACGGGAATATTGTGGGCAAAAGTAATAATAATGGTAACAATAATGTAAAATATAATCATCATCAACCTGTTAATTGGATGATGCCAAATTCAATTTCAACATCATCTTCATCACAATACAAACAATTACATCAGCCGACTTCCGATTATTCTACAATTTTACCTCCGCCATCATTTGATTTTGCTATATCAACAGTTCCAACAACTACAATCACAACTTCTGCATCCTCTTATTATCCACCTCCAATTCCATCAATTGATTTGAACCGAAAGTCGGATATTTTCTTTGCACATCCACCAGGTGATGATAATTTCCCATGGTCACCGAATAAGATGTCAAATATATTGGATGGAACTCAATTAAATGCATCACATACCTTTATACCTTCAACCCTGCCAACACTACATGGGGATCTTGCATTAAGTACACCAACGATTTCAACAATGCCAGCCTACGTAGAACCGAACAATAAAACACAAAATAATTTCTTCTCTGTAAGCCAGCTTGTTGATAACCAACCATCTACCCATAACATCGAAAATAACAGTAATAGTACAAGTCAATCAGCAATTAAATCAAAGTCTTCGTCATCAAAAACGAATAATATATTAAAACCGACAAGCAAAAAGTATAACAACTACAATACGAAACAATCAAATTGGAACTATCCGACCGACTCTGTTTTGAACTACGATAGTAATAACGCTAACGCAACAATATCTACCGCAACGGCTGTTCCGACATCAATTTCTCTACCGGTCTCGTCGATTCAGCATCCAATAATTCCATCTACGCTTGCAATACCAGCACCATCAAATCAAAAACAAAGTACCACAAATATATATTCAGCTGAAGCTTTGATTGGACATCACATCACAAATCCGACAAACAATAGTCATCAAATCCACAATCATTATATGACTACTAGTCATAACAACAACAATAATCTGAAAAAAGATTTGAATAATAAATTTAATCGTAATTTCAATGACAACTTCAATCCACCATCATCAGATGCGTATTTCCAAATGGATATATTGAGTAATAATAATAATGAAATCACTAACCCTCCTATTAACTATAACAACTTTTTATATAACAACAATAATCACAATTACCACGAGACATCAAATAGTAATATAAATACAAATTACTATAATACTCATTCTACGGATATTTATAATAATAACAATAGTCAGAACACAAAATTAAATTCTACTTTAAATAATTATAAGCAATATCCTGTAGCTAAAACAACAACTACTACAACCTCTAAGAACATATATCATAGTCATGGACCAACAGCAACGAAATATCATGACCAAAACCATCTTAATCGAAATATGAATAATACAAAAACATCAAATATTTATCATCAGCCTGGCCCTGTATCACATTCTAACTTGCCAAACTATGATACAATAACGAATGCCTCATCATACTATCATCACCAAGGGTCACTTGGAATAAATTCACCAATGATGTCATCTATTGATGATCCAACTTATCATCATTTGTATCATACACCATCATCATTTCATCATCAAATACCCACATCAGGTAGTGTTGGTATTAATAATAATAATAATATTCATACAAGTGGAGGGAGTGGTGGAACATCATTAGCTAATTTTAATTTAAGTACTATTTGCCCGGAAATAAACGATAAAGTTCGATGGGGTTAAATTTATTTTAAGTTAAAATTGTATATTTACTTTTATTAAATTATTTAAATATTTTATCTCTTGCATTATTTTTATGTATTTGTTTCACTCAATTTTGGTTTGTGAAAGTATTCGTAATAATTCTACTGAAGTTGAATGGTATCGTCGAAAGCCGAAACAATAGTTTCATTGAAACAAATGGTTTTCTACCCAAAAGAATGTTATTGCTTAGCTAAACTGGGGTTAATAATAATCCAGCTAAACGTGATATCTATAACCATAAAAATGCCAATGATGTAGATTCGGTAATTTTGTTTGCGAAAACGATACGTTTAATATATCTATATTTTTATTACTATGTATTATTACATCTTTTTGAATTTATACGAATATTATTTGTAAACTCATTTTTTAAACGTTGTAGTACTCATGAAAAAAAAACAATCATAAAATGCGATTTCTTATTTATGCCGAATTAAACTCTAAATTCAGTATTATTGAAAAATATAATCCTAAGCTCGTTGGTATAAATATAAGTAGCCCAAATCTTTTGGGGGATTCTGTGAAATCGCAACCTTGCTGTCATTGAATATAACCCACTGATTATCTTTCATAATATGACAAACATAATGACCACACGAAGATGATGTTCCCATATGTGATATGAAAGCAACAAGTTTGTATTCTGAAAAATTGTTTAAAATATTTTAATGCATGCGGTGCAAACAATTAACCAACATCATCAATACTTACTACTGTCACCATTTCTATATTCGATTTTTGGTGGTATTGGTTCACAAGATTCGGTGCCTATATCGAGACAGTCGATTTCCAATGGATGTGAAAATATCCAATCGGCTGCTCTTTCAATATTATTCTGTGTTTCTTTTAAGGCTTTGGCTGCTTGAGCCTCATTAAAACCCATTTGCATTAGCATTTCTAATCCAAGAGGATCTGGACTAAAATTTTTGGTCTGCTCAATACCGGGTGGAACAAATGGATCCGCAAAATCTGGATCAGCAATATGTTCCATCATCCATTGTGTTGCATTTGTTATACCAGTATTTTTAGTGAAGAAAAGTGCACGTTTTCCAGATTCTTCTGGGAAACCCATATCGATTAACTGTTTTAAAACTTCTTGATCTATTTGAGGTATTTCTGGAACTTGACCTGTAATTTCAGGCAAAAGTTCTTCCCCTGGTTGTAGTCCATTAGCTCTAAGACATTCTAATTCTAATACATCTGGAACATCAACAGCAACGTCCAGCTTTATCGAAACCCAATCTTCACGTAATGTGAACTTTCTTAAATGAAGTAATAAATAATCTGGCATTGAAGCTAAACGTGTTCTTTTATGTGCTACAGTTTTACCGTTTATGGCTGTACTGTAAAATTGTTCAACAACTTCACTTTGTACAAATTTTTCAATACAAGCAGATAAAGGTATTTTTGCGCGAACCAAATTATCAGCATCTAATTTTTCTCCCCGACTTTCAGCCTCTGCTAATCTTTGTTCATATTCTTTAACCTCAGCAATATTAGTTGCTCGATGTAATGGTATCGGTAACGGTAGACACCATTCATCGCGATGTGTATACTTAACTTTGCCCGTTGAACCGCATTCCAGTCGATCTTCAACAGAAAATTTTAATGCATCCGCTGGATTTGTTTGATGTCTACTATTACGATCTAAAACATTTACTAAATGTAAGAAAAATTCTTGGGCATCTTGTTGATGTTTAGTTGAAAAATCTGGATGATTTTTTCCAATTAAATTTTTGAACATTGTCGGTGATATGCCATTATTGTCAGGATCCAATGTGTTATCAGTTATGTTACTATATTTTCCACTTAATAGTCCGACTCCCAATTTCGACCTGCAACAAAAAATATATTATTTTATCTTATCTAAATAAAATTCCCAATTTTAAACCATGACACATTTAAAATTACTTACATCTGAATATTAAAATCATTTGCCGGATCGGCTGGATATGTTGAAAAATATTCCAATGAATTTTCAACAAAACGATGAATAAAATCTGGTATGATAAACATTACTTGAATCACACTGTTCATATAGCATGTGTTACCAAGATTCTTAATTCCTGTATAACCGGGACCACTAATCGGAACTAATTTCGATGAGCTTTCAGTTAAAATTGCCCATTCGCCAATTTTTTTATTCAAATCCAACTCTAATTCAACCATTGACTTGTCCGTTTTCTGCATTTCAGTTATATTAATCCCAAAATGAGCTAAATGTTTAGCTAGCTCCGGATCTTCTACCATATCATCTTCAACATAACTGTAAACATCGGACTTACCTTCCGATGAAATTGTTCCCAATTTTACAGCTAACGGATAACCTGTATCTTTATAATGCATAACCGCATGATCATTACCACCAGTCCCATCAAAATACCTTCGTCCACACAAAATGCTACCATCTGTTAAATTTAACCATAAGTTATTTGTTAAATCACATTTTTCGCATTGCCATCCAATTGGTGGAATTTTTATTCCATTATCTAACTGTAGTAAATTTTTGGCATGTTGTGATTCACGTCTTACCTCACCGTCCCATGTTCCAGCTAGTTGTTCTTTTTCATATTTTTTTAATGCTGATTCTGATGAAAGAATACCTGAAACTGATTGTTCAACTTGAAGTGGTAAATTTAAGTTTGGATATGGTATTATGATGTGTTCCGGTAAAACCACAATAGAATAATATTCTTCAATGAAAAATTTCTTTTTTCCTGCATCTGGATCAAAGCCACCTTCAATACCGATGGCCAGACGTGTTATTTTTTTTTCGGGACCTTCCACGGTTTGATCTTGGGGGATCTAAAAAACGATAGAATTTTAAATGATGTGTAAAAGACTGAAAGAAAGCTTTTCTACGATATATTAGCGACGTATGCTCTCTTTTATTTGTATCCATGAATAGAATGAGAAAAACAATTGTTTACCTCTTTCTTTTCCGTTCGTATATGTAAAAAAACAGCATTTCCAGTTTTACGATAGTAACCTTCAATATAATCCTTTCCAAATCCTAAAAAGGAAATTAAACTAACATAAAGTCCAGTTTCAGTGACCTAAAATTAAAATAAAAGAATATAGCGTCACTCAAAAACATAACCTCAATAAAACAAAATCACAAAAACAAATTTAAGTACAAAATCCAATATCTTTATACCCTAACTTTAACCAGTATATTACGTTTTAATTAAAAATATAAATAATTAAAAATCCATATTTATTATACGTAAAAGAAAAATTAATTTACCGGTGTATCAAATGAATAAACACATTCATCGCGATAAACATTATCGAAATTATTAGGAACACGAATTAAATTTAAGTGTTTCGATAGACTATCCATTATTATAATGATATAAATTTACTTATTGAAATAGTTTAAATTAATGTTATTATTATATTAAAATGATACAGCTTATTGAACAGATAAAAAAAACAATGAATGACAGACAAAATTTGTTCTCTAATATTTTTCTCTTGTAATTTTATTTTTGTGCCACTATAGGTGTTATCTGATGCGAAATTATGTACCAATTGTGCAAATTTTAAGGTTGATGTATTGTGGAAGCGTTCTAGCTGGACTACCTAGCTAGTATATACGGCTAAGCCTATGAATGAATATTAAATGTTGAGTTGATAGACAAAATACTGTCTGAATACATATATGTATAATCATAGAATAAAAATGAGACCATTACATTAAGGCGCGCTATACAGCTGAGCTAAACTATGCGAACTATGTTTTTAAAAAATAATGTATATAACGTAATTATAGAAAAAAAACATTACGGAAACAAAACATTTAAAAAAGAAAAGAAAAACGGGAACATTACATTTTTTTTAAAAAGCATTTAAGCTTTTTCAAAACATAGTTCGCATAGTTTAGCTCAGGTTTAAGTCATCGCTTTGTTTTTTCTTTGAGGGCACAACCATGTTTGGGTTGAAATATGTGGTAGAAATTTTCTCGATAATGCAGTTTACGATACCGCTATATACATTCCAATCAGATTGATAATGCAGATTACGTTCCAACATAGCTCTAATATGGCTTTGTAAACATTTACATGAATTTATTGTAGATCTATTTAGAATCTAGATGAATTTAATGCTGTTGTTCTCCAAGGCTCTGTCCTGTTGCCAACCTTGAGTGAAGTGAATAAAAACTAGAACAATCTTAAAGTATAAACTATTTAGCATTAGCACATTCTTTATTTCGAGTGAATAAGAATGTACTAATATTTTTTAGCATCTGCTAGAAAATTGTAGAATATACTGAAAATTATAAATGTCAAATTAAAACAAAACTAGACTAAACAAAACTAAAATTAAAATGTCGGACGAGAATACAACTTCCAACTTTAATAAAAATAATTCCAGAAATTTTGTTAATGTTATCAAAAAATTTCCTATAGTTTTAAGCAAGTCGAAACTACCAGGAATCAAAGACAAAAAAAATGCCGTGTCCGCCATCAGAACAAATAAAAAAAAATTAACAATATAAAAACTGATGTAAAAAAGACAGATCCCACTCAAACTGGGAATCGGAGGATTGAGTTGAAGGATTGGGAGCACGACATTTTTTCCATACAATCCAGTACTCCAACCACAAATGGAATTTTATGTTTTCTTTGGCACATTTCTTGGCATTTCCAAATTTCAGCCTCAGATTTTGAAAACACAATAAATTCGTGAGCAACTGACACAATTTTTTTCCAAAACCTAAAAATATATGTGTGTAACATGGTTTTGTTATATTTTAAAACGGTTTCTTATCCAATTAAAATATTATTATAATTCTCCTTACTAGCTTTCGCTCAAGAACATTTCACACAAAGTTTTAACATTTTCTTCTTTGAAACGATATATGCTTTTATAATCAGCATTTATTTTTGATTTTCGGTCTCTATAAAATTTTTTATTTTGCGAATTTTCTGCATTATTAATAAATTCAGCCATTGTTCAGAAATAAGTTGCACAAACAGCAACTTGAAAATATTTAGTACGGCAGTGTCAAAAATTAGAATATTCTTGGTTTTATTCACTCGATTTTAAGCATATTTTGGAAAATTTTCAATGGATTAAAGTATATGCTATAACCTAGTTTTTATTCACTGATTTGTCAGTATATGCTTAAAAACTTGAGTATTTAGTATATTCTAGTTTTTATTCACTTCGCCCCTTGTTTCTTTTATACCTAAATGAAATTGTCTTATTTCTACGGTGCAGCCAATTAAGAGTTTTGCTAACGATAGCACATTAAATTTATCTCATGTCTCTCAGAAATGATCACATGTGGCAACTGCCATTAAACGACCTATAAATGAAATGGGGAAAATACAATTTTGTTGGGTTTAATTAACCCAAGGAAAATATGTTGTTTCACGGATGAAGCGGGATATAGACTTCCTTATTAATATTTACCATGAGAAATTGTATGAGCTTGAATCAGTTAAACTTCTTGGATCACTTGTATCCCAAAATAGAACAAACATTTGTCAATTCTTGTTAAAAAAAAAGTAAAACTTTGCATGTTCTGAGCAATTCTGTTGAAATATATGGCATTTATTCGTCCGTATATAGAATACTCCTTTCATGTTTGGGACGATGTTGAACAGTTATTGAGGATAAAATGTATAGACTCTGTTCAGAGAAAGACTATAATCGGTAGGCTGAATTGTTAAATTATATAAAATACAACTCTAATGATTCGTGTTTTAAAGAAATTCAAAATAGCCTGCCATTGTGTGGCCAGTATAATCGATGAACAAGAGCTTCACTTTTCTATCCATTTGTTGTTTAAATATCCTGTAGTAGAACTGTTTCTTTTCAAAACGGTTATTATTCGAACGTGGAATTCAATTCGAAGCTGTTTTTCTTGATAAACTCGCCTCTTAAGGGGCCAATGCACCTGCAAGCATGCTTTAACAGCACAGTTGTCAAACCTGCTTGTGTACTAATGAAACAAGCATTTTGATAGTGTATTTTTTTTTTTTTTTTTTTTTTTAAATAAAATGTGTTGTGTAGTAGGAATTACAATATGTGTCACAATAACACATAAAAACCTTTTAAAACCAAGGTCCCACAACAACATACGTTCAAAGGTGTTGATGGACGTAAATCTTTCTTTTTTTGTTGTTTTATATTTTTTGTTAAAGAATGGATAACTAAAAAAAAATCCTATCACTGACAAAATATAAAATAGGCCAATATTTTGTGATAGAATAGAGAAAATAAAAGGAAATTAAAAAGTAAATAGCAAATTTTTACAAACATTTGCTGAAACAAAACAAAAATGTAGTTGCCAATAATCCAGCCGGCGGCATATTCCTTGATCTTGTGACGCACTTTGTTTCTTAAAGAGTAAAGCCCACACATAATCATATCAAGGCTCGTTTCTTCAAGGAAGCAATAGCGTCTTATCATCAAGGATTATTTCACAGCTAAGATTGAGGGTGCTACCGTTGACTGAATACAGTTCATCCGCCACCACCCCTAAGATGTCACCTTGGCTAGTGATATCTCACTGCTATTGCCAGTGGTATGTGATATCTCACGTTAACTCGTATGTCAATAGCAGGGACTGGAGTACGCGGGGTTGTCACACCCGTAGATCAAAAATAAAAAAATTTTCAAAAGAATAAAAACTGATCCCTCCATGCGGTAAGAGTAGTGAGCCTACATAAATAGAGAGTGGACAGGTAATTTTCGAAGTGGACTGTTCGAAAAAATTCAATATGGCGGCTGGACTGTTCGAAAGATTTTTATCAAGGTATTAGTGCGTATATTATACTATATATTATTTGTTGTCAATGTCAATATTGCTAACATGTTTTGCATTTTTAATAATAATAATAATGAATAATAATAATATTTATTTGACAGTAAGCTATGAAAGCTTCTATTTACAGTAAATTACATCACATATGTCTCTTAATATTTACAACTTAATAATTAATTATATAAATTTTTACTTTAAAGTTAACGGAGGAAATGATTACATTAGAATTATGAAAGATACGTAAACTAATGTATGATTTGACTAGAAATATGAATTTAGATGAACGAATACCACAAAGTTACAAAAAATAAATCATTGCCTGTTTATGCCTTAGTTTAATGCTTGGGGGATATTACTTTTACTTAAGCGCCAAGAATTTTTTTTTTAATTTGATGTAGAATCACTCACTGAAGCGAATAAAACCAAAACGAGTTGTATATCAACCCCGGGGGCGAAGATACAGGCCTTTGAAAAAAGCAAAATCCATACAAAATTGCGCTGTTTTCACAAAATTTTTTTCTATTTTAGCTTTATTTCCTATCATCAGCGTAGATGTGAAATTCAGAATTCCTTATGCAATTAGCTATGTCATTTATGAAAAGTGAGAACAAGATTGGTCCTAGGCTAGGACGGATCCATGAGGAACACCACAGTGCAGTGACATTATTTCAGATAGAATATTATCAATTTCAACAATTTGCGATCTGCCAGTCAAGTACGAATAAATGAGCCTGCAAGCAGACGGTGAAAAATTAAAAAGAGATGAAAGTTTACGACAAAGTTTTTTATGGTTTATTGAATCAAATGCCTTCGAAAAATCAAGCAGCGCAAGTACCGTGAACTTTTTTGCGTCAGCATTACGGCGTATATCATCTACAATGTGTAGTAGAGCTGCGGCTGTACTATGACTAATCCTATATGCTGATTGATGTTTACAAAGCAGTTTGTTTCTGTTCAAATATTGCACCATTTGGGTTTTTATTATTATCTCAAAAGTTTTAGAGAGAGTAGGCAAAGCACTTATTGGTCTAAGGTCAGACATAGACAGAGGATTTTTAACTTTAGGAATTGGTGTTATTTTAGCTGTTTTCCAACAAGTTGGACGATTTAGTAATTATGTTATTGAAAATATATAAAAGAAAAGAAGAAATTTCAGGGAGAATTAATTTGATGAATTTTAATGAGATATTATCAAGACCAGTCGCGTTAGATTTAATTGAATTGATAGCAAAGAACAATTGTTCATGTGATATATGTTCAAAAGCAAAATTTCGAGTCATGAGAGGGTTGGATAGGAACAGCAGAGCAGTAATAGCTATTTAAATCATTAGGTTTAAAAGGAATTACCTGGTGTTCATTATCTTTACCAATACCAAGGCTTTTTACATTGTTCCAGAACATCTTAGGCGGCAGTTCAGGGTTTAGTTTTTTATTCAGATGTTCGTATTTCGACTTCCGGATTGATGCGGTAACAATATTTCTCAGCCGTACATAGTTTATTCGGTTTTGATCAGAGCGAGTTCTGACCCACTTATTGTATGCCCTAATTCGTTCTGTAATTTTTATTTTGATGTTAGTAGTGAACCATTCAGGTTGTTTTAAATTAACATATATTTTCCTAATCGACGAATTTGAATCGAATTTCGAACATCTCAATTACTAGCATATTGAAATGCTCAAGTTGGCTGTCAATATCAGTCAAGTCATAAATTATATTCCACGGTAATCTTGTACAGTATGAGATAAGTTCTTCAATATTTACATTTTTATAATCTCGAAAAGTTATTATCTTCTGGGATTGATTTGGCATTGCATCATATGAGGAAAATACAATGTCGTGATGAGATATTCCGGGGAGAGATATTTGATTACGAAAGTTTAATTTGTTGGTATTACATAACACAAGATCCAGCAAGGATAAGCTGGTTGACGAGAAGTGAGTGGGTTCAGAATTAATTAGACTTACAGAGCATCTTTCTAGAATACTTTTAAATATTCCACATCCAGGTTTAGAAGAAAGCATATCATAATCAGAATTTAGCAATTTTCCACTAAAAAAAGTCTCAATAAAGTTTGAATTGAATTGCACAACACTTTTTATTTAAAAAAAAAATTTCCCAGAAACGAATAATTCTACATTACCATGCTAACAAAAATAAATACAAAGCCAAATACAATAAAATATATAACGTTGTTGATAATGATTGTGGTGGGGTTGGTGAAGTTTCCTGTATGGATTGAAGCGGTGGAATTTTTTGTTTATCAACTCCATTCATCATTTTTGGTTGAACACCATTATTATTTACTACTTTATTCTTGTGTTTCTGTTTAGATGATTCGTTTACTTTATATATATACTGATTTCTGAATTATCATCAATTTTTAATGCTTTTTTGTTTTTTTTCAAACGATGAAAATGTATTTTCATTTGCTTGTACTTTAAGAGTTTTTAGAGAAATCGCCACTTTGCCGATCTTTCGCTTTAATCAGAACATCACGAGCTAAAAATTTACGATCATTACAAATTTGGCCGTTTTGATTCATAAAATTAGCAATCACTTCCCAACGTTGGATCGTTCCAGCCAGGAGTAGATTTACAGCTTTTATAAGAACTTGCATATTTTCCGATGTCCAAATTGCCGTTTTATCAGTTACTTTAACTGATGAATTTTGATTAGATGATGATTCAGATTTAGTTTTATTTGAAAACAAAGCTCCACGTTCTTCTTTTATTTTATTCTCGATATCATTTAATGTTTTCATAAAAATATTCCGACCACCTTTTAGAAGTTTTCTGTTGAATTCAAACAATTACAGGTTGATGCTTACATTTTAAACAAAGAAATTACGATGACCTTCAGTTCTACAATCAATGGAATGGAATAAAATCAAAAATAATATTAGGGAAACTTATTTTATGTATCTTAAATTTTGCACGAACATGAGACTTATTAAAATATTTACCTAATGTTTCATAAGCCCTTGTTATACAGGTAAAGTAATCATCTTCTGTTTTAATTTCTTCTTCTTGAGCATTCCTTTTATCCGGATGATGTTTCAAAACAATTTTCCTATACGCTCTTTAATGTCATCGTCAGACGCATTATAACTAAAAAAATAAAAGTTAATATTACTCCAATATAAAATTATGATCACTTAAATGTCAATAATTACCGATGACTTTTTAAACCCAAAACAGCATAATGATCTTGATCTTGCCATTCTTTTGGATCCAAGCTTCTTAAATAATCAACATCAATAAATATATCGAGATCTTGATCAGAAGCCTTTGTTGATGAATTCTCCGAATTAATCAAACCTTTTCCATCGTTCAAGTGTCTTGTATATTTTATGTAATGTCTACCAACATTTTGTATTTGTTTTACAATTAATGGACTTATCAATGAATCCGTTCCAATATTCCGACTACTATTCTCCATTATCATCAAAATACAGAGATCTGATTGCACAAAATAAAAAAAGAAAACCGCGGTTTTACTTTTAACCTCAAACACGTGAGATATTTTAATTATAAATTCATACAATTAAAACATTCAAAATTCACTAATAGCACTTAAAGCACGTAGGATTATAATAAGTTAATTAATTATTATAAAAAAAAATTTGATATTTTACATAATAATCATTTTCACACTTTATATTTCGTTATATAATTATAATGAAATGTCAGTTTTAAATGTCAAATGGCTTTTTTTGTTTTTGTTTACTTTCGAAATGGCAGCCATATTTTTCGAAAATCTATGGCGATTTGTATGTATTGGTACGAAATTTTTGACTTCGTTTTCATTTTTACAGATAATTTAAGATTTATAAATTTTTTTCTTCTCTAAAAAATTTAATTATAATTGCATATTAAGAGGCCCAAATGATTTTTTGCAAATCTGAGACAATAAGCATTTTATTTAAAATTAACGGAAACTAACGGAAACTGTCAGTTTTAACCTGTCCACTCTCTATTTATGTAGGCTCACTAGGTAAGAGTATGGGAGTGATTGAGGACTTGTTCAATCTTTCAAAAATGTTTGACGAAATATCAAACATGTTTGATTTTTCTTTGCAAGCTTAAGTTTGATTGTGTGTGTATCGTTATGATTGTAAGCTTGTTACGTTTTTTTTTCTTTTAAATGTTTGACATTGTTTTTCAAAAATATAAAATAATTTCGGGACAAATCGGAAATATGAAAATTGTGAGTGAGTTTATAAATTTTGAAAGATGTGCTTGATTTATATCCACTCACTATTCAATCATCTTTGCAGCTATATAAGCACGTTTGACAGCTGTGCTGTTCAAGCATGCTTGCAGGTGTATAGGCCTCTTTAGATAGTTAAAGAAAATGAAATTCAAAAATGAGTTAACTGTTTTAAATTCGTCATTTTAAACAATTGACTATATCAATACCATCGAGATGATCGAAAAGTGTTTAGAATCAGGAGTGGGGTTACCTCTTGTGAGTTGAACGTCTAAGAAAACAAAATAAATTTGGAAAAATGAATAGATCCTTGATACAAAACACCCTTTTTTCATCATCATATCGATGCTGATTTACGCACTTTTGCAACTAATTGTAAAAACCTTTGTACATATTATTGTTTTTATTTAGCGTACGGTTTTTTTGTGACACATTAAAAATAAAACTTAAAATAGGTAGATTTGACTATGAAATCGAATTGGACACACAGTTGCAATGTGTTTTATGGTTTGTTGTGGAGCTCCGCAGCACATTGAGGGGACTCTGAAATGTCCTACTTGTAGAAAGAATCAGCACAACGTCCATGATTCGGTCTTATTCGGTTTAGAGTAGTCCAGATATGACGTGGCAGATCGAAACCAGGTTGGGTAGAAGTCGGGTTAGTAATAGAAAGGCCTGGTGTAGTACTCCTCATATAATATATCGCTCTTTCTACTCCATCCAGGAATGTATTCTTCACGGAAGCCTCTTGGGATGCATTTCTTAGCAGTTGAGATGATGGCTCCAACGAACCTATCGTAATTTTTAGAAATGGGTTGGATCCAGCGAATCACTGCATCCAACTCCGAACTATATGTAGCCCAGTCAGCTTTGTTAAAATTCCATCTAGGTTGAGGAGTAGAGTTAACGGGTGGAATTTGGATACCTACCTCAAGAATTACTGGACGATGATGAGAGCGTAGAAAACCTTGTAAGACAGCCCTAGATATTGGAATAGGGTCACGTTGTACATTTTTTGTAGAAAAACAGATGTGCGGATGGTAACAACATGTTCCTGGTTTATGATGCGAACCTTTAGATCTGCTAGATGGTGAAGTGATTACAATTCCGTAATCACTTCGCCATCTAGCAGATCTAACGGTTCGCATCATAAACCAGGAACATGTTGTTACCATCCGCCCAGTCAGTCAGTTGTATGCCATTGGGATTGTTATTTGAGTATTATTGTCATATTAATTGATAAACACGATATTTTATTTATTTGGGAAAAAAATTTTACACCTGGTTATTTGAACCGTAAAAGAATTTGTGCAATATCGCTTAAAACGTTTTTATGGAATATGCGTTAGCAAATTTTTAATAGAAAACAAACAATTCCTTGAGATTCATGTATAAAATTAATAAATTAATCATAGTATACAGAAAAAAATAAATATCAAAAGATAGTTTTAAGTTATTTTAATTCGATTAATCAGCCTCCTTGCATAAAGTCTCTTCTAATCCAAGTTGTTGGATGAAGCAATCCCAATCAACAAGTTGACCTAATTGTTTAAATGGCATATCAGGACACACATCACGTTTTACATTTAATGGAAGAATGGGACAGCTTTCAATTTCAATGTTAATAAAATTTAGAAAATCGCATAAACTAATTTCTAGCTTTTCGTTCCGTTCCAATCTGAAAAGATGTTATATATATTTTGTATAAATTCTAAAAAGTTTAATATTATTTCCTTACACTGAAAACATATTTTTTATCAAATTTATATCCAAAGGCATTTTTAAAGCGCGAATTCCAGAAAGTAGCTTTGATTGAACCATAAATCCATCTGTTTCCGGATCTAAGTAATATAGATGCTCCTTTAATCGTTCTATATTATCCCAAAGACTTCGTTTTATTTCCCAATGAACCGCAGATCTTACTCTTTCTCTATCACAGATATTTGGTTGTTTTTGAATTACAGAAAAATGACGTACCAGTGTTATTATCTCATGATCACAAATACGATCACATAATAATTCAATTAGAGCACATCGCATATCTTCGTGGCACATAACAGATATATTGTTTCCATCACTATTTACGGTATAAGCTTTCTTCATATATTTTGCAACAAAATCTTTGTAAATTGGTTTAACAGCATCACGAATTTTTGTCATAATTTTATTTATATCAGAAACCGGAAACTCGTTTGATTTATTTTCCATATATTTCAAAGCAAATTCATCCGCTGTAACTAAATGAAATGGAAAATCTCTAAGCGTTATAACTGCTCCAATATAAAAATGACTAGGTTGATATGGAATTGGACGTTTCGATGTAAAAATATTTTGATTGGGTAACAAAAACTTAGCTCTTTTAAAGAAATCCCCTCCTAGAAATCCAGAATTTCGTATAGCCAGCTCATGCACTGAAATTGTATCGTCTGAGAGATAATAAGCAATTATAAATACTCGTTCTCCATTTTCTTTAAAAGGTGATATCATTCGCGCTCCGAAACGTAATATCAAACCATCCAAGTGTATAAATTTTAGAAAATCAGCATGTGGTGCTTTGGGTTCAACTGTTTTACAATTTCCTTCACTATCCTCGTGGGAACCCCAGCCGTTATACGGCGGTAGCTCTCGTTGTTCAATATCAACCACTTCAAGACAACGGTTGCTATCATATGGTTTTGAAACATGTGTAAAATCTTCAACACCATATTTCTTACGATAATATTCTTTTGTAAAATCATCACAATCGGTCAAAACAATTGCCCTTCCTAATACATTTATTGTTGTTCCGATCGTCAAATCTTTATCTTTATAGAAATCCTTCTTCATACTTCCAACCCCTAAACTATCAGTCAAATACCGTCCACCTTTTATACCACTGCCTAATATGTTTAGTACAGTAAAGGGGGTTTCCTCACCTAGAGGTGGAATTCCGGTAAAGTTTTTCGGAACTTTTTGTCTTCTTAAAAACATTCCACTAGAATCACGTCCACTGTTTCTTGATAATTTTTCCTTTATTTGAATCGTATCGTCCGCCAAGAAATAATAGAGTGTAAGCTCTCGTATATCACCAAACATACTTTCACGGTCATCCCAGTACGCATTAAATCTTAATATTTTTCGATCCATTTCCAAAAACTGTGCCAATGTATCATTATGAGTAGATGGTCGTTTCGGTTGTTTTGCAAGCGCCATTTGTTTTCTATTTTCTAGATTTGGATCATCAGGAGATTCAACCGGATCTGGTACAGAGATTCCCAATCGATTTAAAAAATTTCTGGTGAACTGATCACATCCTGTTATATGATACACTCGATCAAATATTTGAACCAATTGATTGACATTTAGATCAAGAATTGATATAAATTCATGATGACATGGTGGGGGTCTGGGTACACGTTGTCGTGATACGAGACAACCTTGTGGGATACCAGAATTATCAGTACGTGGTTCGGATATCATTATTGTGCCATCTTCTAAAAAGAACATAATTTTGACTTTACGAATTTGGTAGGCAGCACGATATACTTCTTGTAAAGTTTCTTTAAAATAAGCATCAAATCCTAAAATCGTTTTATCAAATGCTAGCCATGGTGGTAGTTTTGGTCCTAGATATGGTGGATATAGTGATGGAAGTTGATGCGGAGGGCCATCTGGATTTATAAGCGGTTCTCCTCCGATTCCCGGTCGAGTTGCTTCAGCTAAAATTGGAGTTTCGCCATTATAATTCCAGTGATGAGATTTATGAAATTTTGTTTTTCCAATCTAAATGTTTTGAAATGTATATTCTGTTTATTTCATTTTATATTTTAAAATTACTTACATCACGAAATATGGTTCCAGGTAATAAAGGAAGGCCAGGACATCGAAGCATTTTAATTTTTTTTTGTATAAAAATATATAGTCGTAAATAACCAGCAAACAAAGGACTAAATGTCAAACTAATAACTAAGTTGCTATGGAGAGACAGTATTAAGGTAACTATGATATTTTCTTTGAAAAAAATAAAATTGTGATGAAAAGTGTAAAGTTAGAAAGTTCTTTTTCTAATGTTCTCCATAGAACAGTCATATTAGATTTCACCTAATAAGAACGAAAGGGAATTCGCTATGAACTTGTATAAACCTTTGATTATTAAAGTTGACTCAAAAGTTTCATAAGATCTCGTGTCCGCGTCTTAAGATATTCAAGGTCGAAGGTCGCAAAAATCGGGAATTGTTTGTTTCCTATGTCTTAAATGATAATCGCATATATCATAAATTGTAGAGCTGAATTGCACAATTTTCTACATATTAGATAAGTGCATTTTTTCATGATTAACCGTTTTCGAGACATAAATAATATCTCTAGATTCTAGAGGCTCCGTAATTAACATATATAACAGGTAAAATTTTGGTTATTTTCTACCTGAAAACATTCCACTACGCCAGTTGTTTCCTACGACCAAGCGATTAACTGATAACAAGTCAAATTATCTATGTGGCTAAATTATTAAGTGCGACCATAAATAGTAAGGCTTCCGACAACGTTCTTATCCAGTAAAAAAATGTCTTGTTAACAATGGCTCATAAACCAAGTTTTGGAAGAAACAGAAAACTGTCGTTCGGCAACTATTATCTGTTCTATACTGATCATCCCACTCGAAGATAGTTTGGTACTTGTTTTCTTGCGGATCAATTCGGGTCAATGAGATAGTCCACCTAAGTGTGCATGGTAAATATAAGCAGATACACTTATTTTACAAACTCAGACAATCAAAAAGTAAAAACTGATAAAAAAACTTAGGAATACGTGATTACTTACCCACTATTCTTATAGTCTCTAACTGAGAAGGGATAACTATACGCAGGATTTTTCACACATGATCATGTTGAGTGTGAGTTGAATTTACTTAAAAACTTGTATTTTAACATTGTATTTATATGGTGTCAATTTAAGATCATGAGTTCACTGGGTTAGAAGACAAGAGACGAGAGTGAGTGAATGATTTACAACTTTACTGATAGATGAATGTATGAACAACTTTAATAGCTTAATAAGGAAATAAACCATTTTCTAAAACTAACTAAATTTTATTAATCTTATTTACCAATTTTTAATTTTAATTTACTTGTTTTTGGTACATGTCGTATTGTTAAAGATATTCTTCGATCTCTTAGTAATTTATCACCGTGTTTATATAAATTTTCACAACTTTTTAAATTACAAACTTTATCATCAATTACATCTTCTACTAATTCAGAAATTTGATGTAGATAGTTTGTGTACAAATCATTTTTTAAAATCAATAGACTTCTAGGCTCTACCAAAATTTTTAAAACTAAATTTTGACTATTGTTAAAATTATAGTTATTCGTTGATATTGCAGGTTCTTTTGAAATTAAATCAGAATATTCCATTTTTTGATTTGTGTTATCATAAAGTTCTAATATTGTGTGACTACCACATGAAATGGTACTAATTGTTGGATAAAACAGAGGGCCATCTGTGTGACCCATAATCCCTTGTCCTGATAAATATTCATTTACTAAAACATGATTTGCTTGTTTTACATCAAAAATTCCTAGATTATTTATTTTTTCTACATAAATTTTAAGCCATCGTGGAATCTCCTCCGCAATCATACCATTTTTATGAGGTATCCCCCCATAGTTTAAAAGTCGTCGATTTAATAATTGTGTCCATTTTGGTTTGGGTGCCAAGTCTACAGATTGGAGAATATGTTGTTCTTCTTCGGATGTTATAAAGTTTGGGATGTAAAATATTGTTTCTGGTGTCTGAAAAATGGCAAGCGATTAAAAAGTTAATTAGCCATAAAATTAATGGTTCGTTGTCATTATTCGCATCAGAAGAACAAATAATGCCCAACTAGCGTTGAACTTAACCTAATAAAGTTTCTCTTTTATTATTTTCGTATAAGCAACCGACAAATTTGACGTCGGCATTCCATTTTATTATTTTGTTTAAAAATTTATAGTTTAAAGTAACAAAAAATTTAGGTTAAACCAAAAAAAACATAACGGGTTTGTTTAATCAATAGTTCTAAATTAATATAAATTTGAAAACAAAAAATCAAAACATATAAAAACATAAATATTGTCAATTCAAAATTGCGGGTGCTAAATTAAAATTAAATTTTCCATATTCATGCAATAATGTCGCAACGAAAAGAGTCTACGAAAACAAATAAAAAAGATGTCCCGAAACACAAAAGTGATAATAAAAATGGTGAACTTTTTGTTTCGAAAAAAGTTGTAAATTTAGGTGATAGTAATGGCAAATGTGGTACCTGCGGTTGTCCCAGTAAAATAATCCAAGAGGTTACAATTAAAATTGAAATGTTAAATCCGTGTAACGGAAGTGGAACTGATGGAGAACATACTAAGAATGGTGTAGGTGGTATTGGTGAAAATGATAATGGGGAAATACCGCGTGGTGGACTGTACCGGTGTGATGCCAATAATGCCGAAGGTGAGTGTCAAAATGATGCCAAGGGAGGAAATGAATCAGAAAAAGAACCAGATGGTGAAATGAATCAGAAAAGAAACCCCTTGGAAACTGGAAATGAAACTGTTACACTCACACCAGAAGAACTTGCAGCATGTGAAAATACTACAGATAAAGCTGCTTGTATCCATGACTTAGAACAAGAAAAATTAAAGCATCAAAATAAGGTAATAGAAGAATCAGAAGGAAGCCATTTCGCCAACCAAACAAATCCCTGTGCAGCCGAACTTGAAAATCGAACTGTTTATACCCTATGCAAGGAAGAAACATTCCCTGACTTGCAAACAACGAAAATTACAAAGAAACAATTAGTTATTGAAAAATGTTTGCCAAAATGTAAACAGCTCTGTTGTCCATCGACTGATATTCCGACGGATCTTTGTAAACTACAAGAACTAGTGGAAGTTAAACCTCTATCAAAAACAGGAACCGATAGACCTTCATTTTCATCATGTATGAATCCGAGAAAAGATGATATAGAACTAGATGAGAATAATAATGTAAGAATAAATTGGAAAAAAGTTATAAAATATTTGACGACAGCATGTCCGTCAAGAAAAATGAAATTACTACAAGCAATTCGATGGGTGAGTTTTGTTCTCTAATTATCTAAAAACAATATCAGTTAGTGATTTATAACTATTTTTAGAGGATTACAAAAGTTGATCAAAAAACACAAGAAAAAACTTTAAGAGATATGGAAAAATATGATATATTTGGTATTAAATTTGAATGCCCAGAACGATCACTTTTAGATGATCTATTATGGCCACTTTGTGTGGGAATGCCTCATCCTTTGCAGGATTGCACTGCACGTCTTCTAAATGCTATTGTATCTACGAAACTTGGACGGGACTATTTAGATGGAACGTCGGTTATTAATTCATTGGTTTGGGGTGAAACCTCAGACGCAGCACCTTTTCAAATTTACAATCGTTTTCCTTTGGAGTGTCATGCAACTGACATGTTAATATCGAGTATGATGAAGTTAAGCTTAAGCTTATTTCAACGTAAGGATATGATAAGGAAAGGCTTACTCAAATGGTTAATAAACCATTTGCAACAAGTTGAACAAACAGCTTCTAATTACCATCTTGAATACGGAACAGCATTGCTTATGATGCTATTAACATTTAACGTATCACCAGATTTAATATTAGAACAATCAAATCAATTGTTATGTTTATTAATTAGATGTTTACAATCTGAAGTTACCACATGTTGGCCCTATGTTCGAGCGTCGTTATTAGCGTTGTTGCGTTGTCAAAAAATTGCTGCAGCCGCGAAAAATCTAAATCTTGGTATAATACTAGATCATGTTTTCAAGAACACAACTTGTGCGCAAGAAAAAAAAGAAATTCAGAATATAATCTACTGTTTGGATCATCCAGCACAAGCACATGCAGCAGATATTGAAAAATGTGTTATTACTTTAGCGGTAAGTCTATTTAATATTTTTGTTTCTTAACAATATTGTCTAAATTATAATTTATAGAATAATAAAATTTATTTGGATGAAGAAATCGAATCATATGATCCAATAATAGGCATTGGCGGTTGTATTTGTGGAGAGGAATTACTAAGTATGAAATTTTCATGTAGAATGCCTAAGTGCAAGACAGCTCCAAAAGACGGTATATTAATTGTCATTTTTTATAGAAGCTTAAATTTCTAAACTCATGTAATATTTTAGAGACTCACATCTGTAGAAAAGATTTAATCGAAATTGATAACTTAATGGTCAAGTCTTTCAATGAAACCACACATAGTTTCGACAAACCGCCGAACAAAAATACTGTATTTCCAACTAAAAAAATATGTGGTTCATACCGACATATGAGAGATACCAGAAAATGTCCTAGTTGGCATGATGTATCAGAAATTAAAGATCGTATAAAAGTATGCGATCCTTACATAGATAAATGTAAAAAAAGATGTTGTCCTTGTGAACGACAAAACAATGAAAATTAGCTAAATTAACTACTAGTTTTATCGACAGTCATACATTGTAATTTTTCTAAGCCCAAATAAAAAACGTAGCTTTTATTCAAGTGACATAAATTTGGGGGTTTTCTTGAGTGTATACTTAGAAATAGTTTTTTTACATATCGGGTTCTGAAAGTAGAAGATTACGCCTACGGTTCATATTGAAGTCCGACGCGAAGCGAGGGCTTTTATTGAACCAAGGGCATAATTTTCCTTCCAACCTGAGTGTATGTACAACGTTTTACGCTGAACTGTACAACTTAATTTTCGAATAAATCATTTTTTTAATTTTTAAAACTCGCTAGACATTTTGAAAATGACTAAATATGCCATGATTTTCTCTACGACCTTCATACAACAATTTATTTACGCACAAACGAATCGTAAAACACAATTTACATCCTAGCTATCGTGGCTGAAAGTTGAACTTTACGCCCGTAAAATAAAATCCCGTTGCTATAGAAAACATTAGTGCATTTTTCTACTTTGTCGTCCGTAAAATAATCAATCACCTGTACAATAATCATAAAATTAGAACAAACAAATAAATTGTTGTATGAAATTTATGGAGAAAATCATGGCATGTTTGGTATAATTTTCAAAATGACTACCTAGCTAGTTTAAAAAATTCAAAAATTGATTTATTCTACAATTAAGTTGTGCATAAAATAAATTAATCATATTCAAGTAGTTCCATAACTATTTATAAAACAGATAATTCTTGAAACAAACATGAAGGTGTAAGTATAATCGAAATAAAATGCATTTATGTTTAATTTAAAGTACTATAAACTTCATCCACCTTGACTAAAGACGTTGATTCAACTTGATTCAGTTCAGCACCGATGTGGCGAAATGTGGCTATTATCACAAGACCTGAGCAGTTCTTTAGGTGGCACAATTCTTTGCATGTATTACACCGATTAGATGTTGTGTTTGCCCTTAAGATGTTTTTACATATTGAACAGTGCCATGTTTTAGTTGGTCCCGTATTTCTTCCAATACCAGCCATGACGAGGAGTGTTTGAAGGAGTGAGGCCTGTGACAGCTGCTTCTTTACCAAAAAAAAAATGGAGCGACGGATATGCAGCTTTTGTCGAAATTGTTGTGATGGTCCTTGGTCGGAATTGGGTTCCGAGTGCTTCTGTGGCGTAGACCCGACCATCTTGTGAAGCCAGCAAACTGCAATCTACATATAGAACTGGATTAAAAGCACTCCACACCAAAACTACTGAAAACTTAATAAGAAACTATGCTCAAAATTGAATTCTAAATAGAAAAACACTAAAAGTCGTTGACGAGGAGGTCCAGCTACCTCGCAAAACCAGATCAATCCTAGTCCAAATAAGATGCGGCTGGTCTCGCATCCTAAACAACTAGATGAATAGAGTTGTTTCTGAAACTATTGACAAGTGTCCCGCATGTGAGAGCGTCCTGATAATGTAAACAACCTGACGAAAGAAGATTTGTGGTACCACCCAAGAGCAGTAGTAGAGTTCCTGAACCTGAACATGGACATTTAACAACTGAACAACAACTTTTAAAAACAGCTATTTTAAATCAACTTTTTCAATATTTATAACCGTCAAGTTATCAAAAAAAATGCAGAAATACATAAACAGATTTGTCGTATTTTTAGACAGCCCTCAATCTTAGTTTTTTAAAAAGGTTTTCAACTATGGCTGACTATGGTGTTTTAGAGTATGGAATTTGTTGTGTTTAAAATACAATAAACAATTAAAAACGAATGTGTTGATAATCGGCCGATTAATCGGACAAAAAAGCCGATACCGATTAATCGGACAAAAAAGCCGATACCGATTAATCGGCAAAATGGCCGATATAGCCGATTACCGATTATCTACCGATTAATGGGTGCATCCCTATATTATAAATACAATTTTTATGGTCTGTAGAAATGAAACAGCCAAAAAATCCTTTCATCGTGTTTGCAGGACAACCAACAAACAAGAATTTTAGAAATATTCCACCCATTTTCTATCCAGATATTTCGGTGGAGAATTGGATATGCAACTGAGATTTTTTAGTAAAAAGTGGTGTGTAGTTCCCCTACGATATCTCCTTGGTTACTGATATTTCACTGTTTTTGCCAATGGTGTGATATCTCATGTGAACTTTGAGTAAACAAATTACAAATGGCGAATGAGTAGAGTTGACGTTCATTTGATGTGCTTAAATATTATTATTTTATATTAAAAAAAACTTGTATCTGATAAATAAAATACTAATAATTTACTCAATAGTTTGCTGGTTGAAAGTTAATATAACAGTTATCTTAAAAGTTTAATTAGTGTGAACTAGAATTCTAAACCTAATTAAAGTGATTATCCGCCATATGTTACTGTTCACTTAACCTCAATTTAATCGGTTGTAAAATTGTGCAGTGAATATTATTTACTTAGTAGAATCACGATCTTCTTAAAACGAATTTTTAAATGGCTCCAACTACAAGAAAAGCCTCTGAAAGCGAAAAGGAAGTTGATATTTCAACTATAAAGGAAATATTAAAAAAACCTGAACCATCAAACAAAGATATTTTAACTGCGCTTATGACTGTTCATGAAAGTCTTAATGCAAAAATAAACAAAAGTAACGAAGCAGTGGCATACCTCTTAAATGAAAATAATACTATTAAAACTGAAATAAAGAGCCTCAACAAAAATACTAACAAAATAAGTGATGATGTTAAGGTTGTTCAACAAAAGTTAGCATCGCTGGAACAGAAAGAATTTAGCAGAGACATAATCATAACGCGACTGCCAATGAATGTTGATTCAAATGAAATTATCACAAAAATAGCTGCCCTGTTAAAGTTTCAAAAAAATGACATCATGTTTCACTTCAATAAAATTATAACCACTAAAACAAAAGATAATAACAAATACCTTCAAATAATTGCTAGATTCAAAGATATTTCCATGAAAGAAGACTGTATGAAGAAATCAAAATTATTTGGACCGATATTAATTAAACAATTATTTGAAGGAGAATCTTCACCAACAAAAAAATTATATATTGGAGATAGACTAATCAACTTTTATTCTAACTTGTTGGCAGAGAGCAAAAAACTAAAAAATCAAAAAATGATTTCTTCAGTATGGTTTAATAAAGGTCGTATTTATATTAGACTACCAAAAATAAACAACACAGAATCTTCTCCTCTGGCTATTAATTCCTTGGAAGACATCTATAAGCATATAAATGATGACAAGAATAACATTAACAACAACACACTATCACATCAAGAACTCCATGAATAATTATCGAATCTATAATTGGATTGCGAAACTGTAGCATTTGCTGTAGCATTAATCTTAAGTTTTTAATTTCTCAATTTCTTTAACAAAACAAACTACTAAAACTTAATATAGTTTATAGATTCTAATATAACACAGGTTGTATACCAAATTTATTTAATATTATTACAAAAACTATTGATTCATATTTTATATATTACATACATATGTACATATTTTTTTTTTCTTTTTTTTTTAGAAAAAATTTACATCAAAATTTGCAATACTGTAACGCATTTAATATTAATCATATATACAAACGGTTATTTTTTTTCGGAATTTATATCAGTTAAAAAAAATGGCACAAACGGATTACATATGTTTAAATGACCAGGTATCTATTAAATATCACTCGAAAGTGTATTATGGTAATACCGTAAACTCAATCAACTGTATTTGTTTAAATGTACATAGTATACGCAACAAATATCATGAGGTGGTAAATTTGATAAACTCATTTAAAATTGATATACATATAATTGCATTCACAGAAACTGTGAGAAAATATATGAGAATGAAAATAAATTTTTTGGCATTCCAGGCTATACAGCATTTCACTCAAATAGACCTATAGACTCTCGGCTTGGCCGTGGTGGAGGAGCTAGCTTATATATAAAAAACGAACTTTCTGCTAATCTTGTTAGAACCAATAATTATGACGATATTAATATAGTTGTTGTTAGAATCAAGGAACTTAATATAAATATAGCATGCATATATAGATCAACTCAATCTAAAGTAGATGAATTTTTACATTTATTAGAAAACTTACTTGCACATACGACAAAAATTATGATAATGGGGGATATCAACATAGATCTACTGGATAGTAACGACACTAGAGTGAACACTTATATTGACCTTGTGGTATCAAATGGTTTCATATTCTTAAATAGTATTGAAACAATGTTTGCAACTCGTGTCTCTCAAACATCAACTACAATCTTAGACCACGTCCTAACAGATTTGGTTACATATAATTATAACTTTTCGATAAAAGATGTCTCATCCTTAACGGATCATAAAATGGTTGCGCTAAATTTTGATATTTCTCATATAAAATCAAAAGATCTAATTCAATATGATGTTTTAAATTACACTGGTATAAGCAATGATCCTTTCTGGAATGATTTGGACCAATTTGCCGATTTCGATGAATTTATATATACCTTAAGTGATTTGATTTCCCGTAACCAACGTAAAATTAAGTTGAAAAAGACAATTGATCCATTACAACCTTGGATGACTCAAGAGATTAAAGAATTATACAAGGTTAAAGAAAAATTCTTTAGATTAAAAAAACGTTTTCCAAATCATGAATACATAGTGGAACGTTATCATGCCCATAAAAAAAATCTAAATAGGAAGATACGCCATTCTATTCTTGAATATAATGGTAAAAAGTTCCAAGATAGTTTGACCAATCCAGTCAAATATTGGGAAAATATTAAAGAGGTAGTTTTTCATTCCACTAAAAGAAATGCTTCTAAAAATATTCATCTTAAGCACAATGATGTTATAGTGGATGACCAATCTGAAGTTTCTGAAATTTTTAATAATTTTTTTGTAAATGTTGGTACTAGTTCATCGACTTTTCAATCAAACATAAATAATACAATTTCTTCTCCTATCTATAATATTGCAAACCCGTTTAGTATTAAAAAAACTACAGAATATGAAATCCAACACATTATAAATAAACTTAATGTCCGAGCAGCTACGGGACTAGATAATATTTCAACCAAATTTCTAAAATTGTATTCTATTCTTCTGTGTCCTGTAACCTCGAAGTTAATAAATATATCGATAGAAAATAGCATATTTCCTCAATCATTAAAAGCAGCCAGAGTTATTCCAATCTATAAAGAAGGAAATAGTTTGGACCCAAGCAATTACCGTCCTATTTCAATTTTAAACTCAATCTCAAAAATCTATGAGAGAGTGCTATATAATCAACTGCTTAATTTTTTAGAGTCTAATAAAATACTCTCTGAAAACCAGTTTGGTTTTACAAAATCATCTAACACGACAGCTGCATGCATAAACCTAACTGACTTTATCAGTTCCAATCTTGATAAAAAAAAATATGTATCGTGTTTGTTCTTAGACATCAAAAAAGCATTTGATACACCGGAACACCCTATTATAATTAAAAAACTAGAAGATATGTCGGTCACGGCAAACCAAATATGCCTTTTTAAACAATACCTGCTTAACAGAACACAAATAGTTATTGTTGGTGGAAAAGCAAGTCAACCTTATACTATAAAAAAAGGAGTACCACAAGGCTCCATTCTAGGTCCACTTCTTTTTAATATTTTCATTAATGATCTTACTCTGTTAAAATTATTTGGAAAAATTCAACTATATGCTGATGACGCGGTTATTAAATACGAGAGTTCCTCCATAGAAGATCTATACAAAGATATGCAATACGATCTTAATATTATTCAGAACTGGTTTAACGAAAACTGTGTAGCTATAAATGTAAAAAAGAGTAAATATATGGTTTTTGAGAATAATCGAATAGACTTTCAGCAGTGCGACTTGCTTTATAAGCTGACTTATAACTGTGAATATATTGAGACAGTTGAGCAATATAAATATCTTGGACTTCTGATTGACCACCAACTAAAATGGGACAAGCACGTCGATAAAATCAAAAGTAGTATAGTTCCATATATTTTCACCCTAAAGAAGATTAGCAAATTGGTCCCAAATAGAGCTTTATTTATGATTTATAACTCGTATATTTTATCTCAAATAGTGTATTTAAATCCTATCTGGAGTGGCTGTTCAAAAAAAAAGATGAAGGAGCTTTTTATCTTGCAAAAGAGAGCAATTAAATATATAAATAAATTGCCTTACACATACTCAACTGAACAACTATTTTTACGTCACCCACGCTATACATCATTATATATTATAAATAAAACTGAATTAATACTAACCGTATTTAAAATTATTACAAATAGAATAAAACATTCATTTAATCTAACCAAAGCGTCTGACAGGCATTCACACGACACACGTCAACGGTCTAACTATCTAATTGAACCCTTTAGATCCCGAATGAGCCTTCATAATGTACTATATAATAGTTTGAATCTATATAATTCCCTACCGTCAGAAATTAAGGATGAACAAAACCTAAAACGTTTTAAAACAAAGCTGAGAAAGTATTTAGCTTAAAACACAACAAGATCAAAGTTTAGTAATGCCTATAAATTAAGTTTCTTCTCTAACCCATCTCGCAATGTAATTAAAAACGTGTTATAATAGCCCACATAGTTGCAATGATATCTAAGTCTGGAGCAACAATACTTAAAAATAAAAGAAAAAAGAAAGAATATGTACATGTGAATTTAATTAAGTAAATAAAATTGAAGTCTATACTTTAATTTCTTAAAATACTAATTTTGTTTATTACGTATATGTAATTTAATTTTAAATAAATTATTCTGAATAAAGAAAAAAAAAAAAAACTCGGATGCCAATCACAGACTGGAGTACGAGGGGTTGTTACCCTTGTAAATCAAAACATATAATTTTAGATAAAATCCTGAAGTATAAAGTATAGAATATCCTTTCAGTTAGTACTGTATCAAAAATCGCAATTTGTGAAACCATAACAACAGACGTATATCAACGAAAATATTAGATTTAAACATTACGAATAAATTACGTTGTTTTAGTTTAAGGTAAGTTTACTTACATTTGGTACAATAAAATCACTGTAATCCATAATTTATCATTAAACCGCTACATAGTAAGAAAACAATAAATTAAAATAAGTTTAATCCAAATTTTATATAATAACATACACTTTTCTTGACAGGAATATTGCTAAAGAAATATTGAGTTCTATAGGTTCTGGATAAAAAAACGGCGCTGTTGTTTGCTGAGAGATTTTTATATTAAAACTAATAGTCATGAGAAGTGAAAATAGATGACGCTTTCTCAATATTTGTTTTAAAAATACGTTAAACATTTGTTGATGCTGATGGCGTTATGATTTGAAAGAAATCACACAATATATCACCTCTTGAAACTTCAATTAATATAAAATTGACCGTCGGCCTTAAGGTATTAATTGGGTAGTGTAATAGGTGAACTTCTCATTCTGCAAATTAGTGCCTTTGTCAAATAAATGACTCTTCGCGAGTCGAGTGGCTAACTGACCATGTAAGAAATAAAAACAAAAATACAGAACGATTCAATAGATGGAGTTGAACCCTTCACAAAATCAAAATCTGAACTACTTCACAGTTGAGAATCTGCAAGTCATACCACGAATATATTCCTTCAATTATTTTATAGCACTTCTCACTAAAATTTCTTATTTACCATATAAGAAAGGTATTTTCCCGAATTATGGAACATAGCTACAGTATATCCTGTTTCAAAGTAGGGATGTAAAACTAATACAACAAATCAAATAATTTGCTTAATTTTATCAGGTGTGACTAAAATGTTTGAGAAAAACATTAATTTAAAATTTTTGTAAGTTTAATTTTAAATCTTTCAGCTTTATATACATAGAAACACTCCCTTATATATTTATTCAATGAAAAATTGTTACTCCTCTCCTATAACATCTACAAAAGTTATCGTGTATTATTTATACTGAATTAATTTTAATATTATGAGCTTCTTGGAATCATCAAAATTTTTTAAGGAATAATAATAATAAGCTTTCGGAAAGGTAAAACGAAGGAAGATTTACGCTACTTTGCAAAGCATACTCAATACTCAATTAAATCTAGTGTAATTTACTGGAGGAGATGCATGTTTGAATCAACTGGTTTTGAATACAGGATAACTGATTATGAATTCTATCGTTAAGATGAAATGGGAAATGTGCTGGAAAAGATACCCTGCTTAAACTATCCTATTGAAAAACAAAGTTTAATGGGAAAATTGCATAGGAATTTTCCTATAAAATCCTATTAAGCAATTTTTTTCCTTTTGAAATCGATTGAATCCTATTCAATTGTCCTATAGAAATACATTGAATCCTTTTAATAGAACTGAAAACATTTTTATAGGATTATAAATTCTTCAATTGGATTAACTACATTTTAATTGAATTTTCTGCGACCGTTAAATTTTCTATTAAATAATAAAGACCCCTACTTGACTTCATAATAAGACTAAACACATTTTAAAGGGAGTTTTGTAGTCTTAGAATTTCATATGGAATCCTTTTCGATTCTTAATGGGATTGACTATGTTTTAATGGGAATTTCTAAAACCTTCAAATTTCCTATTAAATAATTAATCAAATAAAACAAAATAAACATATTCAACCTTAATCACTATTATTATAGTCTTTCAGCCGAGAAGCGATAACTAATAAAACATATAAAACGATTTTAACTATATATTTCTAAAATGGTTAATACTCTAGTGAATTTTAACCAGACATAAGAAAAATTTCACTCGAATTTCCCTGTAAGAATTATCCATTTCCTATTGAAACTATTTCAATGACTTTCCATAAAACTATATAGAATCCTATTGAAAAATATGTAGTGAAATTATAATTTTAAAGTCGTATGTACCTGTAGAAATTATACACTTCCTATTAAAACTATCTCAATTCTCACTGTCTTCCTGTAAAACTATTAAACCTATATTGGGAAATCTTATCGTAAAAATTTTCTAAGTTTTATTTTCCTTTACAAATTATCTATTACTTCGGTCTGAAAGACCTAAGTATTACATTCATGAGCCAAAAGTGAAATTCTTACCCCCACTTTTTTGGCATTTCTCGACGTTTTAGGAAAAAAAGCAAAAAAAAAATGTATGTCTGTCTGCCGGCCGGCCGTTATAGCCTGCGCTGCAGGGAAACCGCTAGAGGGATTTCTAAAAATAGGTATACTCAAGGGACAGGTCCGGAAGGACGCTGTGTTCGATAACTGTACCGGAAGTGTGTCAAAAAATCATTAAGTGTATCAAAAACAGAAAATTTTCATATTTTTGGCTTTAAAACGTTCATTTTAAGTGATTACGAGTAGGAACATTGAATTTAGAGAAATCTTGATGGCAGGGATTGGTATGTGAGATCAAAAACTAGATTATCGCATTATAAGTTTGTCAAAAAAATGTTGTCAAGTGTGTCAAAAGAAAGATTTTTGATTCGTTTTTTACACAATTTTTTGGAAAAAAATTATTTGTTTGAAATGAAATTTTATTATTATTATTGAGAATTATGGCATTATAAGTTTGTCAAGTGTGTCAAAAGAAAGATTTTTATTTACTTTTTTACCCAATTTTTTGGAAAAAAAATGTAGCTGTTTGTATGACGTACAAGTAATTGAACATGAAATTGGACATGGACATTTTTGAATTTGTTATAGTTTTTGAAATATTTTTGGAATTTTGAAAAAAGTT
The DNA here is from genome assembly GCA_963693315.1 of Diogma glabrata. Classification (NCBI taxonomy): domain Eukaryota; kingdom Metazoa; phylum Arthropoda; class Insecta; order Diptera; family Cylindrotomidae; genus Diogma; species Diogma glabrata. The sequence goes on along the minus strand of OY856187.1, from coordinate 14,386,243 downwards.
TGTATTTTTGATTTTGTAATAATTTTTGCAATATTTTTAGAATTTTGGAAAAAGTTTTAATTTTTAATTTTGTAAGAATTTTTGGAATATTTTTAGAATTTTGAAAAATTTTAAATTTTTGATTTTATTATAATTTTTGGAATTTTGAAAAAAGTTTCAATTTTTGATTTTGTAATGATTTTTGCAATATTTTTAGAATTTTGGAAAAGTTTGAATTTTTAAGAATTTTTGGAATATTATTGGAATTTAGGAAAAGTTTAAATATTTGATTTTATTCTAATTTTTGGAATATTTTTGGAATTTTGAAAAAAGTTTGATTTTACTTAATTTTTACAATATTTTTGGAATTTTGAAAGAAATATGAATTTTTGATTTTGTAATATTTTCTCGAAACGCTAAATGGAGAGGTTTTTGAGTAGTTTGCTGAGTGTATCATCTTTTCACTAAATTATGTTAATTTATGATCTGTTATAATTTTCAGACCAAATTTTGATATCTCAGAGCTGTGAGATTTCAGTCCCTCCATATTTTTCCTTTTCAATTACTTTCATTCCTATCAAAATATTTCAATAGGAAAAGTCTGGTATTCATAGGATTATGAGCTTAATTCCATTTTCCCATTGAATATGCGTCTTTCCTACCCAACATTTTTATGAAGTAAAGAATTTCTCGGTTGATCCCAATAAAATCGTCCTTTTCCTATCCAGTTTTCATCAATATTCTATAGGATTGTACATTTTCTACTGGGACAGTTTAAGCAGGTTAGGCTTCTCAAGTCATCAAAATATTGTATTATGTTTCTAGAGTCTTGAAAAGAAGATTCTAGATATACTTTAACATAAATAAATAAAAACAGAGAGTGTGATTAAGACCGCACGGCAGAAGTGAAAACTTCATTGGCAATCGCAGTCAATTGATATCGTATTAGTAGTATTTGGATCGTATTAGTAGAATAAATGAGAAACAAGTCAGAACGATAAACCGCTAACTACACACGCTAACCTCACAATGTAAACTAAATAATAGTCAAAATAGCGCTCATATGCCAATAGCAGGGACTAAAGTACGCGTGGTTGACACACCCATAGATCAACAAGTTTAAATTTGACAAATTTTTCTGCGGGAAGCTAAGCAAATTCATTGGTATTAATGCGCATTGTTGCCGTTTGCAAATCACTATCGGCTAAGTGCCACCATTTTTAATTATTTTATTTATCATGACTGCCTTTACTTTAATTATTTTATTTATCATCCATGTTTAATCATATATAAGCCATGCTTCTTTGTATAGAATTTATGCGATTTCCGTCTCGTAATTTTGTGAGCTTTAAATCGATGTAATCGATTTTATCAAGTATGAAGTTACAGGTATTAAGTCTTCACTTAATTTTAGAAATATGTATTACATTCAATTCTAAACCAACAACATATTTAGTGAAGATGATAAAATTCCAATACATTTAATTTTGATATACAAATGTAATTGTTTCAGCCTTCAAGTTATACTATCTATTATTAATTATTTTTAATTTCTAAAACTTATGTGCAACAAAAAACATTGATCAAAGCAAACTACCGTTTAAAACGATAGTTAAATAAAAAGCAAAAATTAAGCGTACACAACAACTTCATAAATTTTCATGATGATTAATGTATTAATGCATAAAGGATAAACAGCCATACATACTTTCAATTTTATATATATTCAATATTTATTTAGCATGATGACTCAAATGCAAATTGCAAAAGGCAGTAGCAATATAACTTTAAAAAACTGCGTTATAGATCAATTTTTTAAAATTCGTATAAAGAAATTTTTATTATTTTTATGAATTCATAAATAAAAAACAACAATTTTAATGGTATTTAATAAAAATTAAAAAAAAAAACAATAAACAAATATGTACCATATACCATGAGTTGAACTCACAAGTCACAACCTACAGCAGTCAGTCGAGCACAGTCAGTTGAGCACGATATCCACAACGCAATTTGAAACGTTAAGAAATGATAGATTGATAAATGATAGAAATGCTGACGGATCAGTTTATTTTACTACCTACGGATAAATCTGTATGTGGTGCGCCTAAAGAAGTTTTCACTTCAATAATGAAATTATAAATTTACTGCAATTAAAAAGCTTACATCTGTTACGATGATATATATATATTAATAGTTTTACACCGAAATAAACATTTTATTTAAAGCAAACTGTTACAATTAAGAACTACAAAAATTTAATTTTCCGTTTATAATATAAATTGTTATATTTGGACCTTTAATATAATCACACAAAGAAATTAATAGTAATGTTACGGTACTTAAAGGAATTCGGAGTGAACAGACCGTTCCCATTCGAATCCGAGATTTGGGAATCTCTTATTATCTTTTTCCTTAGTTTATCTCGACATTACAAAAGTAATGTCTAAATTAAAATTAACATAAATATTAATAATAAATACCTTAGTTGTAACTGTTGATTGCTGTCATCAATATTCTGTTGTTTTAATTTATTTGTTTGATTTTCCAATATCCCTTGACTAGCGTTTGACCTTCTAACTTCCCATTTATATATCTGCCTTTGAATCCATGCGGTTTTAACAACCGGAACAACCATCAAACAAACGATTGTCTCTAACTGTGGTAATAGCTTCGATCACTGTTATCCTTGCTATTCATACTTTCGATAACATCAGTGGATACTTTATCTTCATGTACTGCCACAATTTATAAAGCAGATTTAACAATTAATGACAACAATTATCCTTCTATGAAATAAAATAAAAAAATATAATTGAAATTGTCATCCAAATTATCAGCTTTTTGATGAACAAACAAAAACACAAATCACTGTAAACTACTTAGCGGGGTGTAATCTTCCATTGTAATTACAGCCAATAAATAATGCTTTCACAAAAAAGTTATTAAAATTAGAAATCAATTCTAACAATTAAACAAAACGACCTTGGAATTTTTCTTTGTTTACACTTCTTTTTTTATTTGCTTGATTGCAATTAAATACATCACTTTTGAATTACAATATTATTGATTTATCACATCAAGGTTAAATAATACTATCAAATGACATTGATCTATATAAATTAAAATAGATTATTGGATGTTGTAATCCTTTTGAAAAGCAAAAATGGAATGGAATATAATTTTTAAATTATGAAATTGCAAAATGTGATTTTGATTTTTCCATCTTATGATGTCAAAACAAAATCGGGCAATCTCCGAAAATTCAGTAATGATTAACAACGACGTCTGTTCATTAGCATTGGAAATAAAAATTTAGTACGTTCGTTTGCTTTTTATAGTATGTTCAAAATTTAACTAGCAGTTAAGTTTTAGAAAATTTTAAAATTATTATTAATGTAAGAATGAACGGAAACTAATGAAATGCATTTTTATTGAATTGAAAACGAAGATGAATTTGGTTTTATTATTGTTTCGCGATTACTGCGATCGTTACACCATGAATTCAAGGTAGAAACCAAGATTTTTACTCTTGAAATCACAAAAACGTCGCCATCCCCTCCATGACAGAAAACCACCGAACTACTTCCACTTATTAAACTGTATCTGGGATCGAGATACCCACCGTCACTGGCGTCAAGACCGATGACCGGTTCCAACACTCATGAAGTCCTTAAGAACTTCACTGAGCATTGAGACCGACCATCCATCCGAACGTCAGCACCATGGACACCCCGATACAACCAGTAAGTATGACCTGAAGATGTGAACCCCAGAGACGACAATCAGCCAGAGGAACAACCCTACCTAACGAAAAGACATCATTCCCTGATGTCTTTCGCGTGATGTACTCCAAGATTCTTACCGCTCATATCTATGCACTCATAAAGTACATTTCCAATCTTAGTCTTAATCATTGCAGGCAAGAACTTTGGAGCCAATTTTGCCGAGAACTTTTTGGTAGCGTCACTCAAATGATGTTGCCGTACAAACACACGTTGTTGTGGTTGAAAAGTCCGTAGTTTAGATCGCAGGTTGTATTGATGTTGCGATTTTTTGAAAGCTGCTTTTAAATTTTTCTGAACCCGGTTCCTAAGCAGAGTCAAATGATCAGTGCGTTCCATTTCCTCACCAGCATCTTCACCAAGCTGATGTAGTGATCTCAACAATTGGTAAGTATTCCCATCCGAAACTGGATGTTGACCAAATAATAAATAGTACGGTGAGTACTTGGTAGCTGAATGTACTGCAGCCCGCAGTGCATATGCGATTTCACCAATTTGTGAATCCCACTTGGTGTGTTGACCTTTAATGAACGCTCGAATTGCTGCTAGAACTGACCTATTGACTCGCTCTGACGCGTTACTTTGAGGACTATAGACACCGGTCCTAATGTGTTTAATGCCGAAATCTGACAAAAGATTTTGAAAGTTCCTACTAGTGAACTGTTTGCCATTGTCACTGTGTAGAAACTCTGGTACCCCATATGTAAGAAACACTTCATTCCTTAGAAAAGCATTCACCTTCGGTGAAGTTGCGTTTCTAAGTGGTTTCAGTAGTACAAACTTCGTAGCATGATCCAGAACTATCAATAACACCGTATTCCCAAGTGTAGAACGAGGATACGGTCCCAAAAAATCTATATAGACTCTCTGCCATGGACGTGCTGTTTCGAATTGATATTGCATCGGAGGACGCAATATCTGATTCGTGGCTTTTGTTTGTTTACATGTGTCGCAGGACACAACATAGTTGTGTACCTGTGACGCCATGCCCGGCCAATAATAAAGACGTCGAAGTAATTCTAAAGTCTTTTTAACACCTCCATGAGCAGCAGTACTATCATCATGATGTTTCTGAATCATGTTTGAAGTCATCGGTTTTGGTACCCAGAGTTTCCACACAGGAACATCGTTGGGTATTGCATCAGATCTTGGCTCAATACGTATGTATAGCTTATCATCCACGACTTTAACAGATGGAAAGTCCTTAGGAGATGATTGAACTTTAGCTATCATATCCGTATATTCCTTGTGCCGATAACCCTCATTGTCGATTTTAATTTCATTAATGTGATGTACTAATGCTTCCGTCAATTCTTCGTGTGTATCGTCATAAAGACGAGATAGAGCATCAGGGACTATATTTTGGGTACCTTTTTGGTGGACAATGGTAAAATCCATATGTTGGAGTTTTAGGCTCCACCTAGCCAGACGACCACTCAAGTCTTTCTGTGACATAAGCCACTTCAGACTTGAGTGATCAGTCACAATTGTAAATCGGTGACCTTCAACATAGCCCCTGAATTTCTTCACACTCAGAATTGCCGCAAGACATTCAAGCTCAGAAACAGAATAGTTTCGTTGAGCTTTATTAAGTTTTTTCGACATGAAGGCTATCGGACACTCTTGTCCGTCTTCGTCGATCTGATACAGTACACTACCTATCCCTGTCAGACTCGCATCGCATCTAATAAAGAACTCTTTATTATAATCAGGGTTTACTAATACCGGTGCTGTAGTCAGCAATCGTTTTAAATTTTCGAAAGCAGCTTGCGCTTCCAATGTCCATCTCAATTTTCCCGAACTCTTTTTTAATAAATCTGTAATTGGTGATACCACGCTTGCATAATTTGGTATGAAACGTTGGTACCAACCAGCCATTCCCAATAATCTCCGTATTTGTTTCACTGTTGACGGAGCTGGATACTCAGCAACAGCTCTTACCTTGTCAGGGTCTGTTCGAAGACCATCTTCACCAACCAAAAATCCTAAGTATTTCACCTCTCTCAGAACAAATTTACTTTTCTTGAGGTTTATTGTTAACCCAGCCGCTCTTAACAATGAAGAGACTTTGGACAGCAATTCCATATGTTCCTGGAACGTGGAAGAGACTACCAATAGATCATCCAAATAAACAAAGACATTTTCGTGATATTGATGTGGTATCACTTTGTGCATTAGCCGACACATTGTCTGGGGAGCATTGCACAATCCAAAGGGCATAACCCGGAATTGGTACAATGGACGACCAGGCACTGTGAAGGCTGTCTTGTCTCTAGATGCTTCTGCCAGAGGAATCTGCCAGAAAGCATCTTTGAGATCAATACTTGAAATGTACTTTGTGCTATTTAGACGACCTAGTAAGCCATCAATCAAGGGAAGTGGGTAAGCGTCCTTTTTAGTTAGTGAATTGACACGACGGCTATCAATACATAATCTGTTTTTACCAGATTCTTTTTGTACCAAAACCACTGGCGAGCACCAAGAACTGTTACTCTCTTCGATCACGCCCATTTGAAGCATTCGGTCAAGTTCGGCATAGACCTTTAGTTGAACAGCCGGCGATGTGGGATAATGCCTCTGTTTAACAGGTGCATTATCACCAACATCGATGACATGTTCAACCAAAGAAGTCTTTCCGAGTCCAGACACTTCAAATGACGGGAAAGAATCCTTGATCATATCCAGTTCTCGTTGCTGGTCAGTGGTGAGGTTATGTATATTAACAGTTTGTAGCTCTGTGCGAGTCAGTTCACTAACAAATGAAGGAACAATACCAAATTTCTCCCAGAAATCTATGCCCAGGTAGAGCTCTTCTCGTAAACCAGGGACTATATGGAACCGCATTGGTTTAGTGGAGCCATTCACGGTTATTGGAATTTCGATGTAACCCAAAATTTTTGTTGCAGTACCATCTGCCGTACGAATACACGAAGTGTACTTACGGTAAGTTGTACCTGCTGATTCCAATAATTCCAAGGAATTTCTTCCAAGTATTGTGATTGACGCTCCACTATCCAATAGACCTGAAATATGTTTGTCCAAAATCTTGATTGTCAATCGCGGCCGAGGATCCTTTGTTTCTGAAAGGATAGATGAAATACAAGCTTTACGAAATAATTTCCTCATCCTCCAATATCTAATGTTACGTTCAAGACGTCTAAAATATGTGTGATGTAATGATGGGAAATTAAATGTACTGGGTGATTTTATTCTGGTTTCCTGAGTGGTGATCGATCGTCCTGCGTTGCTACATCTCTCGTCGTTTTCTTCGGGCTGTTGTTCGGGCTGTTTTGAATCCATCGTTTCAATATATCCATGTTGTTCTGGATCTATTTCTGATTCATAGTCGTCCATTTGCTGTAGTTCGCTAATCCTTAAGTTTGACATTCTGGTTGGGACTGGTGTAGACCACAAACGTTCGAACTTCTGACACAATGTCCGGAGCTCGTCCATAGTTGTAACTGTTGCCGCAAGTGTAGCGTTCTTCAGTTCTACACTCAGTCCTTCCCTAGCGATTTCTAATAATTCAGCTGCAGCAAATGGTCGAACTAATCTCCGATTTAACGAACCCACTTCAACTAAATACTCATAAACGCTCTCTTTGACTTTCTGTTTACGGTTCAAAAGAACACGTAATACCGCTTTATCATCGGTGAGCGTACCGAAGGTGCGTAGGAGTCCTTCCCTAAGCACTGAGTAGGTCACTTCCTCATATTCATGAGTCAAATTCAAATAATATCTATCGGCAGCTGCCTTGAGGTACCGTGGAACGATCGACCTCAGGTCGTCCCAGGACACACGGTCCCTCCTTGCAGCCGCCTCCACTCGATGGATAAACTCATGAACATCAGGAGAGTGACCATCCCCTGTGAAGTTCGGAACCCAATTTGAGTCATAACGACTCAAATTGTTCCTACGTACCTCTCGGTATGCTCCCGGTGACAATGCTGGAGCCGCGACACGAGATACCTGAGGAAGTGGGTTGTATGGTGGTGGTGCTGTTAATGGAGCTTGTGGATAATTTGTTTGAAATTGTTGTAACTGCTCCTGTGGTATCGGTTGATAATTCAGAGGCTGCTGTACCAATGCCGGATTGATGTATCTTTGTTCAGCTTGGAACGATGAACCCAGTTGTGGTAATGCGAAGTCCTCCGCTCTTAAACCTGATTGCTGAAGATAAGCCGGTGGTAATTGTTCCGACCGTCTCTGTTGTTGATGGTCTGTACGATTCAGACTATTTATTGTCTCAGTTATTGGCTGTACTGGGATCGGTGTGGATCTCTCACCTGGTCGAAAAGCAGGTGAAACAGATGGAGCAGATGATACTCCTGGTTTATTTTGTATAATTGGACGTGTTGACAGTGATCCTATTATATCCCAAGCGCGTGACAATTGCGAGATAGCGTAGGTGCGGGCTTCTTGCAAGTCATTGCGAGGACCCAACCTATTCATCCTACCTGTATAATGCAACACACGATTCGCCAAACCATCTAAGAAGATCTGATTAACCGGTGGTTGAAGTCGACGTACCTGATCTAAAACAACTTGTGCTGCCTGCACCACCGTTTGAGACTCAGCTACCAAGTCTCTCGCATGAGATACCGTTACTGGAACTGCACCATGATTTACGTGGTTTCGCAGTTCCTCTGCCCAATTGACCCCTCTAAAATCCACACCCCGAACCAGACATTCGATCTGCAGTTCACCGGATTCCAAACCATAGAACGGATGGTCCACGCCAATGTGACTTGACATTTTGATGGTAAAATTTATAGAATCCAGAATTCACAATAAAAAACGTCAACACCAACAATAAAACCAATTCCAACTAGAAAAAAGGTGGAGTTAATTCGCCCGGAAAAATTCGTCCGATGGAAGTTGTAAAACGCAAAGAAATGAGAAAAAAAACAACGAACGCCCCAATTCAACAAAACACAAAAACCTTTTTGTAAAAACAACCTTGTATAAGAACAAAAAAAACCGCTGTCGCCGCTAATCTTTACTGAATCTTTTACAAAAGCTCCCAAAATATTGTAATATTGTATATGTAAAAATATAATTTATTTATTCAATTTCAGATATACTGAAATATATATATATACCTAAAATTAGTTATTGACGATAGCACCCCTAAGAATATTTATTTATTTTTAAAAGAAAATTGAAAAATAAAAATATTTAAAAGAATGTTTATTTATTGGATGCACCGTCCTAACTTTGAAATATTTATTTATTTTTTTAAAAAAAATAAAAATATTTATTTATTTCTTGACGTAAAGCTTAATTAAGAAAATTTATTTATTTAGTTACCTAAAATTAACTTAAATTTTAAAAAAAATTATTTATTTAATAAAAATTTTATTTAGTTTTTTTGAAAAATTTGTTTGATTTATTTTATTTTTATTTAATAATATAAGAGATTCCCAAAATCAAGATTCGTCTGGAGACAATATAAAAATATTCTAAAACGTGAACATCGCTCTCTTAAGTATTAATAATACATTTGTGTTATCGCATTGCATTTATTTAAAGGTTTTGTTAGTTAATCATACTGTGCATTTAATTGAAGTTAATTTTATTAATAGTGAATTATCATTTAATAAACTGTATAATTAAAAAGAAAAATATAAGCGAGTTTTAGTGTATGAACCAAGGAGTTCATCATTGAACTCGCGTTCGCGAGCCCACTCCAACAATGCATGTGAGAACTGACTAGAAAAGCCCCTAACGACCAGATTCTACAGAACAGATTCTCCCCAACCTAATAAAACAATCACAACTGTCACGATTAGACACTAGGTCCATTTCTACTGACCCAGTTGTGCTTGTTTAACCTACAAATAAATTACAACTAAACCTAATGCGAAAGTTGTAGAACGCTCCCGAGCACCAGACTTCAAAACCTAAACTCTATGAAAAAATTGATCTATTGTAAAAGCTAAGTGGAAAAATGGAAAAATATGAATTTGTATGAGGTGAAGCCTCTGATCCTGAAAGCAAAAGTACAATTGGTTCTTCTCTTCATTACACCGAAGAAGCCTCTGAGCAAAGAATGGTACTACTGGTTTGCACCTAAGTACAAACACAGCAACACCACTCCTCGTCCCTGAGGACTTCCTCGCCGAATGAAGAGAAGAAACCAATGTTCTTCGATCGCATAACCCCGATGGCCATAGGCGATCTAAGAACGACATCAATGTTAAAGAGTGAAGCTCTATGGATGGCTTTTTAGGCCTACCGCTGAGAAAAGTGAATCAATAAACCTAATAAACATAAATCAATTCAAGAAAAAAAACCATTTACTCAAAATAAAGTACTAGCACAAATAGTACTTATTAAAAAAATTATTTGCAGGTAGTGCAAAAATATGTACAATGGCATGGCAAAAGAAAATATTTACAAATTATCTATATACAAAAATTTATTTACAAAAAATATACAATATATACATTATGTACAAAAACAAATTGTACTATGTATATATAAAAAAAATATGTACAGGATTATGTACAATATGTACGTGGTAGCATAAAAAAATTTCAAAAAAAAACTGCTTCCCCAAAACGGTTTTCTTTTTTCCAAATGAAAAACAATTAGTATTACTAAAAGTAAATGACAGCACAAAAAACAATCTCCAAAAAAATTGCTGTCCCAAAACGGTTTTTTTCAAAATTAAAAAAAAATTAGTCTTAACTAATTATACAATGAGGAACAGGGGCCTCCTGTGGACCAGTCCACTCCTCTACCTGTCGCATGGTCGGTGAGATGGGAACCACCTCAACCAGCTCCTCTATTTGAGTACTCTTGGTCGAGGAAGCTCCCAGCTCCACGACCAAGCGACTCTCCTTCTCCCTTCTTCTCCTCTCCTTCCTCTTCAGGTGAGAGCTCCTATTTCTATTTATCCTCCTTCTCTCACGCCAGCCCACATTCACTTCCTCAGTCACTTCATCCATCTCATCCGCTTCCTCATTCACCCCATTCAACTCCTCATTCACTATCTCACAAATCAATTTATCCAGAAACTCATCATATTTTTCTTCATAAATATCATCCATTAATTCCAAAAATATTTTTTGTTTTACTTCATCCAGAATCACATTTATCATTTCATCCACCACATTCCTCGCCTCAACCATTCTCTCTTTTCTCTCTTCATTCGCTCTCCCATCCACTTCATTCATCCAGGGCTCAAACCCACCTGGCCGACACCTCCTTAATAACCCCTGACCCCTCATAATTGTATACATTCTTAACAAAATTCAAAATATATAATACGAAATCCAATAACAAAGGTTATTGCAAATTTTATATAAAATATTCAACTTCCAAATGTATATAAAATATTTTTACAATATTAAAAAAACAAAACCATAAACTGGTTTGACAAAAGAAGAAAAAAAAATATATGTAAAACAACCCAAACTGGTTATAACCGAAAAGACAATTTATTTTACGCAAAATAACCAGTTGGCAACGCCCTAGTTATTACAAAAAATCATTACGGTTCTTTAAAAAAAACCAAATCCAAGGGTCCAATACACCAGACTCCTACTGGTCTTTGTTTCGAACGCCAATTTATTAAATTTGGACCTTTAATATAATCACACAAAGAAATTAATAGTAATGTTACGGTACTTAAAGGAATTCGGAGTGAACAGACCGTTCCCATTCGAATCCGAGATTTGGGAATCTCTTATTATCTTTTTCCTTAGTTTATCTCGACATTACAAAAGTAATGTCTAAATTAAAATTAACATAAATATTAATAATAAATACCTTAGTTGTAACTGTTGATTGCTGTCATCAATATTCTGTTGTTTTAATTTATTTGTTTGATTTTCCAATATCCCTTGACTAGCGTTTGACCTTCTAACTTCCCATTTATATATCTGCCTTTGAATCCATGCGGTTTTAACAACCGGAACAACCATCAAACAAACGATTGTCTCTAACTGTGGTAATAGCTTCGATCACTGTTATCCTTGCTATTCATACTTTCGATAACATCAGTGGATACTTTATCTTCATGTACTGCCACAATTTATAAAGCAGATTTAACAATTAATGACAACAATTATCCTTCTATGAAATAAAATAAAAAAATATAATTGAAATTGTCATCCAAATTATCAGCTTTTTGATGAACAAACAAAAACACAAATCACTGTAAACTACTTAGCGGGGTGTAATCTTCCATTGTAATTACAGCCAATAAATAATGCTTTCACAAAAAAGTTATTAAAATTAGAAATCAATTCTAACAATTAAACAAAACGACCTTGGAATTTTTCTTTGTTTACACTTCTTTTTTTATTTGCTTGATTGCAATTAAATACATCACTTTTGAATTACAATATTATTGATTTATCACATCAAGGTTAAATAATACTATCAAATGACATTGATCTATATAAATTAAAATAGATTATTGGATGTTGTAATCCTTTTGAAAAGCAAAAATGGAATGGAATATAATTTTTAAATTATGAAATTGCAAAATGTGATTTTGATTTTTCCATCTTATGATGTCAAAACAAAATCGGGCAATCTCCGAAAATTCAGTAATGATTAACAACGACGTCTGTTCATTAGCATTGGAAATAAAAATTTAGTACGTTCGTTTGCTTTTTATAGTATGTTCAAAATTTAACTAGCAGTTAAATTTTAGAAAATTTTAAAATTATTATTAATGTAAGAATGAACGGAAACTAATGAAATGCATTTTTATTGAATTGAAAACGAAGATGAATTTGGTTTTATTATTGTTTCGCGATTATTGCGATCGTTACAAAATTAACAACAACAAATGGAAAAAAAACCAACGCCCTACCCGCTCGATGTACATTGTAAAATTGCCCATCCCATGCCTATCTCATTCCATTTCACATTGATTTTCATATTATACAAATATTTGTTTGTGTTATTTTCTTCTTTTGCCGTATTATGGCCTCATCGCTTTCATATTCAAACAATATCATGATTTGTTCATATACCATCTATATCCATTTTTCCATTATATAGTTTTCGGCAGCAATACCAACAACAATATAAACATCAAAATGGGGTTGAATACATTATATTCAAAATCAAACCCTTGTACAATTCCCTCACCATAATATATTAATGTTTTATGAATATTTATGTTATTTTAATGTTAGACATTTTCTAATTTTCCCTTTTTGATATGACGACTTTTATCATAGTTTTTTTAAAAAGAAAACTGGGTGTAACATGCCAACATCAACTAAAACACAATAAAGAAACATTAAAATAATTGTATTTAATGTTGTGGAATAAAATTTTAATAAATGAAAATTATGCATTTATGTACTATTGTTTTGAATACTCTCGAATATGAAAATCTATATTACTTCGGTCTGAAAGACCATACATTACATTCTCGAGTCAAAAGTAAAATTCTTACTCCCACTTTTTTGACATTTCTCGAAGTTTTAGGACCTACTGATTGTAAAAAATGCATGTCTGTCTGCCGGCCGGTCGTCATTACCTACGATATCTAGAAAACCGCTGGAGGGATTTCAAATTTTTTTTTCTAAAAATAGGTATACTCAATGGGCCGGCCCGAAAGGACGATGTGTTCGATAGCTGTACCGGAAGTGTGTCAAAAAATTTGTCAAGTTTGTCAAAAAAAGGAAATTTGCATATTTTTTGCTAAAAAAAACGTTCATTTTAAGTGATAATTAGTACATATAGTAACATTGAATTTGGAGAAATCTCGAATGTCGGGATTGGTATGTGAGACTAACAACTAGATTATTGCATTATATAGGTTTTTAAAAAAAATTTTGTCAAGTGTGTCAAAAGAATGATTTTCATGTATTTTTTTACCCAATTTTTGGGAAAAAAATAAAATTATTTATTTGTAAATTGTATAACATGAAATGTAATTGAACATGAAATTATTATTAGTGAGAATTATGGCATTAGAAGTAAAGAATTATTGTTTATTTTTTATCCAATTTTTTGTTTGTATTTGTATTTTATTTGTATGACATGAAATGTAATTGAACATGAAATTGGACATGGAAATTTTTGAATTTGTTATATTTTTTGGAATTTTTTTATTATAATTTTTGGAATTTTGGAAAAAGTTTTAATTTTTAATTTTGTTAAAAGTTTTGAAATATTTTTAGAATTTTGAAAAAAGTATCAATTTTTGATTTTGTAAAAATTTTTGAAATACTTTTAGAATTTTGAAAAAGTTTAAATTTTTGATTTTATTATAATTTTTGGAATTTTGAAAAAAAGTTTCAATTTTTTATACTAATATAAATTTTGCAATATTTTTAGAATTTTGAAAAAAATAGAATTTTTGAATTTTGAATTTTATATATATTTTTGGAATTTTGAAAATAGTTTCAATTTTTGATTTTGTAAGAATTTTTGGAATATTTTTATAATAGAATTTTGAAAAAGTATAAATTGTCAAATGCTTTTTTAATTTTTGAGTTTTTATATTATTGTTATACATATATAATCCTGAAGATGGGCCTAGCCCGAAATATATAGATTTTTTAACAATAAATTTATATTAATTCAAAAAACGGGTTTAATTGAGGATATACAAATAAAAAAATAATTAAAGAAATCCCGGAAATACAAATTCATAATATGAATATAAATTTTGGATTTTGTTATAATTTTTGGAATTTTGAAAAAAATTTGTATTTTTAATTTTGTTAAAAGTTTTGCAATATTTTTAGTATTTTGGAAAAGTTTAAATTTTTGATTTTGTAAGATTTTTCGAAATAATTTTAGAATTTAGAAAAAGTTTAAATATTTGATTTTATTCTAATTTTTGGAATTTTGAAAATAGTTTGTATTTTTGATTTTGTTATAATTTTTACAATATTTTAAGAATTTTTGAGTTTCAATTTTTGATTTTGTTATAACTTTTGCAATATTTTTAGAATTTTTGAAAAAAGTTTTAGTCTTTGATTTTGTAATAATTTTTTTTTTTGGAATATTTTTAGAATTTTGAAAAAGTTTGAATTTTTGGTTTTATTTAATTTATAAAATATTTTTGGAATTTTGAAAGAAATATGAATTTTTGATTTTGTAATATTTTCTCGAAACGCTAAATGGAGAGTTTTTGAGTAGTTTGCTTAGTGTATCTTTTCACTAAATTATGTTAATTTATGATCTGTTATAATTTTCCGGCAACGTATTGATGTTTCGTGTTAGTTTTGTAATAAATTTCTAAACAGAGATGAAAAAATACGTGTACAACAAAGAGTTTTATGTTTGATATACATCGCATGCCCAAAACTAAAAACAATGTCCTAATAAAAGTTTTTTGTTGAAAACTATATCAAAATCCTTAATCCAGACCGAAGTCTTGATATCTCAGAGCTTGAGATTCGGAGCCTCCATATTTTTCGTATTAGATTCAGTAAACTGTTAGATTCTGTAAACGCTAAAAAAGTATGTTGGATGTCTCGATGCCCAAACATATTTATCCTGAAATCGTAAACATAACTTTATAATAAAAATCTTTCTCAAACATCGTTTGCACTGTTTATTTTTGTGACTGGTAAATCCTTATCAACCCTAACTTACAGATATTTTAATATATAAGCTTTAATTAAAACTTCAAAACTATTGGGTGTTAAAAAATGTATTTCAAATAAATTTAAATCTCAACAGGGTATTAATAGGAATATTTTTCAATTACATTTGTATATTTAACAGTGGCCTAATTATTAAGAAAAATATCCTATTAACACCCCAAATATATTTTTTTGTTCGTTTATACACTTCTGTTGGTTTTTTGTAACATATTAATTCAACAGACTCATAATAGCGTTTAAAAATTGAAAAAATTAATATTACGATAACTTGACACCATGACGAGCGACATATACGATGGGTAGATTAATATGTCAATCACTTTAGTGTTAGTGATTTTTATAATTGAAATTTGCACTTCTCTTTTAGGTTTTGAGCTTACAGAGAAATTGTTGTTGTAAATATTTTTCTATATTGTCCTGCCTTGTGTTATTTGTACGCCAAAACAGGAGATAGGATTTAGGGCAACAAAAATTCCATATATATATTCCGAAATATAATGTTTGTAGTAGTTCTTCGCATTAAACTGCAAATAAGTTGATGAGCTGTATTCAACGAGCTCATCGACTATAGTAGCCGTGTTTGATTTCACTGAAGCAACTGAAACAATTGATAAATTGTATGCAATTGTTGTTGTTATTTCAATTGTATCAGTCAAATCGAACGCATCTAGTATCTACGATGTTTAATGTTTATTGAGATTAACCATTTTTGGAGGACACATGTATTTCGATCGTTGATCCAGTAAGTAGTTTTTTAAAAATAATTTTCTAAATAAAAATTTCATTTAGAGAAAAAAATTTCTCGACAACATAATCCAAAAAATATGGAGAGACTGAAAATTTAAGGAAGGCTCTGAAATAGCAAAACCTCAGTCTATGTTAAAGGCTTATACGTATTTTGGGCATATTGTGAGAAATAATTCACAATATTGTGAAGAATTTTATACCATTTTTGTGCACTCTAAATCATAAATTTTAAAACTGTGATATCACTGCTATAATAGTAGAATTTTTTAAATTTTGAATGAATTCAGTCATTGTAAATGTAAAAAAACGAATGATAAATGTTTTGAGGAGATGGGAATATTTTCTTGTTTAATACTTGATTTTTCAGTATAATCTGGGTTTCAGTTTTTGAACTTAATTTTTGTAGTAAATTTTTTCGGACGGAAGTAACGTTGTCAAACGGATGTGATGTTAAGTAAAATAAACTATAATGAAACCACATTTATTCATCTCTATCGTACTACACTCATCATACATTCACACAATTGCATCAAACAATAGTAAAAAAATAAAACATAGAAGAAATTCAAACAACAATGAAATAATAAAGGCAAACGAATATTATTTTCGGCAAGTATACGATACAATTCGATTATAACCGTGTTCGATTTCACTGAAGCAACTGATACAACTGAAAAATTGAATCCAATTGTTGTTGTTTGTTTCAGTCCAATCGAACCTGTAAAGCTAGAAACACAACACGGGCGAAATCGTCCGACGACGACGCTAGTAACATTAGAATACACAGAATACATACACAGAACAGAACTACAGCGATAAACGAAAAAGTTTTTTTCGTCGTAGAAAATTTAGATTCTATTTCTAATTTATCGTCGGCGATGATTATTGCCAGATATCAATTTTATTTTTATTTGGCTGCAAGGGTTATTTTTAATGTTATTGTGATAGTGCCGCCAACTGCAAAATATGATTTTAGTGTTTTTCGCGTTTCTGAGGTTGTAATCCTTTTGTTTTGAGTTGTCTTAATTTTGAGTTTATGTTCAAAGTTCGGTTTTATTCATTTATATATTTTCATAATTTGTATTTTATTTTAAAATTAATTATCAGTAGAAAAATTATTATTATTTATTTATTATTAAAAATTAGTTATTTTTAAAATTGAAATTTGTGAAATTCATTTTTACAAAGAACAAAGTTTTTAGTTTATGCAATTTTATTTTTGACAGTTTTAACGCTGACGCCTTTGTTGTGGTTACAACAGCGAAATTGTAGATGTTTTTTTTACGTCCGACGTTATAGTCCTTGTTGTGTTTCTACCTTAAGTGTCATCATTTTTTGGATTGAAATTTTAATTTAGTACTTATTTGTTAATGTTATTATATTTTTTTCAAAACCTCCTTAATCATAACCCTGCTGATTCACGCCATTTGCAATAAACAATGAACATTGCCATATGCAAAAAATTGGATTAGTGTTTTGATTAAATTTTTTGGGATTTTTTTTTATATTGAGTTTTAATTTCAAAATAGCGCTACAAGTTCACGATCCCGACTAGCAATTTTTTCAGGTATGCCCTATTATGATCCGGGCTGGATCAGGGTGTAATAAGGTAAATCCTATAATAACTGGCCCTTATTCAAAGCCACGTATAATAATTTGAACTTTTAAACGAACTATAGTTTTAGAAATTTTACACCGGATAGCTCACAACTATAATTATACCTGAAACACGGAATCTATAATACAAACAAACAAAATTTCAATTTGGAAATCTCTTTATCATTTTTGACTCACAGAAATTAAGTGTAATGAAACTATTAATTAACTCACAGATAAAATCATTTAGTAAATCAACAAAAATTATATAAAGTAGAATATAAAAACGCTTACATTAATAGCTGGTGTTGAATGGTGTTTTCATTTTGTATTTCATGCATCTTTATTTATCTTCTGATAACTCCCTTTATCAGTAATTCCACAGACATTTGATTTAAAATAGTAAATATTGCAGCTTCCTTAAGACAACTCCTTATCATTGAACTTGATCTACACAATTTTCCTCCAAAACACTGCGACCAAATTACATCATTATAACGTTATATCGTTATAACAACTATGTTTACTCATTTTTTTCCCCAGACCATGAAAAAAAAGCACTCAGATGAACTAACAATGCGGCTGTTGTTATAAAATCATTCCTACTCATGAAACACTTCATCATTGTGATTTTGTTTCAAATCAATTCAATTCAGCACGAAATTAAACAAAATAACAGTTTCCAGTACAACTGTTTTATTTCTTGAAATGATTCATCCATCAATCATTTTTCACTAAAAACTTAGCACACAAAAAAAAACAAACAAACGAAAAAAACTTTGATGACACATTAAAAGATAATTTAATTTTTCTTTTTAATTTTAATCAAAAATCACCATAAAATCATTTCCCAATTTAATCATTTAAATTTATATGGGATGTGATTGTGATTGATCCCAAATTGAAAAGACAAGTTTGTTGAAGCAGTCAGTACGTATTTCTAAAACTTTTAAAGCAAAAAACTTTATAAATCTGAAGAAAAAAAATTCAAATTTTTCTTCATTCTGAAAGACCTTAAAGAATTGCACTGAAATCCTCATCCTCTGGTTGACTCATTTTGAGCGAAGGAATTTTGGTAATACTGTGTATATCATTATAATCATAGACATCATACATGTTTGTGTCATTTCATATGGACAAAAGGCCTTACATTATAAATAATGAACACAAAAAAAAATAAAAGTATGACATTTCGTTCAAAGCTTATAGACCTTTTTTCTTAAAGTTCAAATCGTTATTTTGGTGTATTTGACAGATTACATACAGCAATGATAATTAAAAATCAGTTATTATGTATGAAAATATGAAAATCCATAAAATCTGAATGCCCATTTACCGCGCTGAAATTTTGCTCATACTGAGTATCTCATTATAATAGAGGACATATTACACATTTTTGTCATTTTTATATGAAAAAATGGCCTTAAATTGTAAGTAATGAGTGATTTGTATTTCGAAAATTTTAAATAATTGTTATTTCTTCTAAATCCAGATTGTTTTGTGTTCTCGTTATGTTTGTTTTACTATAGTTGCATAATTATTATTTTTTCAATACATTTTAATACATAATTAATGATTTCTAATTATCATTGCTGTATGTAATCTGTCAATTACATACAGTAATATAACGATTCGAATTTTAAGGAAAAAGCTCTATAATTTAGACCTTTTTTCCGAAAAAAACTTGACATTTGGTGCGAACATATATATTTAATAATTTATGTACAACCAAAACCACCGGTATAGAAGCCATCTACATTTTTTAGCACAATAAAAATCGTGAACTTGTAGCGCCATTTTGAAATTAAAACTCGATATAAAAAAAATTCAAAAAATCGTCATAACGCTCATAACGCCATCTGGAAAAATAAAACTCCATATAAAAAAAATTCAAAAATATTTAATCAAAAACACTAATCCAATTTTTTGCATATGGCAATGTTCATTGTTTATTGCAAATGGCGTGAATGGGTATGGCTATAATATCGGGGGTTTTGGTACAACTTAAAATTAATACAATGAGCAAAGAAACGTACTAAAATTTTACACTGGATGTTTAAATAACGTTATAGTGCAATTAACCTTATTAAAATTACTTTAAATTTCAAAGAATATTAAATTTTCGGTAAGTGATTTAATTGCTAGTTTTACTTATGGTGTATTTTCTGTGAAATAATGTGGTTAACTTATTTGTAGGTAAAATTATATAACTAAAAACTCTAAAATAAAAAAATAAATTAAAAAAATTTAAAAAACACACTTTTTGAAAAACGAACTAAAAAGTAGAAAATAAATTTTGCATTAACACCAGCGTCTTTTATAATTATATTTCCTTTGAAATTGTTAGAAGAAAAAATATTTAAATGGTATTTAACACATCTAAGCATGGATGCAAATATTAAATTTTTGACTAATTTAAAATGCTAATTTTCGATTGGCAAACAGTTTTCCGTTCCCATTTGTTACATAAAATAAAAGTGGGTGGCGCATTCAGAAAGGAAAGGGAATAAACGTTGGTAGTCTCTCTTGTTAGAGATTAACATAGAATACATTTGTTCCTTTTCTATATTAATGTATGCGTCACCCACTTTTATTTTATGTAACAAATGGGAACGGAAAACTGTTTGTCAATCGAAAATTAGCATTTTAAATTAGTCAAAAATTTAATATTTGCATCTATGCTAAGATGTGTTAAATACCATTTAAATATTTTTTCTTCTAACAATTTCAAAGGAAATATAATTATAAAAGGCATAACGCTGGTGTTAATGCAAAATTTATTTTCTACTTTATAGTTCGTTTTTCAAAAAGTGTGTTTTTTAAATTTTTTTTTTGTATTGTTTTTTTTTTACAAAAGAATACAAATTTCGTTAATTCTGTGTTGGAACTTGTACCGAACAGGTAGAAAAGAATTCACTAAAACTTTTTGCAGATATGCTAAATTTCTTAAAAAAAACGCATCAATTGTTGTACCAAATCTTGTTGTTGAATTAAATGGAGATGCATTCATCGTTAAATTTAATTTGTAAGGCTTTTTGTAATACATTATGTAAATATGCTTTTCTATTATACACATGTTGTAAATTGTATTATCAATAAATATTACTCTAAAATTCAATATGTCAAATGTCATTTATGTCATATGTCATTTATCTTATATTTAATATTTTTAGTAATACCAGCCACAGTAGCCAAAGAAGTTTAACTTCAACCGCGTGTAAAAATTACGCATTCCATATTTTTTTTGTTATGTATTTCTTGATGTAATATTTTTGTTAACCAATCAATTTGTTAGATTATTCTCAAGAACGGATTAGCATATAGTGTGTGATTAAACGCTCGGATTTCCCTTAAGGGTCTTAAATTAGTCTTTTGCAAATTTATTGCTTCAAAAATCCGATTTTAATTAATAGCCCAAGTAGGTTTTGCCTGACATTGACATACGGCCAAGCACTGGCCCATTAAAGGTTAACAGTACTTGGATATTGTTATTGGGCCAATACTAGAACCATTCATCGGCCGATCTATGGTTTACAGAAAATAGCCAGTATATTGTTACCTTTGAATGGCCAAGCACTGGCCCATGAATGGTAAATATTACTTGGCTATTGTTATCGTGCCGTTTATAGAAAATTGCCAGTGCAGTTTACTTTAAATGGACAAGCAATGGGCTGTTAATGGTTAACATTAATTGGCTATTGTTATTGGGTCAGTACTGTAGCCATGAATTTGCCGATCTATATATTTTTTTTTAAATTTCACTAGAGCATTATCCCTTTTAGAAATACATAGTTTGAAAAATTTCACATATAGTTTAGTTATCGCCTTGTCGGTTAAAAGACTATGATAATATAGAAAAGGTTGATATATATTTTAATTTATTTTCATTTCTATTTTAATTTAATTATTTTGTAAATAATTTATTTAAATTTATGTATGAAAATATTATTTTATATTTTTTTTAATGCGGAGTACTGGCAGTCATATGTTTGTCATTACTCAGCCATTCTTGCAACTGAACCGGGAAGTTTTGAATTTTTTCCGTCATTTTTATTTTATTTTAAATTAGTTTGTATTTAATTTATTTAAATTTACATGTGATAATAATGTTTATTTTTTTTAACGGTCCAGTCATGGTTGCCAGTATTTGGTCATTACTACAATGCTGGTCATCATTATTGGCCCGTTACTAGGCCAACTGTACAACCTTGTATGGGCCATTGCTGTTGTTTTTTCTCTGGCCCATGAATGGCAACCATTTATTGTCCGAAGTTATCATCAGCAGTAAAATTATGTTAATGGCTCAGTCGTGGTTGCCAGTACTCGCACATAGCTGCATTACTGGCTGCCTGTAATGGACCATTACTGGACCAGTTGTACAACCTTGTATGGGAGGTTCTTTATTATTTCTGGATAATAAAAAACCGCGTTGACTGATTGATTGATAATTATATGTACTTCTGCATATAGAGATTTAACATAAAATTTAACTAAACCTAAAATATAATGTTGAATTGTTATTTGTTTCACTAGAACAAAAAATGATGGATCTTGGGATGAGCAAAAATGTTGCTGTACGACGCGAACTTCGTGAACGCGAAAAAACTTTGATTTTTGTTTTGCATATAGAAATATAAATTTGTTTATTTTTTGTCCTAGGACAAAATATGATAGTTTTTGGGACTGCTATACCATGATAACTAGATATGCATGGAGGGATTAGTTTTTTATTGGCTTGTTAATTTTTTTAAAATTTGATCCGCACGGGTATGACAACCCCGCGTTCTCTAGTGCCTGCTATTGGCATTTGAGTTAACGTGAGATATCACATACCACTGGCAATAGTAGAGAGATATCACTAGCCAAGGTGATATTTTAGGGCTGCTGTCGGATGAACTGTATTTAGTCAACGGTAGCACCCTCAATCTTAGGTTTGGCATATTCCTTGAGGATGGTATACACTGTTGCTTGTTCGAAGAAATGAGCCTTCATATAAGCCTTTATCTGGGCTTTAATCAGGTAGATAGCGCATCACATAGTCAGGGATTATGCCATTAGCTGGATTATTGCCAACCCCGTTTTAGTTTTGTCCCTGCAAATTTTTAAAACAAATTTGCTTTTTATCTCTTATTTTATTTTTTTTTCTCTATCCTATCATGAAATATTGGCCTTGTGTCATATTTTATATATGATAGGATAGGATAATAACAAAAATGTTTAGTTATTCATTATTTAACAAAAACTATAAAAAAACAAAAAAAAGATTGGCGTCCATTTACATCCTTAGAATGCATGTTGTTGTGGGATCTTGGTCTTTAAAGGTTTTTATGTGTTGTTGTAAAAAATATTGTAGATGAAAAACGTGATCTACGCAGGTGAAAAAGTCGAAATTAGAACTTGACCATTTTTGATTTTCCTGAAACTTGGCATATAAGTAGTATGGACAAAATAAAAAATACAACTTATTTTAAAATTTTTTTAAAGTGCATAGTTTGAGCATAGAGGGCACCCCAACGTGCATGAAAAATGAAAATTCTGCCAATCCGATGTAACTTTGAAATTAAATTGCTCAAGAACGGCTATACCGATTTCATCAAAGTTTTTTTTGTTTGATAGTTTGATAGTCGTTTGAAAAAAAATTAATTTATTGTTTTTATAATTAATTTTTAAATAAAAATATTAAAAAACTTTTTTAAAGATGGCGCTAGGGTCAAAGATCAATTGGAATCTAATTAATTTTTTTTCTGAAAATAGTTCTATCCTTACTCTAAAATATATGAAATTAACAAAGAGGCTAAAATTCTTGTTCTTGAGATATTTAATTTTAAAGACTTTTAGTACGGCTGAAATTCGAATTTTTCTTCAATTTTTCAAACAACTTCCATTAACAAAAAATTTTAAAATCAATTAAATTTTAACTTTTTTTATTTTTTAAATATAGTTCTAACCTTCCTTTAAAATATTTCAAATTTAAAAAGAGGTGTTAATTCGTGTTCTTCAGATATTTAATTTTAAAGATTATTAGTCCGATTAATATTCTAATTGTTCATTGTTTTCTCGAACTTCAGTGGTTAAAATTTTTTGATGATATAAATTGTTCGAAAAAATAATGAACAATTAGAATTTTAGAATGACTAAAAATCTTTAAAATTAAATATCTCAAGAATACGAATTAACGGCCTCTTTGTAAATTTGATATATTTTAAAAGAAGGTTAGAACTATATTTAAAAAATAAAAAAAGTTAAAATTTAATTGAATTTAACTTTTTTGTTAATGGAAGTTGTTTGAAAAATTGAAGAAAAATTCGAATTTCAGTCGTACTAAAAATCTTTGAAATTAAATATCTCAAGAACGAAAATTAACGCCTCTAAGTTAATTTGATATATTTTAGAGTAAGGATAGAACTATTTTCAGAAAAAAAAATTAATTAGATTCCAATTGATCTTTGACCCTAGCGCCATCTTTAAAAAAGTTTTTTAATATTTTTATTTAAAAATTAATTATAAAAACAATAAATTAATTTTTTTTCAAACGACTAATTAATCATCTATCAAGCAAAAAAAACTTTCATGAAATCGGTATAGCCGTTCTTGAGCAATTTAATTTCAAAGTTACATCGGTTTGGCAGAATTTTCATTTTTCAAGCATGTTGGGGTGCCCCCTATGCTCAAACTATGCACTTTAAAAAAATTTTTAAATAAGCTGTATTTTTTATTTTGTCCATACTACTTATATGCCAAGTTTCAGGAAAATCAAAAATGGTCAAGTTTTCACAACTCTGTCTAGAACACGTTTTTCATCTGTAATGCCTATTACACAACACATTTTATTAAAAAAAAAATACACATATGATATATTTTTTGTAAAATATATCCAAGCACAAAGTTGTAACGGTTTAGATGTTTTCTAAGTCGTAGTCACGAAAACTAAAAGTTTTCGTGTACATGTATCGATGGTCCGGACTGCCTGGAAGGCTAAACTTCTCAGTCGGAAAGGGGGGTTCTAAACTTTATGGACCAACACTACCGTTCACAAAAAAAATCTGCAGTCCTTGATGATGAGTGAAAGAGAAAAAAAAACGATATTTAGAAATTTGTTAATAATTTGCAGTGCGAACGGGACACCAATTAGCCAGAAGGTGAAACTTACAGAAACCAGAAACTGTTTATACCTGAATATAGCATATCAATACACACCAAACAACAACAAAATTTACTATTTGATTGATCCAGCAAGAAACTAAATCCATGTTGTTATTTTATTCATTTAATACGATTATAGCGAATACTTAGCCAGAAAAATGCTGATCACCTTGTTTATAGTCTCAAGGAACTAATGAACTGAGTAAATTGTTAGGTATATATAACTGGTTTATACCTAAAAATATTTTCAGGATACGTGTGCGTCCCCAAATAATAAAAAAAATGCTATTTGCTTGATCGAAAAGGAAAGGTTGTTGTTTTATTCATTTAGTACGATTATAGTGAATAATTAGCCAGAAAAAGCTGTTCACAATGTTTAAAGTCTCAAGGAACTAATGAACTAATCAAACTGTTATGAAATCTTCGGCTAACGGTACTAAATCTAGACCCGCTACATTCCATAACCACCGTGGCCTTGAATCTATACCGCTTCACCAGGCCGACATTTTTACCCTACCACCCAGTTTACTGTGCATAGCACTGAATGGTTAGTGCCATTCGAACATCGAGATTCGTCAGGGAGCTTCACTCAACCAAAAATTCACACCTTCATGGCCATAAACTTACAAATTCAAAATTAAAAAAACTCACCTGGATAGGACTAGCAGCCCCAACCATCGTCCTTTCTAGCCCAATCTTCGGTCGCACACTTTACACAGTCCAGCCTTACGGTTCACTAACACCCGCGCGAACGAACAAAAAAACCAATTCCGTACAGTAATTAAATTATTTTATATAATAATTAAATGAAAATGAATATTTAAATTTTGAAACTTTAAAGTTTAACACTCCGCACTAAAACAAATGAATATAAGGCAAAAAAAAACAATTCAAAGATTCAATTCACTCAAAAAAACTTATTAAATTTATCTTTAAAGAAAAATTAATATTAATTATTGTTATTACTAGGTCATTCAATAAGTCCGTAGGCTGACACATAGATGGCGTTACTAGAATTTTTTCCATATGATTTTTATTTAGTACTAACCTTCAAACGATACGTGTATAAATTTGACAGCAATCTGACTATTTATTCGTGAGTTATAGCATTTTGTGTGAAGCAACTTTTGTTTTTGAAAAAAAAATGGAAAAAAGTGAATTTCGAATTTTAATAAAGCATTGCTTTTTGATGAAAAAAAATACAGTGGAAACCAAACAATGGCTTGATAAACATTATCCAAACTCTGCTCCATCGAGACAAATGGTAGAGAAGTGGATGGCTGAATTTAAATGTGGTCGTACCAGCACAAAAGATGCAGAGCGCAGTGGACGCCAAAATGAGGCTGTTATTCCAGAAAACATAAAAAAAATCCACAAATTGGTTATGAACGATCGCAAATTGAAGGTGCACGAAATAGCTGACATTGTAAAGGTAGCAGATGGTAGTGTTTTTACCATTTTACATGAACATTTGGGTATGCGAAAGCTCTGTGCAAATTGGGTGCCGCGTGAGCTCACAGTCGACCAAAAACAACAACGAATCGATGCTTCGGAGGAGTCTTTGGCACTGTTAAACCGCAATAAAAGGGAATTCTATCGTAGATATGTGACAATGGATGAGACATGGCTTCACAATTACACACCAGAATCCAAAAGACAGTCAGCTGAGTGGACAGCAGTCGACGAACCGAATCCAAAGCGAGCAAAGACGCAACAGTCGGCCGGTAAGGTGATGGCGTCTGTATTTTGGGATACGAACGGAATAATATTCATCGACTATCTCCAAAAAGGAACCACCATCAACAGCGAGTATTACTGTGAACTTTTGGATCGATTGAAGGCTGAAATCGCAAAGAAACGGCCACATTTGCAAAAGAAAAAAGTGTTGTTTCACCAAGATAATGCACCGTGTCACAGATCGATGAAAACGATGGCAAAATTGAATGAATTGGGCTTTGAATTGCTTACCCACCCACCATATTCTCCAGATTTAGCCCCCCCTTTTTCCTGTTTTCAGATCTCAAGAGAATGCTTGCTGGAAAGAAATTTAAGTCCAATGATGAAGTAATCGCTGAAACTGAGGCCTATTTTGACGAGAAAGAGAAATCGTACTATAAAAGTGGTATAGAAAAGTTGGAAAATCGCTATACTCGTTGTATCGCCCTCGAAGGCAACTATGTTGAATAAAAAAATCGAGTTTTGTCAAAATGTTGTTTTTTTCTTACTTATCCTACGGACTTATTGAACGACCTGTTGTATCGACCGTTTTCAAAACACGACGTCCAACTTAATGATCCACAATCAATATTTCTTCCAATCAATCATTGACTGACTCTCTGGAATTAATTTTTATTTCTCTCGTATCTCCCATATTCCCGCCAACAACTTTCCGATCACTTCGTATTAACTGCATATACAACAATCAAAAAAACACAACCAGTTTGCTTGTTCCTTACTTTAATGTTTTTGTTTTACTTATTTAAATGTTAATTTTGGATCAACTATAGCTATACTATCATCTATCATGATCGTACAGCTTACAGTTGATCAACAAAATGTTATTTGTTTATTTTTGAAAAAAAATTTGATGAAAACAGAATAGTTGTGGAGAACACGAAGTGACTAGAAATCTGCTAGCGAGAAAAACAGGAGATGTGTGGAGGGTGGCGCTAGGGTGATACCGGGAAAACCAAATGAATGTTGAATTTCCGTTACAAAGTGCAATTTTTAGTCCGGTTGGAGAAAAAAATATTTTATTTTTCAAAATGAAAGATAAAATTTATTATCCCAAATACTAACTACATATATACTTACTCAAAAAGAGAAGTTAATCTGAACCAGTTTGCCCTTAAAAAGGTAAAGGCAAACAATTGAACAAAAAATTCTCGTTACTTACAAATTCCCCATCTCTCTCTACACCAAAAGAATTTTTTCTTTTGTTCACAAAAAATATAAAAAATCTGTTATACTATTCTAAAGTAATATTATGTAATATTATATAACTCTCATCTAGGGGTTTCTATATTATATTATTATTTATTTTCCGCCATAAATTTATATATTCTATTTTTGTGTGTGTTGCTTTTGTAGTAAATCACCCTCTGTAATGAATATAAAATTACCCCCAAGAGATTGCTTCAGGAAAAGTGAATAAAATACCATTTTCTTTTTTCTATATTCATTAACTTCTTTCCTTTTATGTGATCATTAATGTTAAATTGATAATGTTGGTGAGGTAACTTTGTGCTTTCTTTTTTATTTATTAAAATAGAAATATAATGAAACGAAAAAGAGGGTGTAATGTTAATATTACAGCATATTGAATGCTGATTCTGTTTTTAATCTCTTCAAATGAAAGAGCACGTTTCAAACGTTTCGTTTTCACTTCAAATTTGACAGAATTTTTCCAAAAATTCAGATATTGAGGAAAATCAAGAAATAACCAAATCTATTTAATTACTGTCACTCAACCTAAAAAACTATTATAATGATGAGAAGATCACTTCATCGAAACGAAAATAAATTTTAATGAATTTAAGTTTTTTTTACTCTTATTCTTAATGCTAGATAGATCCTTCAGAATCATAATTGTCGTTAAAAGAAAACGAATTAAAAACATAGAAGTATGATGAAGAACTACAATTACAAGAGTTCAATTTTTTTAAATTAATATAGTAAGAGGAAAAAAACTGAAATTAAAATGTATGAAATGTGATTGATTGTGAGAAATATTGGTTTTCGAAAAGTCACTTATATACAAAGGAGTTATACAAGTTTGTGCAAAAACTGACGGTTATATTTGTCAAAACTAGAAAGCTAAAAACTACTCAGTACTCATAAAGGCACTAAATTTTAATAAAATAAAATGTGTAAACAAAAACTACATTAGTGGAACATTAAAAAAGTTTAAAAAAAGCACCGAACTAAAAGTTCAAAGCTAGAAAAATATTTCTAGATTAGTAAATCATAATTAAATTACGTAGTTTCAGTAAAGCAACATTTGTTTGTTTATGAAATAATTTAATTTTTGTTCAGAGCAAGAACATTCTAAATGATATATTATAATCCATCTACCCACTGAAAAACTTTGTGGGTAAAATACAACAAACAATGGTCAGTTGAATTTATTTAAAGGATTGTTTAATTTTGATTGTTGCAACAAACATCCCGAGCAGAAATTAGTTAGGGAAAGTCTGAATACAGTCGCTTCAGGTCTTGGTCAGTCTAGAAAGAGTAAGCCCTATTAGGCCAATCTGATGTGAGCCTGTTCCGGACCTGATTTACAATGCCCTTTTAGGGTTAACCTTATTTGAATATATATCAGGCCCTGATTTGGTTTTTCGTATTTAAACCCTAGCTAAAAATTTAAATTGGTTAAAAATCACTATTATATTACTATAGCAGAGGTGGCCAAGCTTCACTACACGTTGAGCCGCAGTACAATAATCTCTCGT
The DNA here is from genome assembly GCA_963693315.1 of Diogma glabrata. Taxonomy (NCBI): domain Eukaryota; kingdom Metazoa; phylum Arthropoda; class Insecta; order Diptera; family Cylindrotomidae; genus Diogma; species Diogma glabrata. Next base: position 14,356,948 of record OY856187.1, on the reverse strand, counting down.
TTCGAGAGCCACAAAAAAAAAAAGTTTTCAAAAGTATCAGTTGTTTGGAATTATTTATTTTATTGAAAAAACAATTATGTACTTATGGTTATAAATACATACAAATACATCTTTAAAGTTTGTTACATGACATGCCTGCTGGTAGATGGCATGTTTGTTTGTAACTTGGCCGTGAATTTTCTGAAATCTGGTTCATAGTTTGTTAGCGCAGTACGAATTAATTCCGTTAAATGCTCATTTGTAAGTTGTGAACGGTGGTTTGATTTTATAAACTTCATTGTTGAAAAAAGTGATTCACAACAATATGTTGTACCGAATATAGACAGTAATCTGGCAGCAGCTTTTTTCAAATTGGGGTACTTTGATTGAGATACTAGTTTCCAAAACTCGTTTGGAGATTGTGTGGCTTTGTGATGCATTTTAAGAATGTGATTTTCCTGTAGCTCTAGTAATTCCTTTTCTCCGGAGGCACTGTCATGCAAAATATAACAAGGAATCGATAAGCCCTCGTTAATAATGTTAATTTCGAATGAATTTACAAGTAAATTAAGAGAAATGTTTAAATTATTCAGATCATTAAATCGCAAGTAAAAGTCTTTTAATAATTCTGCTAATTTACTGTCGTATTCACTAAGTTTGTTATCATTAATTTTAGAGAGGCTGTTCTTCAGACGAGGAAAGTGGTTGAACACTTTTGTTGTTAAATCTCGTTGAAATTTTGAATTTTTTTAATAAAACTCAGAATCGTTTGAATAAGATCAGTAATAACTTTATCTTTTTCTTGTAAAGCTAGGTTGAGGGATTGCAGATGCTCCATTATATCAGTCAAAAACATACAATCATTAATCAATTCATCATCCTTTAATTCCAGATAGTGTTTTTCTTTTTCTTTGAGGAAATTTCTGATAGGTTCCATTAAATCAACAAATCGGCTTAGAACATTATAGGTGGATAACCATCGCACAAGGCAGTAAAATGTTATATCTTGAGGATGATCTTCAAAGTCCAGTGCTTCGATAAAGTTCTTGAATTGGCGATGGGTTTTTGAATTCGTCCGAATATAGTTCACAATTTGTAGCACAGTTTTCATTACGTTTTCGTATTTAAAATATTTTGCAACTAAATGTTCACGATGAACAATGCAATGAAGTGCCGAAATTCGGGTATTCTTGGATCATTTTTTAATAGACCAATAAGGCCTACATTTTTTCCTAACATTGCAGGTGCTCTGTCAGTTGCTACACTTACCAAATTATTCAGTGGAATATCTGTATCTGACAATATATTATCAAGGGCACTCTTAGTATCAATACCACGAGTAGAATTTTAAGTGCTACCAAATCCACTAGTTCTTCCTTTACGATTAAAGATTCGGAAACGTATCGGATAAATACAGCTAACTGGGGGGTGTCTTGTTTATCGATTGATTCGTCAAGGGCTAAGTTGAAAGCTACACTATTTTTTACATCTACTTGTAGTCGCTGTTTAATATCTTTACTTATTTCCGTAATACGTCGCTCAGTGGTATGACGTGATACTGGAACATTGCTAATTAATCTGTGCAATTTGATATTTAAAGGATCCAGCATTTTAACCACCTGTTCCATATTCTTTTTGATAAATTTTCCCTCAGTGTAAGGTCGTTTAGCACGGGCGATGTTCCAAGCGATCATAAAACTAGCCTCGGTTGTATTATCCGCTTCTGAACTAAAAGATGATAATAATGTTTGCTGATTACTTAATGCAGATTTTAAAGAGTTTATTTTATTTGTTCGGATGTTGGTATTCAACGGATAATTAATTATCCAAAAATTTACTATGGTTTTTTTCGTGATGCCGTTTTAAATTACTGGTTTTATAATGAGCAAGTGATTCATTGCATATAAGACACAAAGATTTTCCCCCTTTATCGATGAATGCGTATGCTTCAACCCATTCTGGCCTGAAGCTACGATTTTATCCGTCATATCTCCCTTTTTTGTGGTCTGACATATTTAGCAGTTAAATTAAAAAACGGAGTATTCATAAAAAACACGCAAAATATTATATTTCGCTACAAGAGATGAAATCACCGTTTTTTTCTTGCAATTTCCTTAAGTTTTTAATTTCGTTTTTGGTTTAGGGTAATATCTTACTGTCGTAGATGTAGAAGCGGTTGAGGTAGCATATGTCGGATTTGCACGTGTTTTTAATTCTATTTAATTATGAACTTATTCATTTTTTAATTGGAATATTAAGGGATACATTAAATTTAACGTCGGCAAATTGCCTAAAGATAAAATATCAAAAATATTGTTTATAAAAAAATTGCAGAAAAAGATAATCATAGAAAAACAAACGAATCCAAAAGGAAAGACTTTTGATTTTGAGAAAGATTTTTGTGCATTAATTTGAGACAAATACAGGTGATTTTATTTTTAGCCCACTAGAATATGTTAAACGTATAACTTTAAATAATAAAATTAGTTAAATTTATTTATAACAGCGGATTATAAACTTGATTCGCGAAGTAAAGTAGTATCAAACTAAAACAAAGTCGCAAAAAACTCCAATAGTAGTAACTTCGACAGGACGGACCTAAATATAATAAAATGATTGCATTAAATCATATTATATTATTATTTTAAATATTTTATTTTACTTGTTATATTTTCATATTATATTAAACAGCATTATAAATTATATGTATTATTTCTAATTTTGTTACAATTTTTATGAATTATTAAATATTATTTAATTTTTTCATTTCTTTTCGAGAGCCGCATTTATTCTTTTAAAGAGCCGCATGCGGCTCGCGAGCCGCGGTTTGGCCATGTGTGTACTATAGGATGGCCATTTAAAACATTTAAAACCTTGCCCATTACCATCTTACCCATTTTAGAAATATATAGTTAAAATCGTTTCATGTATGTTTTAGTTGTCGCTTCTCGCTTGGCTGAAAAACTATAATAATAGTGATTAAGATGGGATATGTCTTAATTTTTTCCATTGTATTTTTTTTAATTTAATTTAATTAATGTATATATAAAATATAAATATATATTAGGGTCGGGTCCGGCTATCCCAATCAGGGCCTGATCCGATTATTCCAATCATGGTCTGATCTGGTAATCCCAATCAGGACCTGATAGGGAAACACTCATGATCCCAACTAGAGAAAACCCGATCAGGACTTTATTTGAGCCCTGACAAATTTCTGCTCGGGATGTTTGTTAATTAATTTCCATGTTTTCAACAAACATGTTTGTTAAATATTTTTAGCAAGCCTTACAAGTTGTTCGTTAATTTTCGTTGTTGAATAAATTAAACATAAATCAAAATTATAAAATACAACTGTAAAAATTCGGATAGTATGGACTTCAAATTTATAGTGAGCAATTAGTGTAAGTATAGTAAAAGTGAAATTATTGTGAATTAAAATCACAGATTTAAGAAAAAGTGACAAAATATCTAGTGAATGGTGTCAAGTTAAAATCACTAAAAATCAGTGAAATTATTTAATTGGTAAACACCGCATACTAAAAATTTTAACGATCTAAAAAATTTAAGGAAAGTGAATCTACAGTTTTGTCTTAAAGATGTCTATAAAGGCAATTTTTACTGTAATGTAGTTTAATTAAATCATTTTGAAAAAAATAGAAGCATTTATTAGTATCATAACATTTAATAGAATCATTTATAAGTATAAACATATTATAAATGGAAAATATAAAGGATTTCAGCTCAAGGCTCTTAGATATCAAGGCTTCGGTCTGGGTTAAGGATTTTGATATAGTTTCTTTCAAAACACTTTTATGAGGACATTGTTTTTAGTTTTGGTCAGCGATGTATATCAAACATAAAACTCTTTGTTGAAGTCCATGTATATTTTTATCTCTGTACACTAAAAAATTGTAGGTAAAATACAACAAACAATGGTCTGTTAACGTGTCCTTTATTTGATTTTCTTTTGTTTTAGCAAACATGTTTGTTAATTGCCAGTTTTCAACAAATATGTTTGTTAAATATTATTATACTACCTTTGCAAGCAGTTCGTTGATTTTCGTTTATTGAATAAAATAGCCAAAAACCAAAATTATAAAACATAAATATGAAAAAATTCGAGTAGTAAGGGCTTGAAATTTATAGTGAACTTAGTGGAAGTACAGTAAAAGTGAAATTTTGTGAAATAAAGAGCATAATTTTAAGAAAAGTGTGAGAGTATCTAATGTCTAGTAATACCTAAATGCCTAAAAAATGAGTGAAATTTTAGTGAATGTTAGTGAAATTGAGTTATTTGAATGTTCTAAAAAATGTAATGAAAGTCAAGTCAACAGTTTTGTTTTAAAGATGTCAATAAAGGTAAATTTTAATTAAAATCATTTTAGAAAAATTATAAATTATTGAATAGTACTGTAATAAAATATAAACTAATTATAACTAACAGTTTTGGGAATAAGTGATAAAATCAATAAAATAAAATGTCAAATGTTAACAAACATGTTCGTTATTTTAACAGTCCAGTTGTCGTTTTGTTCGTATAATAACTAACAAACATGTCTGTTAAATTTACAAACTGTTCGTTAAAAATTGTTGGTAAAATAAATTCAACTGACATCAATTTGTTGTATTCAACGAACAGTTTGTAGGATCAAAAGTAACAGAAATGTGTGTTGAATCGAAGGACATTTCTGTAAATTTTACGAACATTTTTTTTTTGAGTGTATAGAAATTTATTACAAAACTAACACGAAACATCAATACGTTGCCGGAAATTTATAACAGATCATAAATTAACATAATTTAGTGAAAAGATGATGCAATCAGATTTAGCGTTTCGAGAAAATATTACAAAATCACAAATTCATATTCTTTCAAAATTCCAAAAATATTCACATCAAGATTCAATAAAATCAAATATTCTAAAATTATTTAAAAACTATAACAAAATCAAAAATTTCCATGTCCAATTTCATGTTCATTTACATTTACGTCATACAAACAACTAAAAATTTTTTTCAAAAAATTGGCTAAAAAAATAAATGAAATCATTTTTTTGACACATTTGACATAATTTTTTTGACAAACTTATAATGCCATAATTCTCTATAATAATAATATAATTTCATGTCAAACAAATAATTAATTTTATTTGTTGCCAAAAAATTGGGTATAAAAATAAATAAAAATCTTTCTTTTGACACACTTGACAACATTTTTGACAAATTTCTAATGCAATAATCTAGTTTTTGATCTCACATACCAATCCCGACCATCAATGAACGTTTTTTTAGTAAAAAATATGCAAATTTCGTTGTTTCGACACACTTGATTTTTTGACACACTTCCGGTACAGTTATCGAACACATCGTCCTTTCGGACCTGTTTACTAGATTTCGTAGGTAATGACGGACGGCCGGCCGGACGACCGCAGACGCCTGTCTACATTTATGCCTGTATACATTTTTTTTAATATCAGCAGATCCTAAAACTTCGAGAAATGCCAAAAATTGGGGTAAGAATTTCACTTTTGGCTCATGAATGTAATACTTAGGTCTTTCAGACCGAAGAAATATTTAAAAACAATTATATTTATATTTAATTATATTTAAAAACAATTGTAAACTAAATCAATAAAATAAAATGTTAAAAGTTAATAAACATGTTCACTATTTTAACAGTCTGGTTATGGTCTTGTTCGGAATAATCAACAAACAGGTCTATAAAATTTACAAACTGTCCGTTAAAATTGTTGGTAAAATGAATATCAACTGACATCAGTTTGTTGAATTCAACTATTTTGGAACTCGTAAAATTGCGAGACTCTGCGATCGCGTCACCGCAATATTCTTTATACTCGTCAGAAAATCCATCACTTTTTGTCCTATTGAATTGAAACTAATAAAATAACTATACTCAAACATGTATCATGGAATTGTATCACATTTCAAAATCTTTTTCATATACGAATAAAATGACATCTGAATGTTTTCGACTTGACATATTTAAGAGAAGAAAACTTAAATTCAAAAAGAAAAAACTTTTTCATATTTTATGTTAAAATTAAATTAAAATAAGAAAAAAAATAATATATTTAGTAAAAAAAGAAATTTAACAAAAGAAACCATAAGATTCCTCCTTCTTGCTGGTTTCGTTAACCTTAAAATTATTACAAGAAAAAAGCAGAAAAAGTGTCAAATTTTTAATAAGAAGATTTGTTGTTGTATTGTAAAATTTCAGTCCCGAATATTATACAAGGGTCATCTTAAATAAACCATCTTAAAACAGGATGGTCATTTTGTTGTGTTTTCTGACGTGAGATTTTCACGTGAGATTTTAACATGAGAATTTAATTCTTGCTTTCGCTCATGTAATAGTATTAGATTGTATTACTTACTAGTGCGAATACGTTTTCCAAACAAGAGTTAGTTTACGACCGTAGGGAGTGCCGCAATATCTCGCTATTTTTTGTATACACACTATTTTTTGTAACAAATGCATATTAACTATAAATATTAATTTAATCATTTATTTAACAAAGTTATAAACAAATTTAAGATATTTAAATAATCAAAGTGCGCCATCTTCGTTGCAATAGTCTAAATTATACTAGCTCGCTGCTACACTGTTAACATAAAAAAAAAATAAACATGTCAATTTTGACAACTGGTTTTTTGAAAACCCAAAATAATTGTTTTTTCTTGCAATTCAAATGATTTTGGGTTGTGTTTAAGCTGTTTTTACTATATGGTAAGCTATTTAAATTATTATTTTGATATTTTAGTGCTAAAAAAATATTATATTTAGGATAGATTTGTAGTTAAAATTTCACATGCTGAGGCAGCGTGCGTGCCAGGCATACAAAATATTTTTTGTAACACATGCGTACAAAATATTCAATTTTGTACTAGAATAGAATACAAGAAAAAACTACTTTTCGCCACATATGACTAAAAAATATTTAGTGCATGGGCTAGCACGCCGCCTGCATGTGAGATTTGTAGTTAAATCTATCCATATATCTTTCTATATATAATATTTTTATAGCACTAAAATATCAAAATAATATTTTAAATAACTTACCATATTGTAAAAACAACTTAAACACATTGCATCATTGGAATTGCAAGAAAAAACAATTTATTTAGGTCTTTAAAGTTTATTATTTTGACAGCTTAGTTGGATTCCTATGTGTTGTTTTAGTTGGATTCTTGTGTTTATATTTTCGAACTCGAATAATTTACAAATATTACAACAAAGATGGCGCACTTTAATTATTTAAAAAGCTTAAATTTGTTTATAACTTTGTTAAATAAAATGATTAAATGAACAATTAAATAAATATTTATAAATTTTACGCACTTGTTACAAAAAATAGTGTGTATTACTAGTGGGAATGCGTTTTCCAAACGCGAGACTAACTCTTGTTTGGAAAACGCATTCGCACTAGTAATACAATCTACTATTGTGGTCATATGTGCGGAAAAGTAGATTTAAAAAAAAAAAATATTGTTTGTTCATTTTGACAACACAAAAAATTTTATATTTATATAAAATTTGAGTCTGCAGTTCTTATAAATACCACATGGAAGATGTATCGAATTCATTGAAAATCATTAAGATTTAAGAAACGTATATTGCACAAATTAAGGAAATAATATATTTTAGGAATGGCTCAGCAGCTCAATAGAAAGATTAAATTAGATTAGATTAGAATTAGAGGTTGCACGAGGCAGAACTTGTCCTGGCACGCAGACTCTACGGTCTATAGCGCTGTGTCCGAGTTTGATCTCAAAACAACTATTCCACAAACCTCTCCGTAAGTTTAATGAAATCTAAAACCAACTGTATTGGCAACAGTTTGAATGTACCAGCTTCTACAGTTTCAGAGCCAAAAATCCTAGCTAGACACTAGATAAGGCTGGACGTGCAAACAAAAAGTGCTCCGAGTCCTCCTCCTCTTCAAGACAACACCGCCTAGGACTTTCACTGAGTCCCATGGTAAAAAGGTGTTTATTTAGATGTCCATGTCCTGTAAGGACACCGACCACAGTGCTGAAAGTTTTCCTCTGCAGGCTTAAAAGAAAATTAACATTTTTATATGAAATGCTAGAAAACATCTTGCGTTGTCTGCCTGTTGATGACGCATTCCACAAGGCCTTCATCTTGAGGACGGCATCCACCTTAATAGTGACAAGGCAAATGTTTTGGATAACCCTAAAGCGGTTTCTGGACCTGAGTATTCATGCCCGCTTCAGCCCTTGCAAATTTATCCACTTTTATGTTGCCCGGAATGCCACTATGACCTGGAACCCACCGCAAGTGATATTGTTGTGTTGCGCTATCCTACAAAGATTTTTCTTACTCTCATTGAAGAGTTTGGAAGTAGTCTCTGGGTTTACCAGTGTTTTTATAGCTGTTTGGCTATCTGAACAGATGCAGACGCAGACGAGTTATTACATACGTGAATTCATTTATAGCATACACCTTCGCTTGAAGAACTGTACAAAACCGTCAAAGCGGAAATTTCTTGCTGCTTATCATTATTATCTGCTTCCAGGTACACGCCAGCTGCTGTATTTATATTCAACAGAGAGCTATCTGTATAGAAAACATAAATTTCGCTAGAGGACCATTCGGACAGCTCTTTGAGCCATGTACTCTGCATGTAGATGTAAAGGAGCCAGACCCAACATGGCTTCCAACGACAGTGTTGGTGTGGTACGCATTGAGCCACTAATACCTATACACATGCCATTCTCTACACATGCTACACGGAGAAAAATCGTATTTCATAGATTATAATTAATCTTGTCATAATTTTAGAAAAGTCGTCTTTATGTTTTTTATGGTTATTAATCATATATTATAGACAATAAGAATTATGCATTCTTACTTAATCGTGAATTATGCCTAAAATTTATAAAATTTTACGTTGTTTTGTGACACAAAATCATAAATTAAGAAAACAAATATATTTAAGAGTTTGATGGAAATTATGAATAAATAATCATACCTAATACTTATGCTATGATTATCAAAATCATAAACTACATACAAATATAGTTGATTGAACATTACACATTGAATTTTTTTGAATTTATTCCTAACAAAGAATAACTTATGAAATATTTTTTACATTTCTGTAAAAACATGCTTTTTCATAGCTTATGCTCTCTAAGAATAATCTCTGCTCTTAATTTAATAAAAAGAAGAGATTATTCTTATAAAGAGTATAAGTTATGCAATAATGATAATAATATTAATACTGTTCGTACAATTGTTTGTAGTTTGTTTTAAAGTTTTTTGTTTCGCTGTTCCGTGAATGTAAAAACTTAAAAAATTTAGTTAAATAAATTAATATTTGGAAAAATTTAAATAAAAAAGTATTCAATTGTGATAGTGATATGATTGTGATAAGGTAAGAATTATTTTTTTTTGTATTGTTAAATGTGTAACCACTAACCAAAACGATCTTAATGATTAAAACAACTATACTAACGGCCACATATGAAAGTTGTTGTTGTTAATTTGTGTTAATTAGTGTTCATAATAGCCGCGTTCGATTTGACTGAAGCAACTAATATATCTGAAAAATTGTATGCAATTGCTGTTGTTTTTTCAGTAAATTCAGTTATTTGAGTCAAATCGAGTAGAGTAGCATGTTTGCCGTTTAGAAATGTTTAAATAGTTTATAACTTAAAATTTAAATATAAGTTAAATATAATTACATATGTATTCTTATTTACAGGTTTTGATTTGTTATCAGAGCATTAATTTTCAACAATTTACATATTAACCAGTTTAAGGTAAACTACCAATTTCATGTTCAATTACATTTTATGTATACAAAATATTAATTTAATTTTTTCAAAAAAGGGGCCTGATTGAATCGATTTAAAAAAAATGATACCAACATCAAAAATTCGAACTGTCTCCAAGATTCCGAAATTTTAAGAAATTAAAAATTCCAACTTGCTTCAAAATTCCAAAAATATTCAAGAACATTATAGAATCAAAAATTATTATTATATTATTATATATTATTATTATTATATAATCATATTACAGAATGAAAAATTTAAACTTTTTTTTAAATTCCAAAAATATTTAAAAACTTATAAATAATATAAAATCAAAAATTTTTTTTTTTTTTCAAAATTCTAAAAACATTAAAGAATTATAATAAATTCAAAAATTTAAAATATTTTAAAATTCTTAAAATATGCTAAAAATTAATATAAAATCAAAAATTTGCAACTTTTTTCAAAATTATAATAAACTCAAAAGTTTAAAGTTTTTCAAAATTCTAAAATATTCCAAAAATTATTACAAAATCAAATATTGATTTTTTTTCAAAATTCCAAAAATATTTCAAAAGTATAACAAAATAAAAAATTCAAACTTTTAGACAAAAAGTTAGAATAAAACCAAAAATTTTAAAAACTTTTTCAAAATTTTCAAAATATTCCATAAATTATTACAAAACCAAAAATTAATGCTTTTTTCAAAATTCTAAAAATATTGCAAAAATTATAATAAAATCAAATATAAAAACTTAATTCAAAATTTTAAAAATATTTATAAGAAATAAGAAATATACAATAGTTTTATTTTTATGTTCTTTATTACTTAATTACTTAATTAATGTTCTTTTTTATGTTTTTATTTTTTAAATAATTTTTATGTATAAATAATTATACATTAGGCACTGATGAAATAAACAAATGTTTAATAAAATTAAAATTATGACGTTTTAATTCTAAAATTATGATTTTTATAGGTATAATATATTAATTCATGAACAATAAGATTGATTTTTATTATCCGTAAGTATGAATAATTTATGAATATGTAAGCCGGGAAAATAATTCTAAAAGTATGATTACTTTTGGCATAAGTTATGCAATTAAGTCACATTTTGTGATATGTTTGTCCAGAAACTGTTCGTAAAGTTTCATAAATTCTGATTAGATTTACTTAATCTATGAACAACTATTAAAGATTTTATTCTTACTTAATCATATTTTGTGAAAATTAAGCATAATTTAAGAATTGTTATTCAAAGAAATGCCTATGAATAATAGGTACAATATATGATTTTTTCATTAATCATAGAATATGAATACTAAAATCATAATTTATGAATTGCTTAATCCAGGAGCAAAATATAACTAAATTAAGAATAAGTTATGTCTATAACGAATAATATATGCAAACATTTCTCTCTGTGTACCGACAACACATACAAAAACAAGTGTTTTGTTATTAATCTTGGTTGTTGACCTTTGATTACTTTTGGACTTTTTCTTAAAACACATAAGTATTGTATACGAAAACGTATATAACAAAAAAAACCACGGGATAGCGCCAATGTCCCCACAGCGAACATAGAATTTGGGAATCTCTATACTAACTTTCATTTTAGCCTAGCATTCTTTCTCTCGTAAGATGTAACCACCTCTATTATTTATTTATAGAATTATCACAAATAGAAAAAAATAAAAAATCTAACCTAGTTACTGTTTTTTTGATAAAGGTAGTGCTCCTGAATTCGTCCACGGATAGTTTAAAATTATAATCCGGGTGCATCAAGGATTCTTCTTTAGTTATATAACTGCCCAGGTAGTACGTAATCGATTTGCAATAAATACGGTATCGATTACATGTAATCATGTAGTCGAAACATGTTTCGATATAGTTTCGATACTGTATCGATTACATTTAGAACAAGGTGTTCGCCCTAGTAAGCGAATAAGTGATCAATACCAAATCGAAACTGTAATCGATACCAAATCGAAACATGTAAACGAAACTTAATCGAAACCTGTTTCGATACAAAATCGAAACTACTAGTGGCAATGTTATCGAAAGTTTAGAGTTATTTTTGTAATTGTGTTAATTTAAAATATTTGTAATAATTTTTATTAATATATTTATTTATTATAATATAAAAAACATTTTACATATTTTTGTTAAATCTAATTACAAAAACTTAAAAAAATAATATAAATGTGAATGTGAACCTGAAATGAGAAAAAAATTCCATTAAAATAAATAGTATTTAGAATTATAATTATATATGTATATCAAAATGTGAACCTGAAATGAGAAAAAATATCATTAAAAGAAATGTTTTATAGAAATATAGATATATTTATCAAATCAATAAATGCTGCAACTTCAAACTATAGGTTATGTTATATGATGAAAATAAAATTAAAATAATTGTAGATAGAATGCATATTTTCTTATATATATATTAAAAATGTACTTACTGTTGAAATATATTATATTATATTCACAATATTTTAACTTTATATTTGTTTAATTTATCAACAAATACATATGTTATGCGCGACTATAATGTCTATGAAAGATATATGTGCAATTTTAAATGTCAAAACGCCATATTTTTAAATCAGAGTTAGATGACAATATACATTAGATATGCCTCTTTTTCTCCAATTCGAAACTATCGATTACAAAACGATTTCGATTACAGTTTCTTGCCTGGGTGCAACAATCATCATTACATTTCCAATGTCATCAACCGTTGCATTCATTTATCCGTTAAAGAAACGCCAATTTGTTTCGAATATGATATATACCATTTAATTTTGTAAGCTTTATATATTTTTAAAGTCACCTTGACTATTCACAAATAAAAGTTGTAGTCACTTAATATATGTAAATATATAGATACAACATATATAATTTAATTTTATTTTCTCCTTCTAGTATCTTTCAATTTTTAATGACTATGTAACCAACTATCTTATATATATAAAAACCACGTGTCACGATGTTTGTCCGCGATGAACTCCGCAACAACGTAACCAATCTTAATGAAATTTCGTATAATTAGACTATCAAATATGTTTTAGTAAAGAAAGTTTTGTTTTATTTGATAATAAAAGCATATTGATGCGGCGTCGATGAGAGGTGGACTGTATTTTTTTTCTTGACGATATATTTTGATGTGAGTTGGTTGGCACATCAACTTCCAACACCGTGATGCAAATATCAAGGTAATGTGAGACCCAGAGAAATACAGAGACTAATATCGACTCATATAATAGTTGAAAATCATGTACATATGAGATGTTTTGATTGAAGCAATGACGAAAATGTCTCAGCTCATATAATAGTTGAAATTATGTAAGTGAGATGAATGATGCAATGATGAAAATATCTCAGCTCATATAATAATTGAAGTTATGCAAACGAGATGATTAACAGAAGTAATGACGAACATATCAGATCATATAATAGTTGAGATTATGTACGTATGAGATGAACGATGCAATGATGAAAATATGAGCTCATATAATAGTTGAAGTTATGCACATATGAAATGAAAATATCAGCTCGTTTAATATTTGAAGTTATGTAATTGCGATGATTCACTGAAGTAATGACGAAAATATCAGATCATATAATAGTTGAGATTATGTACATATGAGATGAACTATGCAATGATGAAAATATCAGCTCATATAATAGTTGAAGTTATGTACATATGAGATGAACTATGCAATGATGAAAATATCAGCTCATATAATATTTGAAGTTATGTAAATGCGATGACTAACTGAAGCAACGACGAAAATATCAGATCATATAATAGTTGAGATTATGTACATATGAGATGAACTATGCAATGATGAAAATATCAGCTCATATAATATTTGAAGCCATGTAAATGCGATGACTAACTGAAGCAATGACGAAAATATCAGACTCATTTAATAGTTGAAATCTTGTACATATGAGATGAAAATATCAGCTCGTTTAATATTTGAAGTTATGTAATTGCGATGATTCACTGAAGTAATGACGAAAACATCAGATCATATAATAGTTGAGATTATGTACATATGAGATGAACTATGCAATGATGAAAATATCAGCTCATATAATAGTTGAAGTTATGTACATATGAAATGAAAATATCAGCTCGTTTAATATTTGAAGTTATGTAATTGCGATGATTCACTGAAGTAATGACGAAAACATCAGATCATATAATAGTTGAGATTATGTACATATGAGATGAACTATGCAATGATGAAAATATCAGCTCATATAATAGTTGAAGTTATGTACATATGAAATGAAAATATCATGGACACATCACCCGTTCCAATCGATGAAACTTACACGAGGTTTTTTTTACTGCATGCACACTCGACGAATATTTGTCAGAGAAACAAGAAAAAACTATTTGGTTAATTTATATACATTAAAACAACTGACCTGATGCACACAACTTTATAAAAACTTCATTTATTAATTTTACAATTACTAATTTTGACACATGGGAATACAAAATATTTAAAATTCACTTAAAAATAACAAAGAGAGAGCTTAGCTCATACTCAACCAACTACATGATATAACACAAAAAACACTTTTTACTGACTATACTATTCAGATATAAATTCGTAAGAAATAAGAGAGCAAAACTACCAAAAACAGTCCATTTTATAGAAAGACAAAACTCTACAAATCACAGCTGTCAAGTTTACCAACGATCTCGAAACTATCGAATTAATAATATAGAATAACGAACACATAAATTCAATGTGAAAATTGAAAATATCGAATGAATGATCAAAATATACCGAACACGTCAATTCAAAATTGAAAGTTTCGTTGACATTTCAAAAGGATTGTTTTGGTAATGTTTTGCATAATTTTATAAATCTTTAATTGGTTTTGTTTTGATCCTAATTTAAAATATTTTGATTTTTCAGGTAAACTATTTAACAATTCACGATAATGCGTGAACATACTGGCGACCTTAAAGTATTTACTTTAACAAAATGAAACGGTCCAGGCTGCGACATGGTTGCAATTACGTAATCCCTTAAAACCAGTTACGGACAGCAACTAAAGTAAATTTTAAGTGTATGAATATTCAGGGATCACTGTAGTCGAGGTGAGTGACTTGTCAGACTGAACAGACTGGTCGCAGAACATTGTTGCTTGAGTTACGTGGACGATTGCAAATATTAATTAGTGAAATATAAACCACCACTAGTTTGTAATTACTTGATACAACAAACTGCTGCAAATCTTCAACATCAAGATGTGAGATTACGCTGATTCGTGCTACTGAGCGTTTCAGAATGGATTCAGCTGGGTTAATGGAAATGACAATAGGCTCAATTTAAAATGACACAACGATTGTACAACGAAATTGGGTTGTCGGACACACTCTGTGACGAAGAGTAGACCACATGAATGCTGCTTGTTGGATATGCTGAAGATTACGAGCTTCAATGAAGTTGGCAATGTTGTGGAAGCAGAATTTTTAAAAAACATCACAATCCGTTACGTGATACCATACATACGACGAAACCAAGCTCTAAAAGGATCAGCTGATGAGTTAATACCGATTTCCAACTGGACTGCTTTGAGACGAAATACGCGAACATGCATATGAACCATTTGTCAGTTGTATTTGAGCACGCATCTTGAGCTAATAGAGGGGGCCTGCAAAGTTAAATGTCAACGATTAAAGCTCGATGCTACAACCTGAATTATCAATTTGGCAGACGGAAATGACAAAATATAAAATTCTAATTCAAACGAAATCATTTTCGGTTTGTAACATAAACTAGACGAAAGACGCGTGAAAATAACTAATGACTTTAATTCCTACTGAAGACAAACATTTTATTAAATTATAATTAAACCTATAACGGCTTAAGATACTACCGAACCATTAACTACCAAATATTGAATTAAAACGAATTCTAATGACGAATACTACTAAATACAAATGAGGCATGTTAGCCATTTTGCAAGGACACATTGGTTAACATTGGAAAAATTGTTTGATTTTGTCTCAACGACTATATGACGAAAGTGGGCTGTCAGACACACTCTGCCAAGGTAACGAAGAACGAGACAAGAGCGAACATCTGTAGGAATTATGATAGCAACAAGGAGAACGGCGAAACATTAATGAAGCTAACACATCCAGATACCAGCGGATGTTCGACGAACCAATATAAAACCTTCCATGTTAACTGATGACCGATGTGAATTGAATAACTAATTATTTCACATCTAATAACGATGAATTTGACAGGATTTGATGAATGAGTTGGTAATTCAATAATGTAACATGCGATGAATAGTATTTAATCTACTAGAATTTAATGGGTATAAAATAATTTAACAGGTTCCTAAAAATATAACAATCAAACTAATAAAATACGATGAATGGTGTTAGGGTACGGCGAAACGTACGAGAAAAATATCTAAAATATAAACGAACAACAATTTTATTCGGAAATCACATTCTACTAAGTACGACGAAACGAATAATGACTACAACTATTGATGAACATTAAATTGAGAAACGAATTCTAGTAAGATATGACGAATAACCAATTACTACAAATGAGGCATGTATGCCTATTAGCAAGGTCAGAGCTAATTCACATTGAAGAAATTTGTTTGATTTTGTCTCAACGACTATACGACGAAGGTGGGCTGTGAGGCACACTCTGCCAAGGCAACGAAGAATGAGACAAGAGTGAACATCTGTTGGAATTATGATAGCAACAAGGAGAACGACGAAAAATTAATGAAGCTAACACATCCAAATACCAGCGAATGTTGAACAAACCAATATCAAAACTTCCATGTTGATTGACGAACGATGTGGATTAAATAATTAATTACTCGACACCTAAAAACGGTGATTTTGAAATGATCCGATGAATAAATTGGTAATTTAATATTGGAACATCCGATGAATATGCTATTTAATCTACTAGAATCCGATGAATATAATACATAATATAACAGAATCCTAAAAATAACAATTAATCTAATCAGGTACGACGAATGATTTAAAAATACGACAGAACGGTTTTCTAAAATATTAACGAAGACAACAATTGTATCTGGAAATCACATTCTACTAAGTACGACGAAAACGAATAGTGACTCCAACTATTAACGAAAAATCGCATTCCAACAAGGTACGACGAAAAACGAATAACGATTTTGAACATATTAACGAAGACAACAATTATATCTGGAGATCACATTCTACTAAGTACGACGAAACGAATAATGACTCCAATTATTAACGAACAATCGAATTCCAATAAGGCACGACGAAAAATGAATGACGATTTGCAACATAGTAGCGACGACAACAAATTTATTTGGAACTCAAATTCCATTAAAGTACGACGAACTGAATTAAAATATTAATGAAAATAAGAAATTTATTTTGGAATTCAAATTCCATTAGAATACGACGAGATGTATAAAGATTTTTTTAAAAATATTAACGATGACAACAAAATTATTTTGGAATTCAAATTCCATTCAGGTATGACGAGATTTTGTACGACGTTGTTTTTTCAAGAGGTGTACGTCAGGGGAATCCGGCATGTTAACCTATGGAAAATTAATATCGAAGAGAAAAACGGATGAACATTGTTCAGAACGGAATATGTCAATAGAATGGAACAATCCGACAAGTCATCCACCATAGACAATTAAACAATCGACTGAGCGATATTGTACACCCCGTAGTAGTGAATGTCCCGAAAAAGTCACGATTATATGATCACGCAAGTCGTGTTAATAAACAATGACAATATAAATGCTAGAGAAATGCATAATGTTAATGATATTTGACGAAAATTTAAATAATTAAGTTACTTATAAATTATACTAAATGGTACCTTAAATTATCCAAAAACGTTGGTTGGTCTTATTTCTTCCGAAGTTATTTTGAGACGAGCTGCGTATATATCCGGCTCGAAGGACCAAATGATGCGGCGTCGATGAGAGGTGGACTGTATTTTTTTTCTTGACGATATATTTTGATGTGAGTTGGTTGGCACATCAACTTCCAACACCGTGATGCAAATATCAAGGTAATGTGAGACCCAGAGAAATACAGAGACTAATATCGACTCATATAATAGTTGAAAATCATGTACATATGAGATGTTTTGATTGAAGCAATGACGAAAATGTCTCAGCTCATATAATAGTTGAAATTATGTAAGTGAGATGAATGATGCAATGATGAAAATATCTCAGCTCATATAATAATTGAAGTTATGCAAACGAGATGATTAACAGAAGTAATGACGAACATATCAGATCATATAATAGTTGAGATTATGTACGTATGAGATGAACGATGCAATGATGAAAATATGAGCTCATATAATAGTTGAAGTTATGCACATATGAAATGAAAATATCAGCTCGTTTAATATTTGAAGTTATGTAATTGCGATGATTCACTGAAGTAATGACGAAAATATCAGATCATATAATAGTTGAGATTATGTACATATGAGATGAACTATGCAATGATGAAAATATCAGCTCATATAATAGTTGAAGTTATGTACATATGAGATGAACTATGCAATGATGAAAATATCAGCTCATATAATATTTGAAGTTATGTAAATGCGATGACTAACTGAAGCAACGACGAAAATATCAGATCATATAATAGTTGAGATTATGTACATATGAGATGAACTATGCAATGATGAAAATATCAGCTCATATAATATTTGAAGCCATGTAAATGCGATGACTAACTGAAGCAATGACGAAAATATCAGACTCATTTAATAGTTGAAATCTTGTACATATGAGATGAAAATATCAGCTCGTTTAATATTTGAAGTTATGTAATTGCGATGATTCACTGAAGTAATGACGAAAACATCAGATCATATAATAGTTGAGATTATGTACATATGAGATGAACTATGCAATGATGAAAATATCAGCTCATATAATAGTTGAAGTTATGTACATATGAAATGAAAATATCAGCTCGTTTAATATTTGAAGTTATGTAATTGCGATGATTCACTGAAGTAATGACGAAAACATCAGATCATATAATAGTTGAGATTATGTACATATGAGATGAACTATGCAATGATGAAAATATCAGCTCATATAATAGTTGAAGTTATGTACATATGAAATGAAAATATCATGGACACATCACCCGTTCCAATCGATGAAACTTACACGAGGTTTTTTTTACTGCATGCACACTCGACGAATATTTGTCAGAGAAACAAGAAAAAACTATTTGGTTAATTTATATACATTAAAACAACTGACCTGATGCACACAACTTTATAAAAACTTCATTTATTAATTTTACAATTACTAATTTTGACACATGGGAATACAAAATATTTAAAATTCACTTAAAAATAACAAAGAGAGAGCTTAGCTCATACTCAACCAACTACATGATATAACACAAAAAACACCTTTTACTGACTATACTATTCAGATATAAATTCGTAAGAAATAAGAGAGCAAAACTACCAAAAACAGTCCATTTTATAGAAAGACAAAACTCTACAAATCACAGCTGTCAAGTTTACCAACGATCTCGAAACTATCGAATTAATAATATAGAATAACGAACACATAAATTCAATGTGAAAATTGAAAATATCGAATGAATGATCAAAATATACCGAACACGTCAATTCAAAATTGAAAGTTTCGTTGACATTTCAAAAGGATTGTTTTGGTAATGTTTTGCATAATTTTATAAATCTTTAATTGGTTTTGTTTTGATCCTAATTTAAAATATTTTGATTTTTCAGGTAAACTATTTAACAATTCACGATAATGCGTGAACACATATTATGCTAATTAAAATATGTTACCAAAGATTATTGATAATTTTTTGCACGATCAGGCGATTTTGCATGTTTGCTGATTCGTAAATAAACATAGTAAGTTTCGTTTACAAATCACTGGTCGGTAAGTAATTACTTACCGATCATGCAGCCGGTAAGTAATTACTTACCAGTAAGGGAGACCTCAGGGTGTGAATAAAAACGATTACTAGTGAAATAATTGTGTACGTCTATTCACTAGCTTCAAATTTAAATAACATTCATTTACAAATATTGCAATTAAAAGATTTAAAAGCAATTAATTTTGAAAATATATTCGATGGAATTAAGTTTTGCAACGAAAAACCTATAGAATTATGATGAAACGCAAAGCCTACTATTTTGAAATGACATTTTAAGAAATTTTCTTTAAGACATTCAAACTTGAATTTTGTGAATGAATTTTATTATTTAAATAATTTTAATTGAATTTTTATTAATCGTGCAAAAAATGTAATAAGCATTTTGGCCATTAAGAGTATTACCGATTTCGGATATATTAGAGATCTCGACTTCGTCGCGATCTCAAAACATATATCCTTAATCGGTAAAATACTCTTACTGCCCTTAATACTTAAATAACTATTGTGGAGGTTATATATTAATTATAGAAGTGTTAAAAAGTATCGAAACTTGTAAAAAATTTATTGTATTGGTTTCAGTGTTCCGATTTTTATTTTATTTTGCCCTTAAAAAGTTTTTGTCTCCCAAAATAAAATACATATAAATTAAAATCTGCACTCAAAGAGCTAAATTTTATTTTCTTATTTTGCGCCCTCAGATATTTTAATTTTACTTTAGAAATAAATTTTTGTACGTTATAGATTTTATTTTTTTTTTATTTATTTCGTTCAAAGAAAAAAGGATTAAAATAAAATCTATTTTTTTTAAACTATCCGTTTACGGTTACATACATATTTTTGTTTGTTTTGTTTTATTCTGGTTAGTTTTCGTCCTATTTCGTTATTGGATAAGAAAAGATTTTAGAAATTTGTATCTTTGAATCGTAATTTTAGATAATGATCTCCATTTAGGTAAATAATTTAATAATGAATAATTTTTAATATGTTATGCATGAATTAAATTATGAAGTAAATAAAATTATTTATTATTATTTATTTAAAATGATTTATTGAACGGATTTCGTTAAAATTAAAATAAATAATAGTCGAAAAAAATCAATTTTATATTCATAAATTAATTCATTTTTTTAATAATAATAGTGGAAAAAAAATTAATTAATTTATATTCATAAATTAATTAATTTTTTTTCCACTATTATTTTATTAATTAATTTTATATAAATTTTTTTTCTATCTATTCAAACTGATAAGGGCAAATGCACATTTTTTTTTTTATTAAAACAGTAAAAAAACATAAGTCGCGTTCGATTTGAATGATTAAATGTATTATCTGAAAAAACTATCGCTTTGTTGTTCTTTTTTTGTAAACTAAGCTATTTTGTATTCATATCGACGTACGTCACTTATTTGCATACATATTTTAACCAAACTAAACCAAAAGAAAAGAAAAACAAAAAAATTATTATAAAAAAAAATCTCTGAGAGCATTATATTTATTTTTTTCAAATAACTATCTGCCAACAAAATCTTTTCTGATAAATTTTTATTTTGCCTATAAAGAGTTTTTTTGTAAATTTTTTCATATTATCCTAAGTGCAAGAGCGAAAAATAAATTATAAAAATGAAGCCCGCATGGTTTTATTTTTAAAATAAGTGCGAGCGCCCTTAAAAAATAAAAATCTGATCACTGATTGGTTTCTATAAAGTTTGAATAAAAATAAGAGTACAAATTAAAGAAAACAATAATTTAAATTTATTTATTTATTATTTTAAATTTTTCATTGATCTTCAATGTTAATTTACAAAAATCAATATCAAACTGAAAAATACTCTTATTTATATTGCTAATTACGATTAGAGGTAAAAAATTGTCATCAAAATTCAAAACTGGATGAAAAACTAGGTAGCGAAGTTTATTTTACAACGTTTGCACTCTCCAATTTCATGTCATATTTTTTTTATTGACCAATATATTTGATAGTGTGATATACGCCTCATAAATTTGGGTTAGCCAATAGATTTTTATTTAAAACGTTGTTTTTAACGTTGAAGTTTGTGCAAATACACTTCGATTTGCTTTTTCAAATTGTCGTGTATTATTTTTTCATTGGTGATTGGTGATAATTATTTTAATTTGTTTTTTGTTTACATATCGGTTTATGCGCGTAGTTTGCTTTGACCAATGTTTTTATAGTAATAATTAAAGAATTAAATAACGAATTAAATATATACTCCCGCAGGAAGATTTGTAAAATTTTAAAGTTTTGATCTATGGGTGTGACAACCCCGCGTACTTAGATTCCTGCTATTTGCATATGAGTTAGCTTGAGTTATCGAAAACAACTGGCAATAGCAGTGAGATATCACTAGCCAAAGTGATATCTTAGGGATGTTGGCGGATGAACTTTTTTCAATCAACGATAGCACCCTTAGTCTTAGTTATAGAATATTCTTTGATGATGACACGCTATTTCTTTTAAAATAAAATGTGTTGGGTAGTACGAATTACAATGTGAGCAACAACAACTCATGACAACCTTTGAAGAATAAGGTCCATAACAACATGCTTTCTAAGGTGTTGATGAACGCAAATTTTTTTTTTTATATTTTTTTAAAAAATGAACTTTTTCGTTTGCTTGAAAAAATGAGCTTCCATATGTTACATTATTTTTTGAATTCAAATTTATTATGGTAGATTATATTTAGTACTAAATGTTAAAACATAGATGGCAACAAAAAGCTATTAAACAGAAATTATTATTGTATGTTGACAGTAAAAAAAAGATGGTGGATTAACATTGTAATTGAAAAAGGAACTGCGTTTTTGTAAAATTGGAAATAAAGAAATTAAACGTTAAAAAAGGCAAATGGATAATTAAAATTATTTCTAATAATTTCAGAAGTGGGATCAGCAATCCATAAATATAAAATTCATAGTGATGATTATGATGAATGCGGATTTTGTCAAATATTAAAACAAAAACAAGGAGAACGTGGTCGCCATTGTTGGTTGGATTCTTTTGTGAGGAAAATTAAAATTGTTTGTGATTTTTGTTGGTGCAATATCACACGATTGCTGTGGAATTCTGTTGGTGCGGGATTTCGATTACTTTTGTTGGAGCAAAAGTAAATTTTTTTCATTGATTCTGTTGCTGCGGAATTTTTGTTAATCAAAGAAAATGAGCGGAGATGAATCCAGTGATGGTAATGGAGACGTAGTAAAGAAAAGTGTAAGGCGGAATGACAGGAATTTCGGAAATATGGGAGTATTATTGCCTGAATTTGATCCTGTTAAAGATGAAATTGAAATGAGACTGTGGATTGAGAAAATAGAGGGATATGGAATGTTGTACGATTGGGATGAAGTTGCTATAAAACATTATGCTTTAAGTAAACTGACGGGCGTAGCGAAAAAGTGGAGAGATACGGTAAAGTCAGAGGGAATGATGTGGTCACAGTGGAAGGAGCTACTGCTAAAAACTTTTCCATCGAGCGACAGTGTTGTTCAAAATAGGATGGACACACAAAATTATAAAAGGAAGTTCAAATTAAACATGGTGGAGTATTTTTTTGAAAAACTTTCGAGATGTCAAAAGGCAAAAATGGAGGACAGTGAAGTAATCGAGTGGATAGTGCATGGATTGGGAAACAGTCGTTACAGAGACTTCCTGGGTCCATTAAGAAAGTATATAACACCATCGGATATGCTAAATGATCTTAAGGCGGCAGCTCTACACATCGATGCGACAGGCTTCGAACATCGATCATCGACGAAAAGTCAAATCAAGTGCAACAAATGTTTTAAAGTTGGTCACACGACGGCAAGTTGTCTTTATAAGGCAAGGCCATTTAATTCAAAACCAAACTCAGACTTTTCGGTTACGTGTTTTAAGTGCCAAAAGAAAGGACACTATGCGAGGCAGTGTACTGAAAATCAAAAAAAAAGAAACAACGGAAAAAACAATGTTTAAGATTGATGAAGTCAATCATGATAAATATATGAAGACTGCTTTTATTAAAGGAAAGAAGGTGGAATGCTATGTTGATTTAGGGAGTAGCTGTGTCACGATCAGAAGATCCACGGTGGATGAATTGAAATTTAAATACATTAAAGACAATAACTTGTCTTCATTAGTTGGTTATGGGAACGGTCGGGTCAAACCAGAGGGATATTTGGAAGAAGAAATAACAATTGACGGAACAACAGCGAAAGTAAAACTATTAGTTGTATCAGATGCAAGTCAAAAGGTGGAATTAATTGTTGGACATCTCTTCACCGAGCAGCCACACGTTATGATAGTGAGTACTTCTGATTAGCTGATAATTAAAAACAATAAAAATTCGGAGATAGGTGAATTTTTTGTAATGAGTGAAAATAATAGATTGAATGTCGTTGCTAAGAATGCAGTAACAATACCCAATAATTATTTGGGTCATATTGGTGTAAGTTTGTCAAACAAAAATGAAGAGTTCTACGTAGAGGGTGGACTTCGTGCCACAGGAGAATTATTACCAAGAGTTATTATTACCACCGATGAAAATGGAGAGTCGGCTTTACCAATTTTAAATATCACTGGTAATGAACTAAAAATCAAAGAAGGAGAATTATTAACGAGGGCTGAAATTTGTAAAATAGAAGAAGAAGTAGATAGCCAAGAAGAGGAAAATCAGAAAAATAATATCACACTTGAAGAGTTAAATACAAATGTCAATGGAGAAGCCGCAGAAAAATTATTAAGGTTAGTAAATAAGTTCAAAAATATAATATCCAATGATTTCTCTCAGATGGGCTGTACTAATAAAATGTAGATGCGTATTAAATTATTAAATGATGGGCCTGTATATTATCGCCCTTATCGTCTTGCAATTTCCGAGAGACAACAAGTACAAAATTTAATCGACAAATTAAAAGTAGCCGGAGTTGTAGAAGATAGCAGCTCACCTTTTGCAAGTCCAGTGTTGGTTGTAAAAAAGAAATCAGGCGAAATAAGGCTATGTATAGATTACAGAGCCATAAATAAAATTACTGTAAAAGATCACTTTCCGTTACCTTTAATCGACGATCAGATAGATACATTGTATGGGAAAAAGTTTTACAGTAGTTTGGATCTATACAGTGGGTATTACCAAGTGCCGTTGACACCGGACTCAAAAGAGAAAACTGCATTTGTGACACCAGATGGGCATTACCAGTTTACACGCATGCCATTTGGGCTATGTAATGCTCCATCAGTGTTTCAAAGACTAATAAATGTTGTGTTAGGTAATTTACACTATACGACGGCTATGGCCTATTTAGATGACATTTTAATTCCTTCGGATACAATTGAAGAAGGATTACAAAACTTAGAAGTAGTGTTTGAGTCAATTAAAAATTCGGGGTTGACCTTAAATTTAAAGAAATGTAATTTTTTGATGGAAAAAATAGAATATTTAGATTTTGAAATATCAGAAAAAGGAATAGGACCTGGAAGGATAAAGGTTAGATGTATAAAAGAGTTTCCTACACCTAAAACTGAGAGAGATGTAAGGAGTTTCGTCGGTCTAGCCAGTTATTTTAGAAGATTCGTGAAAGATTTTTCAATTATACTTCGTCCGTTGACAGATTTATCGGTTAAAGATTCAAGTTTTAAGTGGACAGCGGTTCAAAATAATTCTTTTGAAACCATAAAAGGCTTACTAACAAGCGGTCCTGTATTAGCAATTTATAATCCTAAAGCAAGAACAGAAGTTCATACTGATGCGAGTTCGTTAGGTCTGGGTAGTGCGATTCTGCAAGAACAAAAGGACGGTATACAAAACCAATTAGTTTTTATAGTAGGAAAACAACGAAAGAAGAATCGAAATACTCAAGCATAGAATTGGAAGCTCTAGCGATTGTAAGTGCACTGGAAAGGTTTAGGGTGTATTTGATAGGGATACAGTTTGTTATCAAAACAGATTGTAACAGTTTAAAACTGCTGGAAGGAAAAAGAAATTTAAATCCTAGAATAGCTAGATGGTTTTTGAGTTTGTCGGACTTTCAATATACCATTGAACATGTATCAGGGAAAATTAATAAAGTAGCAGATGCTCTAAGTCAATATGCCGTGGAGGAACCCCAAGAAACAGGGTTAGTTGGGATGGCAGTAATGGGGATAGATGTTGAGGAAGACTGGGTAGCGGCAATGCAGCGAGCAAGTAAGGAAATTAAAGTAATAAAAGAAAAATTAGAATTAGGTGATAGAGAAGTTCAAAAAAAATTTTGTTTACACAACTCAAGAGTTTATAAAATTTCTGAAGCTAGGTATAGGTTATATGTACCAAATTAGTTGATTGTTGATTTAATAAGTGACACCCACAGAATGCTATCATACTTAGGCATAGATAAAACATTAGAGAAATTAAAACAAAGCTATTATTTTCCTAAAATGAGAGAAAATGTCACAGAGTATATTAACCGTTGTATTAACTGTCTATATTATAAAACTACGACGGGGAAACAGGCTGGATATTTACATCCATTACAAAAGGGTACTGAGCCCTTTCACACAATCCATATCGACCATTTGGGCCCATTTATTAGGACTCGGTTTCAAAATTTATATGTACTAGCAATAATAGATGGATATAGTAAATATGTGTTCTTAAAAGCAGTGGTATCGGTCGGAACGGATGAAACACAAATGGTATAAAAAGACTTTATATCACATTACGGTAAGCCGGTAAGAATTATAAGTGATAGAGGGACGGCGTTTATGTCCAAGGTTTTTGAACAATTTTGTGATGAACATTTGATCCAACACATAAAGGTTGCTTCTAGTACTCCACGAGCAAATGGACAGGTGGAGCGGGTTAATAAGACTATCGTTAGTTGTTTGGCAACCTCGACAGAAGGTGTTGATTGCAAAAGTTGGGACGAGAAGTTAATGGAAGTACAGTTTTCGATTAATAATAGCATACACCAAGTAACAAAGGTTACACCAGCCGAATTAGTCTTTAGATACAAAACAATTGCGTTGAGAGAAAATCCATTAGTTAGAGATATAGAGGAAGTAAATTGTGAAGTCTTTGGAACCAACGAAAATTTAGAAAACAAAGTAGAAGAGCTACTAGAACGAAATAGGAACAATATGAAAGAAAGATTCGATAAAGGTCGTAAGAGGGGAATAGATTTCAGGGAAAAAGATTTAGTTATGGTAAGAGCAGAAGCACCTGGTTGTGGCGAAAGCAGAAAACTAAGACCCAAATACAGAGGACCCTACCAAATTATAAAAGTACTAGACAATGATCGATATGTTGTAAAGGACATAGAGGGTGAAATGCAATCGGCAAGGGTATACACTGGGGTTATTCCAAAAGATAGGTTAAAACTTATTCCTGAGAGTGATTATAATAAAGGGAAAAGAATATGACGCGGTTATAGGGAGCGATGAAAGTGAACTTGATTCAAATTAAAAAAAAAATAATGACAACTTATAATAATAGAATTAAGAAAATTAAATCAAAATTTGAAATTAAATTAGAATTTAGGTAGGTTAAGTTGTAAATGTATTGAGTTATATGAATTGTACTTATGTAATTTATTAGTTATATGACGAGGACGTCATGAGGTCAGGAATGGCCGAACTGTTACATTATTTTTTGAATTCAAATTTATTATGGTAGATTATATTTAGTACTAAATGCTAAAACATAGATGGCAACAAAAAGCTATTAAACAGAAATTATTATTGTATGTTGACAGTCAAAAAAAGATGGTGGATTAACATTGTAATTGAAAAAGGAACTGCGTTTTTGTAAAATTGGAAATAAAGAAATTAAACGTTAAAAAAGGCAAATGGATAATTAAAATTATTTCTAATACATATAACTATTAAATATGCCGGGTTTAATCCTTCAGCAAAACCATGTTTACATGAGCTTGGTATATGCTTCTAGCACTATAAGGATAATTGGTAACTCAATTTAGCTTTGTTCATACAAATTTGAAAAAAAAAGAATTTTATTTCCTCCATTTTATCATGAAATATTACTATATTTTGAAATAGCACAAATCTTTTTGAAATTTTTTGGTGAAAAAGATGATGAACAATGTCATTGAAGTTACAATTTTGAATGGAAAATTCAAAGGGGAAGATGTACTGTTGCTACGCATTTCAATGATCCCAACAGATATGGCACTTGAATTCAAACGTTTAGTTTCCAGTGCGACTCGCTTTTGCAATGACCATCAACAAAGCACAAGGAAAATTGCTGCAAGGATGCGGACCAGGTAGATATGGAGAATCCGTACTTCTGACATCTGGACAACTGTATGTGGTCAGCTAACGTCGGAATACCTTCTGATTTATTCGTGTACGCATCTAGACCGAAAAACACAAAATATAATGTGTGCCCACAAGCACGAATAAAGAAATAGAATTAAAACGACATTTTGAAATTTTTTCCTTATTAAATTGAATGTTTGGTACGTTTAGTTTGACTGAAACAACTGAAAAAACAACAACAATTGTATTAAATTTTTCGTTGTTTCAAATGCTTCAGTCAAACCGAACACGGCTGTCATCAGAACGAGTTTTCTTGAATTTCCTTTCTTATGAATTCTTATATTTCCTTTTATAAGTATATTTGAAATTGAGTTGGTCGTTATAATTTGAAAAATATGGAGGGGCTGAAATCTCACAGCTCTGAGATATCAAGACTTCGGTCTGGGTTAAAGATTTTGATATAGTTTTCGGCAAAAAACTTTTATGAGGACATGGTTTTTAGTTTTGGGCAGCGATGTATATCAAACATAACTCTTTGTTAAAGTACAAGCATTTTTTTAACTCAGTTTAAAAATTTACTACACAACTAACACGAAACATCAATACGTTGCCAGAAAATTATAATCAAAATTCCAAAAATATTGTAAAAATTAAATAAAGTCAAACTTTTTCAAAATTCCAAAAATATTCCAAAAATTAGAATAAAATCAAATATTTAAATTTTTTCTAAATTCCAACATTTCAAAAATTCTTAAAAATTCAAACTTTTTCCAAAATTCTAAAAATATTGCAAAAATTATTACAAAATCAAAAATTGAAAATTTTTTCGAAATTCCAAAAATTATAATAATATCAAAAACTTTAAATTTTTCAAAATTCTAAAAATATTTCAAAAATTCTTACAAAATCAAAAATTAAAACTTTTACCGATATTCTAAAAATATTGCAAAAATTATTACAAAATCAAAAATACAAACTTTTTCAAAATTCCAAAAATATTTCAAAAACTATAACAAATTCAAAAACTTCCATGTCCAATTTCATTTTAGATTACATTTACGTCATAAAAACAGCTACATTTTTTTTCAAAAAAAAATTGGCTAAAAATTAAATGAAATCATTTTTTGACACACTTGACATTATTTTTTGACAAACTTATAATGCCATAATTCTCTATAATAATAATAAAATATCATGTCATACAAACTATTAATTTTATTGTTTTCTAAAAAAAATGGGTAAAAAATAAATAAAAACCTTTCTTTTGACACACTTGACAACATTTTTTGACAAACTTATAATCCATAATTCTCAATAATAATAATAAAATTTCATTTCAAAGAAACAATTTTATTTTTTTTAAAAAAAAAGGGTAAAAAACTAAATAAAAATCTTTTGACACACTTGACAACATTTTTTTGACAACCTCATAATGCCATAATTCTCAATAATAATAATAAAACTTCATTTCAAACAAACAATTAATTTTATTTTTTTTTCCAAAAAATTAGGTAAAAAAATAAATAAAAATCTTTCTTTTGACATACTTGACAACATTTTTTTGACAAACTTATAATCCATAATTCTCAATAATAATAATAAAATTTCATTTCAAAAAAACAATTTTATTCTTTTCCAAAAAAAAGGGTAAAAAACTAAATAAAAATCTTTTGACACACTTGACAACATTTTTTTGACAACCTCATAATGCCATAATTCTCAATAATAATAATAAAACTTCATTTCAAACAAACAATTAATTTTATTTTTTTTTTCCAAAAAATTAGGTAAAAAAATAAATAAAAATCTTTCTTTTGACACACTTGACAACATTTTTTTGACAAACTTATAATGCAATAATCTAGTTTTTGATCTTACATACCAATCCCGACCATCAAGATTTCTCCAAATTTAATGTTCCTACTCGTAATCACTTAAAATGAACGTTTTTTAAGCCAAAAATATGAAAATTTGCTATTTTTGACACACATAATGATTTTTTTGACACACTTCCGGTACAGTTATCGAACACAGCGTCCTTTCGGACCTGTCCCTTGTGAATACCTATTTTTAGAAAAAAAAATTTTTGAAATCCCTCCAGCGGTTTTCCCTGCAGCGTAGGTAATGACGGCCGGACGGCCGACAGACAGACATACATTTTTTTTTTTTTTGCTTTTTTAGAATCAGGAGGTCCTAAAACGTCGAGAAATGTCAAAAAAAGTGGGGGTAAGAATTTCACTTTGAGCTCATGAATGTAATACTTAGGTCTTTCAGACCGAAGTAATTTTAAAATTATTATTATTGTAAAAATGAACTGAAATGATTGAAATGAATTTTTATTGAATTAGAAAAAGAATATGAATTGATTTTAGTATTATTTAGGTGAATATAGGCGACGTTACAGTTTGTCTGATTATTGCTGTGTATATCCATAAGAGAATTTTGTAACTTAGGCCCCAATAACGACTGAAGGACCAACGACATTGCCAAAAAGAAATTACAGCCTTATCAATCTTTTTTATTAAATGAGTATTCCAATTTAACCTTTTGTAGAGGCACTTTTCTCTTGTTGGTAATTAAGACTACCTGCGTTGTTTGGAAGGATGGACTGAAAGTCCTTGCTCCCCACACCACTCTTCAACCACCTTCAGTGAATTTTACTTCAGATCCACCAGAGTGCGAGGGTCTTTTCCAATTGCCAGTATGGCTATATCATCAGCGTAACCCTGAGAATCCAGGTCCCGATTGATTTAGCCTCTTAAGAAGATTAACTACTACCAAAGTTCACAGAAGAGGTGAGAAAACACCACCCTGTGGACAACCTCGTTTGACTGAAACTGAAACAGTAGTATTATACCTATTTTAACAAAGGAAATGTGCCACCTCAACATAGACACAATCCAATTTGAGATCGTGCTACTAATTTCATGTAGCGATGCTGCAGTCCTGATTGATTCAAAGGTGGTATTATCAAAAGCACCTTCTATATCTAAAAAATACCCAAAGCGAATTCTTTGGTATCCAGCGCTCTTTCAATTTTAGTCACCAAATGATGCGCAGCTGTTTCTATCGATTTTCCAATCTGGTATACATGCTGATTGGTACTTAGTGGAATCTGTAGTAAAGCGGTGTCCCTTATATAACGGTCAACCAGTCTTTCCAGAGTTTTGAGGACAAAAAAGTTCAGACTTATTGGTTGAAATGACTTGGCTTCACTGTAGTTGTTTTTACCTGATTTTGGTATAAAAACAACTCTAGCTTTTCACCACGCTTCTGGGACATATGTTAATATGATATGCTAGACATGCCCTACATAAATTTAACAGTGATTCCATGAGGCGATGCACATTATTCTGTAGCATGCATCGATAGATTCTATCAGAACCAGGTGACTTAAAGGGGTTAAAGGAATCTATGGCTCATATCAGAGATCTTATGTTCACCACATTCTCAGTCAAGAGAGTCTTTGTTTGGAGTCTTTGTTTGGAGTCTTTGTTTGGAGTTACAGTTCGTTGTTCTTTCATCTCAGCAGTGCTACTACCCCGAAAATGTGTACGAAGCAGATGTTGTGCTGTTTTTTCCACAGATTCCGTATACCTACTATTTGGTAGTTCAATATCGAAATATGAAGAATTTTATAAACAGCACACATTTAGTGATTTATTTTAAAGTTTAAATAATTTCCAAAACGTAATCTCTTTTCGGCAACAAATTATTATGTGAATGTACTGTAATAATATTTTTTCCACTCCTATCACAGTAAATTATAAATTACATCACACATCCATGACATGTAGATTGATTATTACAAAAAGTGTAATGTAATGAGAAAAAAGTGTTACGTAATGTATTACTTCGGTCTGAAAGACCTAAGTATTACATTCATGAGCCAAAAGTGAAATTCTTACCCCCACTTTTTTTGGCATTTCTCGACGTTTTAGGACCTACTGATTCTAAAAAAGCAAAAAAAAAAATGTATGTCTGTCTGTCGGCCGGCCGTCCGGCCGCCCGTCCGTCATTACCTACGCTGCAGGGAAAACCGCTGGAGGGATTTCAAAAATTTTTTTTTCTAAAAATACGTATACTCAAGGGACAGGTCCGAAAGGACGCTGTGTTCGATAACTGTACCGGAAGTGTGTCAAAAAAATCATTATGTGTGTCAAAAATAGCAAATTTTCATATTTTTGGCTTAAAAAACGTTCATTTTAAGTGATTACGAGTAGGAACATTAAATTTGGGGAAATCTTGATGGTTGGGATTGGTATGTGAGACCAAAAACTAGCTTATTGCATTATAAGTTTGTCAAAAAAATGTTGTCAAGTGTGTCAAAAGAAAGATTTTTATTTACTTTTTTACCCAAAAAAATAAAATTAATTATTTGTTTGTTTGAAATGTTATTATTATTATAGAGAACTAGCAGGACCCGGCGTGCTTTGCTACGCTTATAAATAAAGCTTGTGCACAGACATTTTGTTGACGTAGTAGCAATGATTTCAAAAAGTGGTAATGAGAATGATCGCATAATTTTTAATTTATCTTTTTAAAAATATGGATGAAAAATAATCAGCACTCTAGCTGATCAGTTCGGATATATGAAAAATTAGCGATATAGAGGTTATCTAGTTTTATGCCTCTATTCTATCTACGCAACATATAATTGTCCATACGAAAATCAATCCGTTCTACATCTAAAGCGCGCACTTTTAATGATTGAGCGTGATCTTTTTTTATGGTGATTGCAAACATCAATTTAATTGACAATTGTGATCTTTTGAATTGAAATGCTAATCACCCGTATTGTACTTATATTAAACCTAATCATCAGTATTGTATTTATATAAACGAACATTAATAATAACATTAATAATAATTTAATTGAGAACTAAGTTCGCGAATACTACGCACAGATCTTCAATCATTTTGCTATATTGGACAGGAAATATCATCAACCATGTGCGATTTATATTTTTTCCCATAACGTTCTTGTAGATGAAGAACAGTAAGCGGTCAGCATGATTTCAAACATAGCTCGAACTTAGTTTGGAGGTGAAGTGCTGCACGTGTCATTGATGAATGATACATACATTCCAGTGCTGCTTCATTGTAGCACGCTAAAACTGAAATGTTGCCTTTATTAAAGTACTTTCTAACTAACGTATTTGACTGATTAGACGTATATACCGTATTCCAAGTTTATGTGCGATCAGTATGTTCTTTGTAGCAAAGGATTAATATGGAACAACCATCCATGTTTATGGAACTATTTCCATGTTCCCGTTTCGCATATCTACATGTTGTTACCTTACCACCATCTGCTGCGGCTCTTCTTTTATATAAAGGATCATCGTTTCATGTAACTGAATTTCGTGTAACTGACTGAATCCTTGATGATATCACTTTGCGTACTTTGGATTCAGTGGATTCAGTGTTCTGGAAAGCTCATGTTACATTTTTTTCGTCACAACTTCCTACAAATCTTTATCGAAGCTGGCATCGGATATTTGCCGTGTGCATTTGAGATGATTTTGTGTGTGTGCGTTAGTTGTGAATAACCGTCATATTAAATTGGCTCTCGCATCTATACTGGTACTTTAGAGAAAAGCTTGGCTTGATTTGACATATCTACCATGTATTGGTGAAACAATTGACGGCATTTCCAAATGTGGATATCTTCCCCTCGAATCATTAATCCCTCTTTTATTGACAAAAATATATCCCGGTTATTAATTGTCACTTCGTTTATTGTTCGAGCATTGAATCTTCTCATATGTCCTCAAGCAGGCGTTTTGTCAACCTGACCTATTGAAACTTATATATGTATCACATACATTATGTCAACTGCTGTTTTGAACAAATGCACAAAATCGTTTTTTGAAATCAGGTTTTCAAACAAATTATCAAAATGCCATTCCAAATACTTCCAATTTGGTAAAATATACAATAGAACCGATTTCCATGCAATGAGCAAAAATGAAATAGAACATTTTTATGACCGTATGTATATAAATGTATGTATACGTGTGTTGAATGGTCTAGTGGTTGCACTACTTCCATTTAGGTCAAAGTGTTGTTATACAAAGTTATTAACAAACATAAACAAACTGGTTACACAATAACACTGGAAACTGGAGTGGTTATACAATTAACCGGTAATCAGCAAATATGGTTGATAAATTGGACAAAACTATATATGGGTGATCAGGTCAACCATACAAAACTAATCGATTAAATTATTTCTTTAAGTGAAACTCGACCATAAAAAGATTGAATTGAGATTAATGCAGGTGAGGGACACTTGTGCTTGTCGACAGCTTACATTCCTATATGAAACACATATCGCTAAAAAAAAAAACTATATAATAACCTTTCTAAATGCAACATTGTGTCCAAATTTCAAGAGAATCGATCCAGTACATTCCTAGATTGCCTATTTTGAACCAACGAAAATTTACATTTTTATTTA
This sequence comes from Diogma glabrata, assembly GCA_963693315.1. NCBI lineage: Eukaryota > Metazoa > Arthropoda > Insecta > Diptera > Cylindrotomidae > Diogma > Diogma glabrata. The sequence continues at coordinate 14,322,456 of OY856187.1, read as the reverse complement.
TCATATATAGATATGTAGATAGAAGATAGATAGATAGATTGATCAGTTGTCGACTACTGAGAATTGAAGAGCATTCCAGTACTAATATCGCAATTAAAAAATGGAGGTTGGTGGTAGAAGGGGGAAAATTAAGGATTATATGTATTTTGTAAAGTCAAATCATAAAAAAATAAGAATAAAAAAATTTTGTCTGAAAAATACAAAACATTTTGGGGGGGGGGGAGGGCCAAGGGGGGCTTATGGGTATCACTTATGGGTATAAAAAATAGTCTACGACCGATTCTCAGACCTACCGTATATACACATAAAATTTCATGGAAATATCAGTCAGGCCGTTTCGAAGGAGTAATTGAAGAGTATTCCAGTACTAATATCGCAATTAAAGAATGGAGGTTGGTGGTAGAAGAGGGAAAATTAGGGATTTATATTTTTATGTCAAATCATAAAAAAATAAAAATAAAAAATTTTGTCTGAAAAATACAAAAAATGTTTGGGGGGAGGGCCCCCCTTATCACTTAAGGCTATAAAACATAGTTTATAACCGATTCTCAGACCTACCGAATATACACATAAAATTTCATGGAAATCAGTCAGGCCGTTTTGAAGGAGTAATTGAAGAGTATTTCAGTACTAATATCGCAATATAAAAATGGGCGTTGATGGTAGAAGGGGGAAAATTAAGGATTATATGTATTTTGTAAAGTCAAATCATAAAAAAATAAAAATAAAAAATTTTGTCTCAAAAATAGAAAAAATTTTTGGGGGGAGGGCCCCCCTTATCACTTAAGGGTATAAAAAATAGTTTACAACCGATTCTCAGACCTACCATATATACACATAAAATTTCATGGAAATCAGTCAAGCCGTTTCGGAGGAGTAATTGAAGAGTATTTCAGTACTAATATCGCAATTAAAAAATGGGGGTTGGTGGTAGAAGGGAGAAAATTAGCGATTATATGTATTTTTTAATGTCAAATCATAAAAAAATAAAAATAATAGTATATTATTGAATTAGGAGCTAAAGTCGTACTTTTTGTGTTGAGTCTATAGTTTGGCGGCCGACCGTAGGGAGGCCGACAATTATAGACGAAACACAAAAAGTCACTTTAGCTCCGAATTCAATACACTATTTTTTCGGCAAACGTTTAAATTTGTTTAAAAATACGAAATTAATGCATCAAATTTTTTAAAAATATGTTTTAGGTAATAAATTTTCTGAAATTAATTTTTTTTTATTTTTATTCATTAAAATGAACTGAAATGCATTCTGTTTTGAACAAATTAATAATATCATTTTATTTTACTTTACTGCCGCCGTAAAAATATGAAAATTACTTTACAGCCGCCGTAAAAATATGAAAATTACTTTACAGCCGCCGTAAAAATATGGAAGTTACTTTACAGCCGCCGGCAGAAAAAGTAAAAATGACGTCACTTTTGCAGCCGCCGGCTAAAAAGTAAGACTTTAGCTACTCCCCAGCGGCAGTAAAGTTAAACTTTACAGCCGTTAGCCGAAAAAAAATTTTATTTGAAAAATACAAAAAAATTTTGGGGGGAAAATACAAAAAAATTTTGGGCCCCCCTTATCACTTAAGGGTATAAAAAATAGTTTACGACCGATTCTCAGATCTACCGTATATACACATAAAGTTTCATGGAAATCAGTCAAGCCGTTTCGGAGGAGATTAGTTACAAACACTGTGACACGAGAATTTTATATATATAGATTATGGCATTATAAGTTTGTCAAAAAAATAATGTCAAGTGTGTCAAAAAATGATTTCATTTATTTTTTTAGCCAATTTTTTGGAAAAAAAATGTAGCTGTTTTTATGACGTATGAAATGAAATTTTATTATTATTATTGAGAATTATGGCATTATAAGTTAGTCAAAAAATGTTGTCAAGTGTGTCAAAAGAAAGTTTTTTATTTATTTTTACCCAATTTTTTTTAGAAAAAAATAAAATTAATAGTTTGTATGACATGATATTTTATTATTATTATAGAGAATTATGGCATTGTAAGTTTGTCAAAAAATAATGTCAAGTGTGTCAAAAAATGATTTCATTTATTGTTTTAGCCAATTTTTTGGAAAAAATGTAGCTGTTTTTATGACGTAAATATAATTTAAAATGAAATTGGACATGGAAATTTTTGTATTTGTTATAGTTTTTGAAATATTTTTGGAATTCTGAAGAAGTTTGTATTTTTGATTTTGTAATAATTTTTGCAATATTTTTAGAATTTCGGCAAAAGTTTTAATTTTTTATTTTGTAATAATATTTGCAATATTTTTAGAATTATGGAAAAAGTTTGCATTTTTAAGAATTTTTGAAATATTATTGGAATTTAGAAAAAATTTAAATATAAGATTTTATTCTAATTTTTCGAATATTTTTGGAATTTTGAAAAAGTTTGATTTTATTTAATTTAACAATATTTTTGGAATTTTGATTATAATTTTCCGGCAACGTATTGATGTTTCGTTTTAGTTTTGTAATAAATTTTTAAACAGAGTTTATCACTGAATACTTTTACTTTAAAAAAAGTTATGTTTGATATACATACTGCCCAAAACTAAAGGGGCCCATCCACTTTGAAACATGTTTCAAAACTTGGTTTACAAACTTGGTTGCATGTTTACCATACATTATTTAACGTGTTTGTAAACTTGATAAACTTAAAATTATAAATGTCAATTTCTATAGTTATTTTATTAAACTCTTCCATACACAGTGAAACATGTTTACAAACCATTAGCTCCGCCTACTTAAAATCAAATTGTTTTGATTTTACTAAAACCAATTCGAAAACCGTCAAATTGGTTTGCAAACTTCAACATACACTATAAAACATTCTATAAACACAAACCAAGTTTTGAAACATGTTTCAAAGTGGATGGGCTGCATAAGAACCATGTCCTCATAAAAGTTTTTTGCCGAAAACTATATCAAAATCCTTAACCCAGACCGAAGTCTTGATATCTCAGAGCTGTGAGATTTCAGCCCCTCCATATTTTTCATATATATATTACCTAACATTTTTAATAAAAAAAAAATTTTTAATTAAAGAAAAATTTGATTTTTAAAAATTAAATATTTCAATTCATTTTGACACAAAATAATGCAAAGCCTACCACAATTTGTAAACTATTTGCATTTAATTTATAAGTAGTAGCTCATTTTTTCAAGTAATTACATGCGTTTGGGCATTAAAACAAAGTCGTAGAAAAAGTATATAACAAATCTCGAGTTGTAAAGCATTTTCCATGCGTCCCGTGAGCAAAATTTTCCCTCGCATGTAAAATGCCATTTACAACTCTAGATATGTAATATACTAATACTTCATATTAAATTACATTTGTTATATAGTTACCCAATAATTATTTGAAAATGCCCGTAACGTCAAAATTTTCCTATAGTTAAAATTAAAAAAAGTGAATAAAAAATCTATATATAGAAATCGGAAATTTATATTACTTCGGTCTGAAAGACCTAAGTATTACATTCATGAGTTCAAAGTGAAATTCTTACCCCCACTTTTTTTTGGCATTTCTCGACGTTTTACGACCTACTGATTCTAAAAAAGCAAAAAAAAATGTATGTCTGTCTGTAGGCCGGCCGGCCGGCCGTCCGTCATTACCTACACTGCAGGGAAAACGGCTGGAGGGATTTCAAAAATTTTTTTTTCTAAAAATAGGTATTCATAAGGGACAGGTCTGAAAGGACGCTGTGTTCGATAACTGTACCGGAAGTGTGTCAAAAAAAATCATTATGTGTGTCAAAAATAGCAAATTTTCATATTTTTGGCTTAAAAAACGTTCATTTTAAGTGATTACGAGTAGGAACATTAAATTTGGAGAAATCTTGATGGTCGGGATCGGTATGTGAGATCAAAAACTAGATTATTGCATTATAACTTTATCAAAAAAATGTTGTCAAGTGTGTCAAAAGAAAAATTTTTATTTATTTTTTACCCAATTTTTTGAAAAAAAAATAAAATTGTTTGTTTGAAATGAAATTTTATTATTATTATTGAGAATTATGACATTATAAGTTTGTCAAAAAAATGTTGTCAAGTGTGTCAAAAGATTTTTATTTAGTTTTTTACCCAATTTTTTGGAAAAAAATAAAATTGTTTGTTTGAAATGAAATTTTATTATTATTATTGAGGATTATGGCATTATAAGTTTGTCAAAAAGTGTTGTCAAGTGTGTCAAAAGAAAAATTTTTATTTATTTTTTAACCGATTTTCTTTAGAAAAAAATAAAATTAATAGTTTTGTGGCGAACATCAAAATTAAAACTTTTAAATTAAAATTTAGCATGCGATGTTTTATTGATTGAAATTTACAAAAAACAAATATAGTTTTTCAGCTCTTTTAAAATAACACACATGTTTTTTTTAATTCACTTTTAATTAAAAAAACTAACTTTTAATTCATTTCTTCTGATAAAAAAAGTTCCCTAAATTTGTTTTATATCTATTTCAATTTATTTAAAAAGTTATCTGAAATACAACTGTGTAAATGATATTGTTACAAAGAAATGAGAAATATTGTCAAATTGTTTGTGCATTAATAAAATTGTTCATTTCTAATATTTAATCACATTAGCTACAAACTGGTCTTTTCATTGATACAGTATTATCTATCAAGATTTTTAAAATAATTTTAACCAGTGAAATTTAATAAGAATGCAAATAAAGAAGCTAAAATTATTTCCTTACATTTATTAATATGTATTAAATATGCTACGTTGTTTGAATTGAACATACCTAACTTTTATTAAATATCTTATGTTGTTTGAAATTAAACATAAGTGGAGATTAATTTAAACAAAATTATCTGATTTAAAGCACTGATTTTTTATGAAGTTAATTAAGACGAAAATTTAAGAAAATATTTTTAAAACCATTTGGAGGATCTCTATTAATAGGATAATACTATAGCGCGAACTACTAGCTATGTATTTTACTAGCTATATATTCTTCAGCTATATTTGGTGACCTACCGACTCAACACAATTTTTTGGATTTGGAGTCAACTTTGAGTACAATTTTATTATTATAATTTTTTATTTATATCAAATAATCCTATTAATTAATTCAATTAATTACTCCTAAATAATCTAATTTAATAATAATATTAAGTTGTTAATTAATTTGTTTTTTTTTTCTCTGTTTAAACTTTAAATTTTAAATATTTTCTATTATTCTTTTTTTAAAAATTATGAACAAAATAAGGGAACTTTTGGTTTGTTTGGGGGTGTTGTTTGTTGCAGCATCCGTTATAGAAATCGTGATAAATAATGCTGTTTTATTATTAATCGCTGCAACACTTTTCTTTTTAGTTGCTGTCACAAGTAGGCTTTTCCGCCATTCATTTATGTTCCCATCAGTTTCAGCAGGTCCACCAGAACCTGAGGAAACTGCTGCATCTTCTGGACCCCCAACCTTTACATTCACACAAGACCAGCTTCAGGCACTGGTCGCAGAGCAGGTCGCAGCTGCTCTTGCTAATTTGAACCTTGGAGGTACATCTTCAAATCCTCCACAATCTCCACCACCTCCTGCTGCGTTACCTTCACCTCCCTCAGCTTCAACTTCTTCGGCAGCTATGCCACAAATTGATCACGTAGCTATCAAAATTCCTCCTTTCTGGTCTGAGACTCCAGACCTTTGGTTCATAACTCTTGAGGGGCAGTTCTTGTTGGGGCGTATCAGGTCCCAACAAACTAAGTATGGCCACTTACTTACCATGCTTACTCCCACACTGGCGAAACTAGCCAGTGATATCTTGGTTAACCCCGACCAAGATTTCCCATATGATAGGCTCAAAGAGGCTCTTATAGCTCGCCTATCCGGTAGCACTTCAGATCGCATACACAAAGTGTTACGCGGTATGGACCTTGGGGATCTTAAGCCCTCACAATTACTCCGGGATATGACTACCGAATCCCGTAATACGTTTTCAGAGGCAGCTCTTAAAGTACTTTGGGTGGAAAAACTTCCACCTGCTGTCCGCGCTGCTATCGCTACTGTCAGTGAAGATCTTCAGAAGACAGCAGAGATAGCAGATAATGTTTTCAATGCCCTAAGGGGTTCGCAAGTTAATGCGGTATCTAACTCTGCCGCTTCTTCTCTCCCTTCTTCTTCTTCTTCCTCAAGTGAAATCATATCACTTGAGGAAAAATTCAAAAAACTGGAGGCACAAAACGTGCAACTCCTCAATGCCATTCAAAGGCAAAATTTCTCCCAACCTCCTCAACAATACCGAAGTAGATCTAAGGATCGAAACGGTAATCATAATTCAAATTTCAATCGGAATTATCGCTCTCCCATGCGACCTCGGTCCAGGTCACGCGTGCGAATGTTTGATGGTATCTGCTACTACCATCACTACTACAAGGGAGATGCAAAGAAATGTGTTCCTGAGTGTAAAAATTATTCCAAACACTCAGATTCCTCTGCCTCGACATCTTCAAAAAACTATTAGATTCATCACATGTGACGGCATGTGATGACAATCATTCTCAACTCCGTCTTCTGGTCCTCGACATTTCTTCATGCAAGACTTTCCTCGTTGATACAGGTGCCGAAGTTTCAGTTCTCCCCGCTACTATGGAGGAAAAAATTTCAAGAAAATCAGACTTCTACCTCTACGCAGCTAACGCGACTAAAGTTAGCACTTACGGTACACGGTCTTTAAACTTAAACATTGGTCTCAGACGAGTGTTCTGTCAGACCTTTGTTATAGCCGATGTTACCACTCCTATCCTAGGAGCTGATTTTCTTAACAAATACGGTCTTTTAGTGGACATTAAAAACCGACGTCTTGTCGATCCACTAACTTCTCTATTTACTTTGGCTAAACTCTCCACTTCTCCAGCACCTTCTTTAACTTTGATCAACGATTCGGTCAATGTAGAAATTCTTGATTTACTCAAAAATTTCAAGGACTTAACGTCCAAAAATGATCTTGTTAAACATGTGAAACATAACGTAACTCACGTTATTGAAACACGTGGTCCTCCCGTTTCTTGTAAGTATCGTCGACTTGCTCCAGACAAATTGGCTATCGCAAAGGCAGAATTTAATCTTATGTTATCCCAAGGCATCTGCCGACCTTCTAACAGTCCTTGGGCTTCTCCTCTCCATCTCGCTAAAAAGAAGAACGGCGAGTGGAGACCTTGCGGTGACTACCGTGCTCTAAATAACATTACAATTCCGGATCAATATCCTATTCCTCATATTCAGGATTTTTCGCATCAACTACATGGATGCAAATTCTTCTCCACAATTGATCTCGTCCGCGCATATCATCAAATTCCTATTGATGAGCGCGATATTGCAAAAACTGCAATTTCAACTCCGTTCGGACTCTTCGAATTCGTTCGAATGACCTTCGGATTGCGAAATGCTGCGCAATCTTTCCAACGGTTTATGCATTCCCTTCTTCGAGACCTAAATTTCTGTTTCATCTACATAGATGACCTCCTAATTGCTTCTGAAACCTATGAGGAACACCTCAAACATCTTAGGACTGTTTTTGAGCGTCTTTCTGACGCTGGTCTCATTATCAACGTTGATAAATGCAACTTTGCTAAAACCAACGTTGACTTTCTTGGACATTCCATTGATTCAACTGGAATCAAACCTACTTCTGAACGTGTCGATGCTATCAACTGTTACGAACGTCCCGAAACAGTTATGCAACTCCGCCGTTTTCTTGGAATGATTAATTTCTACCGCAGATTCATTCCTCACGCTGGTGGCAATCAAGCCATCCTAAATGATTTTCTCAAAGGATCCAAAAAGAATGACAAACGCGTCATTCAATGGTCTGAAGACGCCATTCAAGCCTTCGATCTTTGCAAGCGGCAACTTAGTGAGGCTACAACTCTTTCTCACCCCTCACACTCTGCCCAACTTGCCGTTATGGTCGACGCTTCCGACAAGGCACTTGGCGCCGTTGTTCAACAAAAAATTAACGATTGTTGGACACCTCTTAGTTTCTTCTCTGTGCGACTCAATGAAACGCAACAGAAATACAGCGCTTATGATCGCGAACTCCTTGCAGCTTACTCTGCAATTAAACATTTCCGGTATCTCCTTGAAGGTAGAACCTTCACTCTTTTCACCGATCATAAGCCACTCATTTACGCTTTGTCGCAGAATCCTGCCAAAGCTAGTCCTCGCCAATTCCGTCATCTTGATTTTATCAGTCAATTTACGACTGATATTCGTCACATTTCTGGAATTGATAATGTAGTTGCCGACACACTTTCTCGTGTTGAGCAAATATCAATTCCAGAAAATATTAACTACGACGAAATTGCTGACGCTCAGTTCAACGATAACGAACTAAAGGAATTAGTGGACACTAGTCCCACACTTCAATTCCGTTCCTTTCCATTATCGTTTGGCAATTCTAGTGCCAAAACTATTTTGTGTGATACTTCTTCTGGTAATCCACGACCTTTTATTCCAAAGCAATTTCGTCAATCTGTTTTCGAAAGTCTCCATAATTTATCTCATCCAGGAGTCCACAGTTCTGTCAAGCTTCTTTCTGAAAAAGTCATTTGGCCATCCATTAAAAAGGATGTACGACAAATGGCACAGAACTGCCTGGCTTGCCAAAAGGCAAAAGTTTCTCGCCATACTCAATCTCCTTTAGGTAATTATCCTCAAACTTCTCATCGATTTTCCGAGATTCATATGGACATTATTGGTCCACTTCCTACCTCTGAGGACAAACGTTATTGTGTCACTATTATTGACCGTTATACTCGATGGCCTGAAGCCATTCCTATCTCGGATATTACAGCTGAAACGGTAGCATCAGCTCTTTACTCCAATTGGATCGCTCGCTTCGGAGTACCTTCAGTAATCGTCACTGATCAGGGCTCCCAATTCGAATCCAATCTCTTTAACGAGTTGTCAAAACTTATCGGTTTCGAACGTAAACGTACTACTAGTTACAATCCTAAATGTAACGGACTAATCGAACGTTGGCACCGAACTCTTAAATCCGCGATAATGGCCTACGACAGAACGGACTGGACACGAATTTTACCGTCAATACTACTTGGTTTACGAACCACTTTCCGTGAAGATTTCCAATCTTCATCGGCTGAACTTGTCTACGGTACTAACATACGTCTTCCAGGAGAATTCTTTAGCCAAAACTCTAACTCCACTCCACAATCTGATTTTGTTTCACAGTTGAAACAACATTTTACTCACCTTCGTCCATCTACTGCGTCAAGACACACTTCTCCTAATGTTTTCGTCTCCAAAAATCTCCAGTCTTGCTCGCATGTCTTCTTACGTACTGACTTAGTACGTAAAGCATTACAACCGCCATACGAAGGTCCTTTCAAAGTCATCAGTCGCGATGATAAAAATTTCGTTATTGACCGTAAAGGTCAACATATTCGAGTTTCCATCGACAGATTAAAACCTTGCTTTAGGGAACAATCTGAAGATGACTCATCTCAAAACTCACCTACTTCGAGTACTAATCTCAGTCGCGCAGACGAAAATTCGTCTTCTACAGATATTGTCCATTCTACTCCTTCGGACACATTCCAGTCTTCTCCTTCTACCTCCGCAGAAGCGAGGCAACGCGACGCTAAGGCAACTGTATCACCTAAAAGGGTTAGATTTAATCTCATTCCTCAAACACAGATATTCCATCCTGCATCTACAATTACGCGAGCAGGTAGAACCACTCGTACCCCTACTCGTTTCGTTCGTGCTCTAGCACAATAATTTTCTCTTTATATCGTCCCATCTTCGATGGCACTAGGGGGGGAGTATTGTGGCGAACATCAAAATTAAAACTTTTAAATTAAAATTTAGCATGCGATGTTTTATTGATTGAAATTTACAAAAAACAAATATAGTTTTTCAGCTCTTTTAAAATAACACACATGTTTTTTTTAATTCACTTTTAATTAAAAAAACTAACTTTTAATTCATTTCTTCTGATAAAAAAAGTTCCCTAAATTTGTTTTATATCTATTTCAATTTATTTAAAAAGTTATCTGAAATACAACTGTGTAAATGATATTGTTACAAAGAAATGAGAAATATTGTCAAATTGTTTGTGCATTAATAAAATTGTTCATTTCTAATATTTAATCACATTAGCTACAAACTGGTCTTTTCATTGATACAGTATTATCTATCAAGATTTTTAAAATAATTTTAACCAGTGAAATTTAATAAGAATGCAAATAAAGAAGCTAAAATTATTTCCTTACATTTATTAATATGTATTAAATATGCTACGTTGTTTGAATTGAACATACCTAACTTTTATTAAATATCTTATGTTGTTTGAAATTAAACATAAGTGGAGATTAATTTAAACAAAATTATCTGATTTAAAGCACTGATTTTTTATGAAGTTAATTAAGACGAAAATATAAGAAAATATTTTTAAAACCATTTGGAGGATCTCTATTAATAGGATAATACTATAGCGCGAACTACTAGCTATGTATTTTACTAGCTATATATTCTTCAGCTATAGTTTGTATGACATGATATTTTATTATTATTATAGGGAGTTATGCCATTATAAGTTTGTCAAAAAATAATGTCAAGTGTGTCAAAAAATGATTTCATTTATTTTTTTAGCCAATTTTTTGGAAAAAAAAATGTAGCTGTTTTTATGACGTAAATGTAATTTAAAATGAAATTGGACATGGAAATTTTTGAATTTGTTATAGTTTTTGAAATATTTTTGGAATTTTGAAAAAGTTTGTATTTTTGATTTTGTAATAATTTTTGCAATATTTTTAGAATTTTGGAAAAAGTTTGAATTTTTAAGAATTTTTGAAATATTATTGGAATTTAGAAAAAATTTAAATATTTTATTTTATTCTAATTTTTGGAATAATTTTGGAATTTTGAAAAAGTTTGATTTTATTTAATTTAACAATATTTTTGGAATTTTGATTATAATTTTCCGGCAACGTATTGATGTTTCGTGTTAGTTTTGTAATAAATTTTAAAACCTAGATAAAAAATACTTGTATTTTAACAAAGAGTTATGTTTGATATACATCGCTACCCAAAACTAAAAACCATGTCCTCATAAAAGCTTTTAGCCGAAAACTATATCAAAATCCTTAACCCAGATCGAAGTCTTGATATCTCAGAGCTGTGAGATTTCAGCCCCTCCATATTTTTCGAAATTGGTTTTTAAAACTAGAGACGACAGTTAAAAGAGAATGGACTTTTTGAAATATGAGCTGTTTAGTGACACTAGGCCCAAGGGACCATGTAGAACAATGGAATGAATTATAAACTTCCAACTAACATATGTACATCGATAAAAAACTATTTCTTCACTCACATTCAACAACATATGTCAACTTCACAAAAACATATACCACTAATTGAAAAACAGTTAATAAACGGAGTAAATTGGCAAAAACCTACCTATATATAGCGTTGAAATATGAGAAAAGATCCAAAAATGTGTGCAAACATATTATAAATTTTAAGTAAACCATTAAACTGAAATCCACTCGTTACCAAAATTCAATTTGGGCTCCATTTTGTAATATCATCATTTTCCTTATCACTATCTCATTGGTGAGATGAAAATTTTATGTTTGTCAGAGAATAAAACCGACAAAAAAATATATATATGAACAGAAAAACATGAATATGGTTTGATAAAAGGAAGTTCTTTTATATATTATTCGATAACAAATAACAAAAATCAATGAGATCTCCTAGTCAGTTTTTCTTTGCCCCTTCCCCTTAATATATTTTCTTTCAGCTTGGGATATAATAATAACTAAAAATAGTACATTATATATATATATATATATATATATATATATATATATATATATATATATATATATATATATATATATATATATATATATATATACATTTTCGTACATAACTATACATTTTACTCTCCTCATATATAAATCTAGTCAGTTTTTCGAGAGGGTGGTGATAATAACATTTTTGTTAAATTGATTTGAGTTGATGATGATAACAATAATATAGAATCTTGAATAGAATATTTTTGTGAAAATTGATGAAAATGGTATAGGTTATTGTTATGAAAATTCAATTTTGTTGATGGCATAATGGTTTTTGAAAATGGATCATGTGATATGAATATAAAATAAATAATACAGGAAAAGTAATAATATAGATGAAATGAAAACTTTTATGTGCCTATATAGGATATATCTGTTTATTTATTTCGTATAGTAAGCTATAGAAATATGTATTTTTAGACTGTTGTATAAGAAGATTCGGAGGAGCTGTAAATAAACTGTTGATCACTATATTAATTAGAGATATTGTACAACGGTATTTCAACAAGTTATGAGTTTTGTATAATTATGTAAATATTTCACTATGTAACTACATATGTGAATTTTCACCAGTGTCTATGTTACATAAAAAATCATATTCTCTTCGATATAGTGTTTCTATGAGAAAATTTTCTGAGCCGATAGCAAGTCTAACTTTACTAGCTTTAATTTACAACACGATGCCTATTGTCGGAACTTCATTATATTGAATAAGGTAGTTTTTGTATTTCCATTCAATTGAATTAAATTAAATTTATCTTTACAACTCAACATGTTTTTATCTCACGTACATCGTTTCAATTTAAAAAATGAAAATATGTTGCAAATTGAATAACCACCTTTTTCATTTTCCGTATACGATTTTCTTCTAGATTACGATTTTCTTGAAAGTCCCATTTTTCCTTGTGCGATTTTATTATTTTTTATTCTAAAAAAAATAAGGAAGTGATTCGTATTGAGATCTTGTTAAGGATTAATAAAATGAATGCACTAAAAGTAGATAGAAAAGATGTTATACATTAATATACGAAGGTATATGTGAATTACTAATATTTTTCGAAATCAAAAATAATGTCTACTCTTGAATACAACTCGGGTCTCTTAAATTTGCTCATTTCCCATGTTAATATTAAATTATACAAACTAAATTCTGGCATATAAGGTGCACAAAGTTCTTTTGAGATAAGTCATTTATATCAACATCTGGAAATAGTATAAATTGTTTTATTAAGCACTAACGTAAAATGTATATTGTGATGCGTATGATAGGTTTGACAAATATAGACGAATCATAAAAAACTATTATTAGTGCCGAATATAACAATATTGCTTTTTCTCCAGCTCCATAATTAATTAATTCGTTGATTAAAAAATTTGTTTAAAGTTTATATCATATTAAACGTGAGAGAATTAAACGTGATTAAATTTTAATAGCACTCATGTGCAATTCATTTTAAACCTGAAAATTCTATATGTGACTTTTATTGTGTTGGCGGTGGAAAGTGTTTTTAAGTATCGCCTCAAAAACAATAGAAAAATTTATGCGACGCTGATGCATAGGCTGACCTCACCACAGCTCTGGCTGGAAACAGGGTTCTGGATATATAGTGAGCTAATATCCGTCATATACTTTAATTAAAGGTTAACCAATGTTATAGATTTCGCGTAGTTCTAATTATAAAAATATTAAAGAAAGCAGCATTATCCCAACAAACATAAATTCTGTTGTACGAGAAAAAGTAAATAAAATTTTAACCGGAAGTTGGGATGCAGAACTGTTGTGAACCGTACTAAATGGTTATGTTCCAAGTTTCAACTAATTCGATTATCAGGTACAGGTGCTATTGAGATTTAAAATAACAGGTGGTCGAGACACCCCCCACCACTTTGTTCACTATCCCTTAAAAACTAATCAGTTCCTTGCCATACATATTTGCATCTTTTTCCAAAGTGCCATTGTCATGAAGCGCTGCTTCGTTGAACAGACAACGAAGTGGCATAGCAGGCCGCGCACCTAGCGAGGTTTTTAAGCCCCAAAACTAGCATCAGTAAGTGGGATCGAACAATATATACCTGCTGCTCCAGGACAAATAACCGGATTGTGCGCGTGACTCATGATAAAATAAACGGATAGTAAAAAAAAACAAGTGAACTGAGTAGACTCTGGCGACCCCCATACGTGAAACAAACCGCGATCACCACGTCCAGTCCCATAAGCCTTACACACTCACACGCTATCGCACGTCATCCACCCACACGACCCCACACACACACACACCTACTCACACACATATGCGCACATCCATGCCCATACGCGCCTTCACACTATGCGATACAGCCAAGCTACCATATTCAATCCAATAGGTTAGCTTGTTATCATTTTCATAACTGTGGATATTTACAATAGGAGATGTTCAACCAGTATACAGAATATTTTTATGGCAGAAACAAATTCAGGAAAAGAATATCAGATGACGAAAGATCTAGGGCTCGACGGCTTGAATATAATGACTAAAATTGATGGTTAACAAAAATTAGTGCTTGACTCCGTTGTGTGAGTGAATCGTGTTTTAACTTTTCGGTAACTGATTGTAATGCTTTCCATGTAGTATTTCGTACATCAGAACTTACTACAAGCTGTTCAACTGCTTCTACTTGTATGAACATACATGTATAACTCAGTCCATGAATCAATTAATGATGTCAATATATCTCCATGTTTTGTAATTGTTGTAACATTTCTACTAATATTGTTCCAAGCTTAATAAAAAAAATGTACCCAAATAAAAATTCTTCAAAAATAATATTGCAGTCATTTTTACATTGTAGTGTAGACGAACTATCGAATTGACAAAACATTATCCGTTGAGATGCCATAATTGGACTAAATATTTGCGTGATATCAATAGAATGGAGACATTCTTTTTCATCCGCAATATCTTCTTTTACTAATCTATTCGTTACTGCTGATTCACGAATTGCGTTTTTCATTCCATCGTCAAATTTACAATGAACAAAAACAATTGCTTGAGTGAATATTAATAAGTCATCCATTTTTAATTTTAATTATTTATATGTTTTTATCAATAAGTTTTGCAATAACTATGTAAAATTCCTGTTTAAATGGTTCCAATTGGATTCTGCCAGACACACGTGCATGCAACGAATCAACTCTCTCATACGTACCCACATCCACACAACCATATACACACACTCATACACCTACATACATATCCATAATTATTCATACACACACATTGAACAAAGTTAAAATATCAACCACCCCATAATGGCATCAGACTCCCATCTCCATCCCAAACCTGGCTACGATTTAGTCCATCATTTCACCTAACTGCTTGTTTCCGGTAAGATCGTTGCACCGACACATCCGGTGATTGTGGATGACAGCTTAGTTTAACGTATCTGCTTCCGATTGTATTGGGTGCTGATGTTCATAAAATACCTTGTCCCCTAAGCGGACAAATTCACGATCCGCTTGTCTCGGCAGATCTCGAGATCTGGACGCACTAAACTATTACCGCACAAATTTGCACACAATTCCGAATTTTAGCGAATAATTCAACAAATCATATAAATTTTCGCAATTAAATGGTAATAGTATTGTTCTCACTGTGTGAAAATAAATTGTTAATCAAAACTCAAGTCGATTTCATTAGTTTATTTTTTATCAACTTTATTCCTTCTATGACCAATGATTTAGTTGGTAAATTAGTTTAACATGACAAAATTATTTGATATAAGACGCTATATATCGCCAATTTTGATGACACTTTGGAAAAAGATGCAAATATGTATAGCAAGGAACTGATTAGTTTTTGAGCGATAGTGAACAAAGTGGTGGGGTGGTGTCCCATACACCTGTTTCTTGAAAGTTCAATAATATCTGTACCTGATAATGGAATTGGACGAAACTTGATACATACGCATTTAGTACGGTTCACAACAGCTCTGCATCACAACTTCCGGTTTTTCACTTCCGGTAAAACTTTTTTTTAATTTTTGAAGTTTTTTCAGTGTCCTTATGCACACTACAGCCTACAATAATGAAGTGATTATGATGAAACTTATGAAAAAGGTTTCAGTTAATGTGAGAAGATAATTATCATCTTTTGGAACAAATTGATCAAAGTGGCGGTGGGTCTATCATACAACTGCTGACTTTACACACTTTGTTTTTAAAGTTTGTTGGGAGCATGCAGACTTCATTCATTAATCAATTTTAATGACACTTTGAAAAAAGATGGAGACTTAAATGACAAAGAACTGATTAGTTTTTGGGCAATATTGGGATAAGTGGTGGGGGGTCTTCCTAACACCTGTTTACTGTGTCACAATTTTTTCAATATTTGTTGGGAGCACACAACATTCGTTCACGAATGAATTTTGATGGTGTTACGAAGCGGTTGACCAATCTCCGTAATTTTGAGTCGCCCAACTTTCTCACGTGCACTAATATATGAATTGAGTTCAATATATTGCTGCCCGTTTGCTTTAATGTCAACAACTTTTGAAATCGTTTTTTTCTTATTTTTTTTTGAATACCATTTCTTACATTCGTAATCATCTCTTACAATATTTTTTTCTCAAGTTTATTATGAAACAGATGTGCAGTCTCCTTAGTGGGTTTCATTATCGCTGAAGATAAAACGGCTACCAGATGATGTCTACCATTTTTTTTTGTTATCGTGTAAAACGACCGTTGTCCAACTATAAAAAAATTAAATTAATTATTTGTTTGAAATGAAATTTGATTATTATTATTGAGAATTATGGCATTTTAAGTTTGTCAAAAAAATGTTGTCAAGTGTGTCAAAAAATGATTTGATATATTTTTTAGCCAATTTTTTGGGAAAAAAAAATTTAGCTCTTTTATGACGTAAATGTAATTAAAAATGAAATTGGACATGGAAATTTTTGAATTTGTTACAGTTTTTGAAATATTTTTGGAATTTTGAAAAAAGTTTGTATTTTTGATTTGGTTATAATTTTTGCAATATTTTTAGAATTTTGGAAAAAGTTTTAATTTTTGATTTGTAAGAATTTTCGGAATATTTTAAGAATTTTGAAAAATTTAAAATTTTTGATTTTTTTTTTTTTTTTTTTTAATAAAATGTGTTGTGTAATAGGGTTTAGAATATGTGTCACAACTACACATAAATACCTTTTAAGACCTAGGTCTAGACCTGGGTCCCACAACAACTGGCGTTCTGAGGTGTAGATTAACGCTTTTTTTAAACATCTGTGGGTTGAAGCCACCTGAGACTAAGTGTTCCGGCAAACTATTCCATTTGTACGCAGTTCGGACAAAGAAGTCTCTCTGCGATCTGCCAGTATGACAGCGCGGGATCTTTACCGTTTCACTGGTTACGGCAGCCGATTTCCGAGTGGAACGGGGGTAAGAATAAGTTTGAGGCATGATGCCGCTGATTTCATCTGAGCACTGCTGATGACGATATTTGTAAAAAACAACGAGGTCAGCAACAGTGCGACGATGTTGTAGGGAATCAAGTTTTGATGTCAAAGTTCGATCACCTACAATTCGTATAGCTCGCTTTTGAACAGAGTCCAAGAGGGCCAAGATGGAAACAGAGGCAGCACCCCAAACTTGACAGCAGTACTCCATACAGGGACGAATATAGGACTTATAAACATGGAGCAATTGGTATGGAGTGAAAAATTTTTTGCATCTATTTAGGAGGCCGAGTTTTTTAGACGCGCTTTTTGCCATCGCCATTACATGATCGTTCCAGAGTAGGTCATTTGAAACTGTGACACCCAATAAACGAATGTTTTTACATTCACCTATTGGTTCATCACACATACTAAATAAAATATCTATGGGGAACTCGGTCTTTAATCTGGAAACAATCAACAGCTGTGTTTTGGTGGAGTTGAAATTGACAAGGTTTTGGTCACCCCAGTCGGCGACTTTATTCAGGTCTTTGTTCACGTTTATGGCAGCGTCTCTCCGGGCAGGATTAATTCGTTCGTGCATTTTACCTTTTGAAGGAAGGGGCTCGAACGACTTGTGCAGAGTACTATCATCTGCAAAACTATTTGCAAAACGATTTTATTATAATTTTTGGAATTTTGAAAAAGTTTGAATTTTTGATTTTGTAATAATTTTTGCAATATTTTTAGAATTTTGGAAAAGTTTGAATTTTTAAGAATTTTTGGATAATTATTGGAATTTAGAAAAAGTTTAAATATTTGATTTTATTCTAATTTTTGGAATGTTTTTGGAGTTTTGAAAAAAGTTTCAATTTTTGATTTTGTTATAATTTTTGCAATATTTTTGGAATTTTGAAAAATATAGAGTTTTTGGATCTTATATATATTTTTAGAATTTTGAAAAAAGTTTCAAGTTTTGATTTTGCAAGAATTTTAGGAATATTTTTAGAATTTGGAAAAATTTAAAATTTTTGATTTTATTATAATTTTTGGAATTATGAAAAAAGTTTCAATTTTTGATTTTGTAATGATTTTTGCAATATTTTTAGAATTTTGGAATAGTTTGAATTTTTAAGAATTTTTCGAATATTATTGGAATTTAGAAAAAGTTTAAATATTTGATTTTATTCTAATTTTTGGAAAATTTTTGGAATTTTGAAAAAAGTTTGATTTTATTTCATTATTAAAATATTTTTGGAATTTTGAAAGAAATATGAATTTGTGGAGAGGTTTTTGAGTAGTTTGCTGAGTATCTCATCTTTTCACTAAATTGTGTTAATTTATGATCTGTTTCTAATTTTCCGGCAACGTGTTGAAGTTTCGTGTTAGTTTTGTAACAAATTTTTAAGCAGAGATAAAAAATACTTGTACTGTAACAAAGAGTTATGTTTGATATACATTGCTGCCCAAAACTAAAAACCATGTCCTCATAAGTTTTTTGCCGAAAACTATATCAAAATCCTTAACCCAGACCGAAGTCTTGATATCTCAGAGCTGTGAGATTTCAGCCCCTCCATATTGTATTTCTTTCAAATCCAAAAATAATTTGTAAATCAAATAAATTTTTGGTTTTTTCAAATAATTTTTTTTATGATATAGATAATTTTTTTTAAGATATACGATCTAATATAAAACAGTTTTTGAAGGAGGAAATACAGGTTTTGAAGGAGGACAAAACTGCAAGCTGCATGGGAAGGACCTTATAGCATTATAATCAAGTTGAATGACGTGGTTTATAGAATTAGAAAAGTCCATCGAGATAAGGCAAAAGTGGTACATTTGGAAAGGTTGGCCTTATACAAAGGAGATTTAGATCCTGTTCGGGACCAACAGGCTTAAGTGGTTAGTATTGTTACGGTTATAACAAAATTATATCGAAATACAACGTAGAACTCAATTGAATTGAACATAAATGAAACACCCTATAGCATCTTCATAACGATGATCATTGATTGATGATCAACAAAACAAAACAAAATATAATAACAATCTAATGAAATGAATATGATTGTTGTTGTATTAACAGTTAAGGAACAGTAAAAAATTATTTCTTATTTTAACAAATAGAATGTTCCGGACTAAAGATGTTAGACTTTCCTAGATTGTACGGAATTTAGTATTTAAGCAGGTATTTTAGGCAGAATGAAATTAAATGTAAACAAAACGTTGTGCCGTGCATATAAAATCGTGTGAACAGAAGTTATTTTGAAATTAGTTTTTGTAAATAAAGATTTAAGGGTTATTAAGTAGAAATAATTTGTGTAATGGAAACTGTGAACTGGAAATTTCTAGAATCAACCGTTGGAGTTTCGAAGCTGTTGGAAGAATATTCTTGATAGGAATATTGTAGTTCTACTGTTCTGGAACAATTAAGGTGTGGAATACTTAATAAAACCTGGTGTATTTGCTTACTAATCAGTGATCGAACTCAGAAAGACATTGGGAATTGCGTTTATCGAATTGAGAGTTAGGCCAATTCGAAGTAAGGTAAGAAAAACGTAACAATATGTCATATTTTTTTCCTTAATTTCTATTTCATGACGTACCGGCATACTATTGAATATTCCACAATGCTTCGGTTATTATAAGTAACCAGTAACTCTGCACCAAACAAATATTTTCAATTTCATCAGTTTTTTGTTACAAAATATATTTAATCACACCAAATATCCACATTTAAAATAAAAAACACTATCCCTTCATTAAAATTTAAATTAAATAATTTTGTTGTTGTTGCCAATTTATTTTTCTCTGCTTCCTTGAAAGCAACAAAAGCTAAATATAAATTTTCATTAAGTTAAGTTTTCCCACTTCAAAATGAAGTGATCATTCTAATGTTTGAAGTGCTTTTGTTATTTTAAATGAAGAGGGCGTTAAAATTTTTGTTTTAATTTTGAAGAATCTTGATGCATAACGTTTTTGATTGAGAGTTGTAAAAATGAGCAGCCACCTAAATAATTTATTTGTCATTTTGTGGAACTATAAATATTATTTTGGTTATATATATTTAAATTTAAATAAATATGATTTATGAATTGGTTATTGTTATTGATCTGTTATATTTGATTAGTTTATATGGGCAGAGACAATATCATGTTTTTTTTTCTCTGTACATGTATATAAACATGTACACCAAGAGATTGTTACACTACCATGAAGCAGACAGCAATTGAAAACAATTAATATTTACAATAAACGTTTTAATAATGATGATGGTTTTATTTATTATATTATTTATCTTTTAAGAAATGATTTTATTTGTCTTTTAAAAAAGACATATTTTTCACCTGGAGCATTATGAGCTTAATCTATATCGAAATGGTAGACTTATAACAATCTTCTTCGTTTTTGCAGATCGAAAGAAAAGAAAAATAAAAACAACCAGCCTCATTGTTTGGGAAGGACTATATCATAGCATTATAATAAATTGAACAACATTAAGCTGTGTTACCGCGTTTCTTTTATTAAAACTCGACCATCTTTCCGACAAAGCATTTACATTTATGAATTTGTCTAATATTTTTTATCCGTATGCGTAGTTTCGTTTTGTCGATTAAAACCCAAGATCCTATACAAAAATGCAAAACTGGTCCAGTAATGGTCCAGCAAACCCAAGATCCCATACAAAAATGCACCACTGGTCCAGCAATGGTCCATTATACTGGCGACCAGTAAGGCAAGAATGGCCGAGTACTGGCGACCAGTAAGGCAAGAATGGCCGAGTACTGACGACCATGATGAATAAGTATATTATAGATAAACATATACTTTACATGAAGATCAAATCAATTTTGCCTGAACCATCATTCTTTTGCGGTTCACATACACAGTTAAAAAAAAATTGAATATATAATGCAAATTGCTACACATATAGGTCCTACGGAAGTTTCCATTACAAAACAATACAAAGCTTGCTATATAAAGTTAAACTAATGCTCTTTGCATCAATATTTAACAGAGTACTTGGAGTAAAATAAAAAAGGGTGTTGTTTAAAAATGTCTGTTATTTGCATTAAAAAAATTACACGCAACTTTTTTTTTTAGTATGACATTTTAATGCAAATTACATCATAATTTCGAGATACTTTGATTATTACGCACCTGCCTAAATTAATCAAATTAACATAAAATTACAACGGAAAAAATTTAAACATACATACCACCTTAATCACTATTATTATAGACTTTCAGTTGAGAAGCGATAACTAAAACATACATGAAACGATTTTAACTATATATTTCTAAAATGGATAATACTCTAGTTGTTAGCGCCTCTGACTGGCAGTGGACTGTATTAAGTTGATTTTTGATTTGATGATCGATGTTACAAAATAAAGTCAGAGGCCTGACAAGCTGGATAGCACAACGATGATAGGTGATCTTGAACTAACGCGTGCCTACACAAGAGCACACCTTGAAGAATATGCTGATTATTATATACGTGCCTAGACAAAAGCGCGTTCTTGACGACTATGCAAACTGGAACTAATGTTGGTTCAATATATATACGTGCCTACACAAAAGCACGTTCTCGATGAATATGTAGACTGGAGTAATTATTGATTTAATATATGTACGTGCCTACACAAAAGCACGTTCTCGATGAATATGTAGACTGGAGTAATTATCACTTTAATATATGTACGTGCCTACACAAACGCACGTTCTCGATGAATATGCAGACTAGAGTAATTATTGATTTAATATATGTACGTGCCTACACAAGAGCACGTTCTCGATGAATATGCAGACTGGAATAATTATTGATTTAATATATATACGTGCCTACACAAAGGCACGATCTCGATGAATATGAAGACTAGAGTAATTATTGATTTAATGCATGTACGTGCCTACACAAAAGCACGTTCTCGATGAATATGTAGACTGGAGTAATTATTGATTTAATACATGTACGTGCCTACACAAAAACACGTTCTCGATGAATATGTAGACTGGAGTAATTATCAATTTAATATATGTACGTGCCTACACAAACGCACGTTCTCGATGAATATGCAGACTAGAGTAATTATTGATTTAATATATGTACGTGCCTACACAAGAGCACGTTCTCGATGAATATGCAGACTGGAATAATTATTGATTTAATATATATACGTGCCTACACAAAGGCACGATCTCGATGAATATGAAGACTAGAGTAATTATTGATTTAATGCATGTACGTGCCTACACAAAAGCACGTTCTCGATGAATATGTAGACTGGACTACTTATTGATTTAATACATGTACGTGCCTACACAAAAGCACGTTCTCGATGAATTGAATATATATACGTGCCTACACAAACGCACGTTCTCGATGAATATGTAGACTGGAGTAATTATTGATTTAATATATGTACGTGCCTACACAGGTTCAATGGATATTCCTTTCTAATTAAACCTCCCTCGTTGATCTGCAGGCTGTTGTCGCTTGTTGTAGATAATTCTGATTCTTCTGAATAATTTTATTTTCATATGCGACTCCACAATAACCGCCAAAAATGTAAACCAAAAGAAAAATATGACTGTTATACTGCCAAGCGGTTGTAAATTTTTAGTTTTTATGTACGTACCTTATTCCTGGCACGTTTTTATATATAAATTTACGTGCCAGGTTCCAAATCACAGCGTTATGAAAAACTGTTCAGCGTTGTTGTTGTCACCATAATATAGTTTTATTTTTAGTTTAACATTTCACTGATGAAATAATTCAACTCAACTTTTAAAATTTGTTTTAAACTTTATTTGAAAATGCGTAAAATATTTATACACAATATTCTGAATTTAATCTTATTTAATTAAAAAACACATTGAATTTTCTAGCAAGTTCGATCAACTTGACAAGAAGACTAAAAAACGAAGAAGAGAGGCCCCGTCTCAAAAATCACCAATTAAATAACAAAACCAATCCAACCTTTTCCCGCTAGCAGCGCCAACATCAACTATTGGAATTAATTCGAAGAAAACTGCATTATCGGCGCGTGAAAATTATTTGATGTTGACTGCTACATCGACAAAAGTTTGTTATGTTTAAATGTCAGAATGACATACTCAACCAAAACAAACAACAAACCCAAGGTTAGTTAAATAAATTTTGAATTTTAATTATTTGTTTGAATAAAATTGAATTTGATTTCTTTTCAGATTAGTGATTGATTTGCCTGTCGTGATTTTTGGGACGTATGAGCGCATTAAATTAAGTTTTATTTTAACAAACATTGATAAATATTAATTAAATGATTTTGTTTTCCTTTTTTCAGACTAAAACTAGCAGCCGCAACAGTAATGACTGGAACAGCATCGCCGAGAATACTTTGACGAAGGACAGTGCTAAGTATTTATGAATATGACCTTTTCGACTATTATTATTGTTTTTTTTATTTTTAGGCAAATCTGTCCATCGTCAACATATTCCCGCCTTTGAAAAATAGGTTTATTTAAATTATATAAGCTATCACTTGGCTAAAACTACTAACCTGATTGGTTATTTATAAATTCAGAAATTTAACAAATTGGACTGATTATCCTAAGAGTGTCACATGAACACTTGTAGTTTTAGTTTCAGAATAACTTTAATTCGGCTAATTATAATAATTTTAATTCAGATAATTGTATGCTAGCTAATTTTAATTCAGAAAATTTTGTTACTAAAAATAGGTTTTATACTTATTCTATTTTTTAAACAATTATTCTTGATAGAAAGATATTAGTTATATGTAATTAAATCTTCTAACAATTATTGATTTAATTAGTTATTATTTTTTATTTAAACACAAAAAACATGAGTTTTTTTTGTTTACTAAAATGAATTTTTTGAATAAATATATTAACAACAATTGCTGGAATAACATGTATTTTTTTCTTTATTTAATAATGAGCATAAAACATCAAAAAGGATGCCAGCTATGACAAGATGTGAAGTTCACCGGTTCGCATTACCGTAAGTATCAGTGGACTTTCCGCCGTTGAGGTTGGTTGAATATTATCCAAGAGTTGACGCTAGACAGTTAAACAGGTACTGACCTTATGGACCCGATATAAAATGACAACGACTCAAGTGGAAATGACGTTGTGAAGTGCTGGTACATGAGTAACGCGAATTGAGTACGGATTGGATCTAACTACCAATAGGCTCTGGTTCCCGAGTGGAACAATAGATGACGTTAATTAAAACGATGAACATTCAGATCATAAAAACCGTAGACTCGTATATATTTTCGAAGACGAGTCAAAACGATGGTATTGATGAAAATGAAAAATTTTTTTTTTTTTGATAAATATGAATTAAAGCAGAATCATGAAGAAGACCAAAATGTTTAATGAAAACCAGAAGGTTTAATCATTGAGTATGCATAGCAACCGAAGATAAATGATTAACTCTGGATTATGCAGAGCATTGACGAAGACTAAATGTTTAATGATTGAGTGTGCGTAGCAACCGAAGAAATGAGTAATTAAACCTGGATTATGCAGAGCATTGACGAATATCAAATGTTCAATCATTGAGTGTGCATAGCAACCGAAGACGAAAACAAATAATTGAACATTGATTATGCAAAGCATTGACGAAGACTAAAGGTTTAATCATTGAGTGTGCGTAGCAACCGAAGAGAAAATAAAAATTAAACATTAATTATGCAAAGCATTGAAGACGACTAAACGGATAATCATGCTGATTATGCCGAGCATCAATGAAACTGAAGGTTTGATCACATTTTATAACATGTTGACGAGACTGATACCAAGAACATAATGGAACTATGATGCAATAGTTTGCCCAATTCTACTGATCTAGTTGTAAACCGACGATAATAAGTAACAGCCGATCGAGGTTGTAAATTCTTGATCGCGTTGCACTTTGAATTGTCTTTCGACCTTTAGATTTCTTATGTCAGTTTTAGTGATTTTAAGTTCACAACTCTTTTGCACTGTGAAGACTCGAACCAATATTTTCGTTGGTTAAATTCTCTTCACGAAAACATGACGAAAGTGTTGGTGACGTGAGAATGCTCTTCACAAATAAATGACACTTTCGTTAGTGGTTCCGTGAGAATGCTCTTCACAAATAAATGACACTTTCGTTAGTGGTTCCGTGAGAATGCTCTTCACAAATAAATGACACTTTCGTTAGTGGTTCCGTGAGAATGCTCTTCACAAATGAATGACACTTTCGTTAGTGGTTCCGTGAGAATGCTCTTCACAAATAAATGACACTTTCGTTAGTGGTTCCGTGAGAATGCTCTTCACAAATAAATGACACTTTCGTTAGTGGTTCCGTGAGAATGCTCTTCACAAATAAATAAATATGACGTTACGAAGTGATGTGAAAATGAAATCTAAGTCTCTGTTTATTATACAGACGAAGATGACAAATGATTAGGCTGGTTGGAATAAATTTGGATGATATTATTAATTAGCATTAGAATTAATTGATCCAACTTCATTGGGTTGAACGATTAATTGGCACAAGGTCATCTGATAACAATGACCTATGTGTAAATATGTTTTTGTCGTTTGTATTCGATACGTGAAAAGAAATTAGACAATCTTTGTCTATGCGGTCAACAATTGTAACAACTTGTTCCTAGCAACAACTGTAGTTGTTTGCCGAATTGACAAGGTTTGATTAGCTGCAGGATTTAAAACATAAACAACTCATCGCTACTTACTTTGTAAGTGGGGAGAGTTTAAAAATTCTGTTAGTGATATGGTGTATGTGACATCAACAAAATAGAAACAAACTCCTATTGGATGCACATGTAATGACATAGGTTTGGTGGTTCACTTATAACAAAGTATCATCAAGTTAGTAGACGGAAAATACGAATGATTTTAGTCGAGGTTATATTAAACCGTTTTGATGATGGTACATCTGAACGCAAGTTATGTAACGACGAGCATGTTACTTAGTATCGCCTTCGTCGACCTTGTTTTCGTCATGAATTGGTAGAACACTTATACGATTGACAGCTCTTTTTAATTCTGACAGTGCTGTCTTGACTGTAACCACACGAGTGATCCCGTCTTGTCCAGGATGTAACGCTGTTATGCGACCTAAATTCCATTTTAATGGTGGTACATTATCGTCTTGGAGGATAACTAACGACCCTACTTGGAAGTTATGTGAGCCCTGACGCCACTTGTGTCGTCGTTGGAGTTCCGATAAGTATTCTTTGTGCCATCTTTCCCAAAATTGATGTAAATTTTGTTGGATTCGTTGCAAGCGTGACAACCGGTTTCTGGACAAATCAATTAATGATGGTTCTGGGATTGATGTCAAAGGAGCACCGATAATAAAATGACCAGGTGAGAGAGCGGTCAAGTCTAATGGATCACTAGATAAGGGCGTAAGAGGTCGAGAATTAAGACATGCTTCGATTTGTGAAATCAGTGTAAGGAGTTCTTCCACAGTAAGGGCTGCATTGCCAACTGCACGTTTGAAATGATGCTTAGCACTTTTGATCGCAGCCTCCCATAAACCCCCAAAATGCGGAGACCGTGGAGGAATGGTCTTCCATTCTATTTCATTTTCGGAGCAGAATTTTAAGCTGGTGTCTTGAAATGATTGAGAAAGAAACAACGTTTTAAGCTCCTTCAGTTCCGAACGTGATCCGACGAAATTGGTGGCATTGTCCGAATAGATGCGAATGCATATCCCGCGTCGAGCAATAAACCTTCGTAAGCAAGCCAAAAAGGATTCAGTTGAGGCGCTCATCACAAGTTCCAAATGCACTGCTTTGGTGGTGAAACAGACAAAGAGACAAATGTAGCATTTAATTCTTGTTCTGGCTTTATTGGTTTGGATATATGAAAATGGCCCACAGAAATCTACTCCGACGATGAGAAATGGACGCTCCACGGATTTCACTCTATCAGATGGCAACTCACCCATTACTTGATTGCGTAATTGCGGTTTTATTCGATGACAACGAACACATTGATGGACGATTGTCCTGCATAAGTTGCGCCCACCAGTTATCCAATATTGCAAGCGAAGGTTATATAAAAGTGATTGAGGCCCAGCGTGTAGCAATTTTTGGTGCTCATGTCGAACGATTAATACACTGAAGGGATGATTACCAGGTAGTAGGATCGGATGTTTCTGATCCTCTGAAATCATTGCGTTATTCAGACGACCGCCGACTCTTAATATACCGTCTTTATCTAAGAATATCGCGAGAGATCGAAGTGAACTGCTAGGTGAACAATACTTGGTCTTTTTAATGCACCGAATGTCGTCACTAAAATTACTTCGTTGAACCATTCGGATCAAACACAGTGTAGCATTTTTAATATCGTTAGGTAATAGAAAAATGGACGCATTATCTTTTCGAATATCTCTATGTCTTGCATTGTCAGTAAAACGAATCATATAGGCAACAACTCGAATTAGCCTTGTGAGAGACGAAAATCGAACAAAAAGAGAGTTATCATCTGTTGTAGAGTGGACTAAACCACGATCGTTGGTTTTACGCACCTCCAAGTGCACAAATTCATCTGGTAGATTGATGTCATGTGAGATTGCCCAGGCTGACGAATGGCTCTTCAAGAACTCGGGTCCTATCCACCAAAGTGATGCCGCAGAGAATGACGAAGGCATAAGTCCTCGAGACGCTAAGTCCGCTGGGTTTTCAGCTGTAGGAACGTAATACCAATCATTAGCTGACGTAAGTTCTTGAATCCTTGAAAGACGATTTGCTACAAATACTGCATATTTTGATGGCTCTGACTTAATTCGATGCAACGTGATTTGTGAATCTGTCCAAAGGTATACCGCACTAAAATTCATTTTCAAGACAGACGTAACCTTCTGAGTTAATTCTGATAAGAGTACTGCTGCGCACAGTTCCAACCGTGGGATCGTCTCCTTCTTCAACGGTGACACTCTTGTTTTCGCACAAATGAGATTTACTTGATATTGGTTTGTTGAGGAGATAGTTCGAGTATACAAGGCACACCCGTATGCTCGCTCGGAGGCGTCGCAAAACCCATGCAGTTCGATCTGATCAGCAACGGGGGACGTAATTAACCGAGGAATGTTGATCCGTTGCAATGCATTTAATTCCTGTTTGAAATTAGACCAGGTTTGCGCGATATGAAGTGGTAAGGGATCATCCCAGCCCAGAGCTTGAAGTTTCCAGATGGCTTGCATTATGAGTTTTCCGGTGACAACAATTGGAGCACAAATACCCATTGGATCAAAAATCTGGCACAATTCCGATAGTAGCGTGCGCTTGGTACAAAGAGCAGCAGTAGAGGGTAGGTCAAATACCATTTCGAACTGGTCAGATTTCGTATTCCACATGACTCCCAATAAAATGGTAACGGTTGTTGCGTCGTGATCTTGTGATGATAGTTGCTTCATATTAGAGACAAACTTTCGTAGTTCGAAGCCACCACGAGCTAGAAGTTCAATTAACTCTGTCTTCAGTTGGCTGGCCTCTGACATGGTTGATGCTCCTGTTAGTACATCATCCACATAAAAGTCATTATCGAGAATTTTACATGCTTCTGGATATTTGACACGTTCGTCATTGGCAAGCTGGTGTAGCGTCCGAGTGGCCAAAAATGGGGCACTTGCAGTTCCGTATGTGACAGTGGCGAGCCTGAAGATTTGAAGACGTTCGGAAGGGTTCCTACGCCAAAATACTCGTTGAAGGTCTTGTTGGTCTTCTCGAATTCTGATCTGCCGATACATCTTAGCGATGTCAGCACTGAATGCAACGATATGTTTCCGGAAGCGAAGCATTATGGACACGAGATCCTGTTGAATTGTGGGGCCTACCATCAGACAATCGTTCAGAGAGACAAGAGACGAAGATTTAGCGGACGCATTGAATACTACGCGCAACTTGGTAGTCTCACTTTGATCCTTTATAACGTAATGATGTGGCAAATAGAAATTGCAGTTACCTCTGTCGTTTAGTGCAGCGGTCATATGTCCCAACAGATGGTATTCATTCATAAAATCTTGATATTGAGCGTAGATTTCAGGTTTTCCCTGCAAACGAGTTTCTAGGGCATAAAACTGACGACGCGCTGACAGGTCGGATGAACCTAGTTGGTTCAATTTTGGATTTGTAGGAAGTGCGACGGTGTACCGGCCATCTACAGATCTCTCGACATTTTCCTTGAAATGAGATTCACAAGAAATTTCTTCTTTAGACCACACAGGTTTAGACGATACTGATTCCAATTCCCAAAACCGTTTTAGTTGAGCTTCGAGGGATTGAATGCTGCACAAAGCTATATGAGACTGAGACTGAGTCTTTGCAGTATGTGAAAGGTTCGTCTTACCACTAACCACGTAACCCAATTCAGATTCGTAAAATGGAGGTAAGTCGCGATGAAGTTGAATTGATGACCCCTTGAAAAGACAATGATAAATCTCAGCACCCAACAGGATGTCGATTCGATTTGGTACATTAAAGTGAGGGTCGGCCAATTTTATATGATCAGGTAAGGTTAGCTTGGGAAGCATAACTCTTGTAGAAGGTATTTCATGGGTAATGGTGGGGAGAACATAACATTTTAACGTCGTAGCAAAGGTCGAGACACACGAAGAGATTTTTAAATAGATTTTGTGTCTGATCAATGTTTGTGATCCAGCAATACCGGTAATAGTTTTAGATGTGACGTGTTTACGTGCCTGTAATAATTTGCATGTTTGTGTAGTAACAAAATTCATTGTTGAGCCGCTGTCTAATAGAGCTCTGCATAGGAGTTGGATGCCATCATTAACTGATGCTCGTACTAAAGCAGTGCCGATAAGAATGACCTTGCTGAACTTGGTTGATGTAGTCTCTGATGAGACCTTCAGACTGGTTCCCGCAGCACACGTCGCTTCACTGCAATCATTATTGAGTGACTGAAATTCGGAACAGTTAGCTACAACTGGTTGCAGTTTAACCTCCGGCAATTGACTGCTGCGTTCGAAATGTAATAATGTATGGTGTTTGAGTGCGCACGTTTGACACGGCGGTTGACGACATTCACTAAGAGGATGACGATCTCGTAAACAATTTCCACAAAGACGGCGATTCTTGATAAAATCATATCTGGATCTTGGCGTGAATTTAGTGCTGGAGAATTCTGGACAATGAGCCAACAAATGGTTTCCCAAGCAACAACTACATTTTTCGGATGAACTTGCCGGCGGTGCATGAGTGACATTTAGAGTGACTGGTTTGTATGACTTATTCACTCGAGAATGAGTGTGAGCTGATGTAGATGCTAATGTCTCGAGCACTCTCACTCGGTTACGCAACAGTTGGATTAATTCGTCAAACCGAAGCAAATCATTTGGCTTGGTGTGTTTTACCACATGGACCCTAGATGCCGTGTCCAATCGTTGAATCAGGTGGTGAACTAGAATTAAATCCCATTCAGAAACAGCTACCTTTAGGGATTTTAATGCATTATAATGTTTGAAGATCTTCTCAACAAACATTTGGAGAGCTTTAGCTGAGTGCTCCTGAGGAGTTCGGGCGTCATAGAGTTCCCGGGTATGGTGCCGTTGAATCGAAATTTCGTTATTATATTTGTCGCACAATAATTTCCAAGCTACAGTGTAGTTGGCCGCAGTTACGGGAAGACTCTCGATTAGTGCAAACGCAGACCCTGCTCGAATACTTGAGATTAAATATAAGAACTTAACTGTTTCATCTAAAACCTTCGAGTGGATTAAATCAAGAAAAATGTCGCGAAACGATAACCACTCCGATTCCAAACCACTAAAGAACGGCAGTGTAAGCTCTGGAAGTCTAACTCCGGCAGAGACATTGGTAGTAGGATTTAACTCATGCTGAGACGTATTGTGAAATGAGGTTGACAGAGAACTGTCTTCCGACTTTTTGAGGTCATGCAATTTGTCTCTCAACACGATCTCTAACTTACTATACTCTTCCTCAAAGCCAGAGCGATCAGGAGTAGCAAATTCATCTAATATCTCAATTTTTGACTGGACACCGTCATACTTGTCGTAAACACGTTGAAGCCGACTAAGAAGAACTTCGACTGCTCCAAATGACTCAGCAGTTGGAACTTGGGTCTTAAAATTGGTCAATTGGCCCTTGAATGCAGCTCGCTGCTTTTTGAGGAGTTCTAATTCAGCCATAATGCTGGTTGGAATATAGCGCTAAGGAGAGTAAATGAGACAGTGAGTAGATTTCGGACTCGGATTTAAACTGGTTTTAAAATACAAATTGACAATGTTTGAAGCACGTACTGTGAACTTGGTTTAACCCCTCACCGACGACAAAAAGACCATTGATACCCACCACTACGCCAAGATGCAAAGGTGTATCGGTTTTTATATCAAAAATGATTGTAATATACAACTTTTGAAAGTAATATTAAAGATTGTTTGAAAAACACTAATTTTGTGGACAATCAATATTAAGAAGTTGTTTTTTTTTTTTTTAAATAAACCTTTTGTGTAAAATTGTTAAATTTAATAATTGATTAACTTTTTGTGTTTAATTTGAGATAACTAGCAATTATATTCAAGGAGTATGTGAATAATTTAATAACTAAGGCTAAAAACTACTTTTCTTAAAAAATACCTGGTACTACATTCGGTGCTGGACTATAGTTTTGGTTTGTGACCAGATTCCTGACGATGATGTTCCTGTTCTGGCGTAAAATCCGGCTCGAAGGACCAAAATGTTAGCGCCTCTGACTGGCAGTGGACTGTATTAAGTTGATTTTTGATTTGATGATCGATGTTACAAAATAAAGTCAGAGGCCTGACAAGCTGGATAGCACAACGATGATAGGTGATCTTGAACTAACGCGTGCCTACACAAGAGCACACCTTGAAGAATATGCTGATTATTATATACGTGCCTAGACAAAAGCGCGTTCTTGACGACTATGCAAACTGGAACTAATGTTGGTTCAATATATATACGTGCCTACACAAAAGCACGTTCTCGATGAATATGTAGACTGGAGTAATTATTGATTTAATATATGTACGTGCCTACACAAAAGCACGTTCTCGATGAATATGTAGACTGGAGTAATTATCACTTTAATATATGTACGTGCCTACACAAACGCACGTTCTCGATGAATATGCAGACTAGAGTAATTATTGATTTAATATATGTACGTGCCTACACAAGAGCACGTTCTCGATGAATATGCAGACTGGAATAATTATTGATTTAATATATATACGTGCCTACACAAAGGCACGATCTCGATGAATATGAAGACTAGAGTAATTATTGATTTAATGCATGTACGTGCCTACACAAAAGCACGTTCTCGATGAATATGTAGACTGGAGTAATTATTGATTTAATACATGTACGTGCCTACACAAAAACACGTTCTCGATGAATATGTAGACTGGAGTAATTATCAATTTAATATATGTACGTGCCTACACAAACGCACGTTCTCGATGAATATGCAGACTAGAGTAATTATTGATTTAATATATGTACGTGCCTACACAAGAGCACGTTCTCGATGAATATGCAGACTGGAATAATTATTGATTTAATATATATACGTGCCTACACAAAGGCACGATCTCGATGAATATGAAGACTAGAGTAATTATTGATTTAATGCATGTACGTGCCTACACAAAAGCACGTTCTCGATGAATATGTAGACTGGACTACTTATTGATTTAATACATGTACGTGCCTACACAAAAGCACGTTCTCGATGAATTGAATATATATACGTGCCTACACAAACGCACGTTCTCGATGAATATGTAGACTGGAGTAATTATTGATTTAATATATGTACGTGCCTACACAGGTTCAATGGATATTCCTTTCTAATTAAACCTCCCTCGTTGATCTGCAGGCTGTTGTCGCTTGTTGTAGATAATTCTGATTCTTCTGAATAATTTTATTTTCATATGCGACTCCACAATAACCGCCAAAAATGTAAACCAAAAGAAAAATATGACTGTTATACTGCCAAGCGGTTGTAAATTTTTAGTTTTTATGTACGTACCTTATTCCTGGCACGTTTTTATATATAAATTTACGTGCCAGGTTCCAAATCACAGCGTTATGAAAAACTGTTCAGCGTTGTTGTTGTCACCATAATATAGTTTTATTTTTAGTTTAACATTTCACTGATGAAATAATTCAACTCAACTTTTAAAATTTGTTTTAAACTTTATTTGAAAATGCGTAAAATATTTATACACAATATTCTGAATTTAATCTTATTTAATTAAAAAACACATTGAATTTTCTAGCAAGTTCGATCAACTTGACAAGAAGACTAAAAAACGAAGAAGAGAGGCCCCGTCTCAAAAATCACCAATTAAATAACAAAACCAATCCAACCTTTTCCCGCTAGCAGCGCCAACATCAACTATTGGAATTAATTCGAAGAAAACTGCATTATCGGCGCGTGAAAATTATTTGATGTTGACTGCTACATCGACAAAAGTTTGTTATGTTTAAATGTCAGAATGACATACTCAACCAAAACAAACAACAAACCCAAGGTTAGTTAAATAAATTTTGAATTTTAATTATTTGTTTGAATAAAATTGAATTTGATTTCTTTTCAGATTAGTGATTGATTTGCCTGTCGTGATTTTTGGGACGTATGAGCGCATTAAATTAAGTTTTATTTTAACAAACATTGATAAATATTAATTAAATGATTTTGTTTTCCTTTTTTCAGACTAAAACTAGCAGCCGCAACAGTAATGACTGGAACAGCATCGCCGAGAATACTTTGACGAAGGACAGTGCTAAGTATTTATGAATATGACCTTTTCGACTATTATTATTGTTTTTTTTATTTTTAGGCAAATCTGTCCATCGTCAACACTAGTGAATTTTAAAATTTCATTAATGTATTAAATTGTAGCAAGGTGCATTAAAACTTCTAGCTGTTCTATAGAAATAGATTATGATGCAAGCGTCGTTTTAAATTTTATAGAAATGCATTGAAATTAGGTTTAATGCAACATTTACTTTACAATTCAATAATAACCTGCAACGCATAGCTCCTATTGCAAGACTTGCTTTAAATATTGCAATTACTTTTTCAACTGTGTATAACAAAGTATATAGAACTGTAGCGTTTCAGCGGTACTTTTTTAACAGAGTCTCGCATCTTTAGAATTCTTCACCTACGGGTGTTCTCAGATAATTTTATGAAATTTCTCAGAGGAACGGCAGTTTGAATCCTAATCCTATAAGTTGGCATAATATGGTATCTTCGGCTATTTAGATACGTTAATTTATAATTTATTTTGAAGAAATCTAAGGAAATGCCCCAAATCCAGTCTTCAGGGGTTAATATGAAAGATCTTTATTTCAAACCCAAAATTGTCCAAAAATTTTTAAGAGTGTTGAATATTAACAAAGCCGCCGGTCTAGACAACATTCCTCCTATTATTCTAAAAACATTTTCAAAAGAACTTGCACATACTTTTACCAAAATTTTCTACAAATCCTATAAATCTGGTATTTTCTTTTCATGCTGGAAGCTGGCCAATGTACAGCCCCACCCCTTTTATGACCAATCGAATTTGGCATTCCAACCTGATCAACATGCTGGTTTCGTACGGATTTCATCTCGCAGTCGTAAAACTGATTCAAAATTTTCTTATACCAACAACGCGGAATTGGTCTATATACACATACCTCAATAAACAAAATTTCATACAGACAAACTCAATGCCTGGTACTCTGAAAGACCCACAACCAGTTGGTTCAAATAACGCATTGATTGAGCTGCAAAAACGTTTTATTGATGATTTAGCTTTAATTCATAGTTTTTTGAGCTAATAGGAAAGTTTTTGATCCAAAAATTATTTTTAATGCGAGATGTTCCAAAAATATTTCTCTGTTCTCTACATAACTTTAATTTTCTGCATTGTAATGGTTGCATTAATTATGTTTCTGGTTTTAGTTTTTATTATTAATAAATAAACATATATATATACACATTCTAAACCTAATTTTTTATTGTAATTCTTCGTGTTCAAGTTAAACATATAATTTTATTGTTTAACCAAAAAAGAAACATAGGGAAAATTTAAAATCAAAACAAATGTAATGGCGCCAATTGAATCTAAATTCCATTTTTTGATAAAATTATATGAGAATGATGAAATCTAATCTGCTTGGAAGATATATTAAATTCGTGTTATTATTTTGATTAAACGTTAAATTAGATACAGTTAAATGGTGTAAGAATTATTTTTGTAAATGAAATATGCTAAGTGGAGTTGTAGAAAAATAACTATTTGGTTTAAGAATTTGAATTGAAAATGATTATACATATATATATTTTTGTTTGTTCTAAGTAAAATCGTATGAATGTAACCCTTTTAGAAAAAAAAGTTGTTTACGGATATGGTAAGGTACTCGTTGATTGGAAAATGTGATATGAAATTATTTATATACATATTTTACTATCATTAAACATTTCACGAATATAGACGTTTTTGCAATAAAAATCTATAAAACTTTTTTTTCAATCCAACACCGGAAACTTTTACTTAAAGTTATATCTCAGTTTGATTGAATTCACGATTCGTTACTAGAAATATGAATAAAAAAGTTATACCATTTTTTTTCCTTTTATATGTCATTTCTGGTACCGGTTTGAGGTTATATTTTTACATCCAAGTCCTAACCTCTAATAGACGACAGCGGACAGAGTAAGAAAATTATGGAAAAACTATTGCAAAAAAATTGTTAAAGTATTTTAATTGAATTCGAATCTGAATAAGTCAATTAGTTAACGACAGCAAATTGCATCATGACTAGATTATAGAAAAACTAACTTTTTTATGAAATTACGTAAAAGGTTTTGTTGTTGTTTTTTTGTATTATATGTATAATCTGTGATTCCAAAAGTGAGATAGTAAATTTAGAAAAACCACTTCAAATCATGTCTGAAGTGGATAAATTTTGTGTGATATTTTGTTGTATGATTTTTGAAGAGTTTCTAAATTATACTAAATTTTTATTTTAAGGTTTTGAAATTCTAAAGATTTTGGTTATTTGATTTCGACAGCAGAAAAGATAATTGATAATGGCTACTGATATAATTTTTAAAGTGAGGATAATTTTGTTAGATTATGTGATTTGGCGAGACAGAAATGATAATCTGTATATGTTTTAGAAGCATTATTTATTACAAATTGTTTTCGTATGGCGTCATACCACAAATACTAATCCCAACAACCTGGCTTAATCAGACTAAAAATAACTTATAATAAGATTTATTCAACTAATTACCAATAAAACGTAATTTGTACGTCAAATTATATCATCAATATTGAAT
Organism: Diogma glabrata; assembly: GCA_963693315.1. Lineage (NCBI taxonomy): Eukaryota > Metazoa > Arthropoda > Insecta > Diptera > Cylindrotomidae > Diogma > Diogma glabrata. The sequence continues at coordinate 14,285,825 of OY856187.1, read as the reverse complement.
ATTTCCATCCAACAGCCTCCCTTCATAAAACTCAATGACCAATAGAAATAAAATAGAAATTACTTAAATATTAAATCAAACAAGAATTACTCTGTACATGATGACTGACACGACTTTATAGTTTCTAATTCAATTTATTGTTAAAATAGTTGTCCAAAGTCATAATATTGAATTGTTTTGAACAATTTTCTTTTCATTTAGTTATTAATTTTTGTTGTTCTTATTCTTCGTCTTCCTCTTTTTCTGATAGTTTAAGATGATTATGTTGTACAAAATAAACATGACTTGTTGATATTTATTAGATATGTGAATTAGTGGAATTGAAATTTTTATTGTTAGTTTGATTAATTGTTTGATTATTGGTCGAATCTTTATTATTATTATATTTGATGTAGGGCTCGTAAAATACTCGAACATTAAGTACCCGGGTATCGAGTAGTTATTTTACTCAAATACCCGGGTACCCGGGTAACCCGGGTATTTGGATAATTAAAACAAAACAAATTTTTAATAGTTCATTGGCACATATTTAATTCAATTACTATTTATATTTATGTATTTAATTCAATTAATTTAATTCTTAAAAATATGTTAAACGTTAAATGAAATCAAATTTTATAATAATATAACATTTACTATAACTTTTTGTTTATAAAATAGTATTTTAAAAATATTAAGCCGTTTAGGGTGGAAGGAGCTAACGAACTGCGAATTTTGGTTATTATATTACCGGCTACTGAAAACACACGTTCGCATGCCGTTAATGTGTAGAATTTATAGTAAGCAGTGAAGCGTACAGATTATCTTACATTTGGTTTCGCTTACCCCCCATTTGTCTCCATAAATCGAAGGGATTGCTCAACAGTTAAATTTTCGCTTTTGTCTTTGGTTTTAGTTATATATGATGCAAGACAATGCTGTAGCTCATTATATAATGATGTTTGTTCCCGCTCTCCATCAGAAGAGCTTGAGCTTTGATCTGCAACTCTGATGTGGTTTTCATTCGAGTATAGACGTACTAATAATTGATGAGCAAGCTACTTTGTAGAAATTTTTGTTGCGTAGCTTAACAACTCATTGCCTTTTAGAAAAATACCATGATGCAAATATAACGATAATTAATTTTTGATTCAAAAATCCATTTTTCATCCATTTTTGATCAATTAAACTCAAGTAAGTAAAGAAGTAATTGGAATTTTTTCAATTCAAAGGTATGGTTTGAAGTTTCTCAGAAAAAAGCTCCACTTCACATTTTTCGTGTTTCGGCTGGGATTCGAACCTACCTCGTCAGTGCCCGGCTCTAATCCTTGGGCAGACACGCTATCGATTACGCCGTTGAGGCGATGACAATTTCAAAGTTGAAACTTCTTCATCACTTAATTATTTTTACTTAAGCTGAATTTTTTCCACTGTCATTAGACTCCTCTATTATGGAAATGTTTTTACATTATATAGAATTTGTTGCATAAAATTTCTAGACACTACTTTGTGTGAATTCATAGAATGGCGACCATTTCTATTCTAATTAACATCCTAAGTCACGATTGTGTAGTCATTATTGATTGTTTCCAATTAATGTGAAATCAATAGCTGATACTTGGTCAATTTGTAGTCCTATATGTATTAACATTAGACTACATTAAGGGAATTTAAATTAATTTTGAATTTTTGAGATCAATTAAACTCAAGTAAGTAAAGAAGTAATTGGAATATTTTCAATTCAAAGGTATGGTTTGAATAACATAATGTCAATCTCTTGTTACTTTACGCAAATAACTTATTTAATAAGTTTAATAAAAAATTAAAGAAAACAAAGCTTTTTTTAATTTTACTGTTACTCTATATATATTTCAGCTTGTTAGGCCATCTTCTGGAGTAATCCAGAAGATGGCCTAACAAGCTGAAATATATATAGAGTAACAGTAAAATTAAAAAAAGCTTTGTTTTCTTTAATTTTTTATTAAACTTATTAAATAAGTTATTTGCGTAAAGTAACAAGAGATTGACATTATGTTATTTGAAAACTTACGCCAAGTGCCAACGGCAAACAGTGTTAATTATATTAGTATGGTTTGAAGTTTCTCAGAAAAAAGCTCCACTTCACATTTTTCGTGTTTCGGTTGGGATTCGAACCTACCTCGTCAGTTCCCGGCTCGAATCCTTGGGCAGACACGCCCAAGGATTCGATTGCGCCGTTGAGGCGATGACAATCTCAAAGTTGAAACTTCTTCATAACTTATTTATTTTTACTTAAGTTGAATTTTTCCACTGTCATTAGACTTCATATTATGGAAATGTTTTTACATTATATGGAATTTGTTGCATTAAATTTCTAGACAATGCTTTGTGTGAATTCATAGAATGGCGGACATTTCTATTCTAATTAAAATCCTAAGTCACGATTGTATAGTCATTATTGATTGTTTCCAATGATAATGTTATTATATTCTTTTGTCCACGTCCATCAACTTCGTTTTTCAAATTTTTAAATAGTTCACGAGAAAGAGGTGTACTAATCTCGTTTATTTTTTTAGTACGAGTAAAAATTTACATTCAGCTGTTATAAGGGTGGCGTTTTCTTTACTCAGTTCTTGTGCTTATGCTAGTTCGAGAATAAATGAGATTTCTTATAATATTTCTAAATCGCATTCGTTCATTTTGTCAGCGCCTAGCTCATTGAGTGCAGTATTAATGCATTTTTTAATTTAAAAAATTGATTTATTGCTGCAATGAGCGTATTCCACCGTGTTTTACAATCTAAAATTAGTTTTAACTTTTTGCCATCCTGAACTTCTACCCGCTTTTATAAAATGTTAGTTCTTACTGCCATTTATTTGCAATACATTAAAATAATTTTTTTTTACTGTTTTTAAACA